>PVJH01000263.1:0-37705 GCA_004026705.1 Nesogale talazaci
TGTGACCACAAGGTGTTAAAGGTATCAGTTATCAGTCATCAAAGAATAAAAACTCATTAATTTGTGCCCACCTTCCTGATTTGATTGCTTAACTAACTTCTGAAATTATAGATTGCAAGTTTAAAAACAGATTATGCTTTGTAGGAGATAATTTTTGACAGGAGCCTCTGAAAAGGAATTAATTAAATTATACTATAGACATGGCCTGTTGCACTGTGTTAGTCCATGTAGGCTAGAGAAACAAATTCATAGACACACATAAAGATATAAGGGAAAGGTTTATATACAAGAGGAATGGAACACTGAGAAAGCATCCCAACCTAGTCCAGTCCAAAGTCATAAGTCCGATCTTAGCCCATATGTCTGATACCAGTCTATAAAGTCTCCTTATGACTTACGAAGCACGTGTGATACCACCAGGAAAGTCACAGGTGAGTTGGTGCAGAGTCTTGCGTTTCGGTGGCAGAAGAAACATCTCAGTGCTTGCAGGGGTCTCTCCGTGGCCTCCAAAGCATGTCAGCACTGGCAGGAGTCTCCACGTGGAACCAAACTCAGAGGTTTGACTCCATCAGGACAAGCCCATGTGGCTTCCAAACTCAGAGGTTTGACTCCATCAGGGCAAGCCCATGTGGCTTCTCCTCCAGCTCCTCCATTTTCCAGGAATCAGGATCGATCAGCAGGCTATCATCTTGTCTTGTCAGTAAGTAGTTCGCCATCATGGAGACTCCATCAAAGTCTCTCTTCTCCAACTGGGAAATACCGGGAGACTTCCAGAATTCTCAGGAGAAAGCCATCCCACACAGAGTGCTCATTGGCTACTCACTGGCTATCTCCAGATTGACAGGCTAGTCCACTTCTAGACTCTGAATCATGAAATTGACATCAAGTACATGACCGCCACATCCACTTAGTTTTCAATATCTGGTTGAGCTTTTCTCTTCACATGACCACTGGTCTTCTGTTACTAGGATGGTCTCATTGGAAAGAACACAGACATGATTTCAGGATAGTGTTACTGTTATAAAATTATATAACAGTTACTTATCGATGCTATATTGTATATCACTCACTGTATTCAGCAGTTATTGCCCTTCTTAAATTTAGCTTTACTTAAAAAAATTAATCCAAAAAGTAAAGCTCAGAGAAGTTAAGGAACTTACTCCAGGTAACTAAGCTTGCTACCCTTCCTTTATGATCTCATCCCATCTTCACTAAGGCAGTACTCAAGAAAAGCAATTATACGTGCTTTCAACCTTCTAGAACAACATGAGAAAATTTCCCCAATTCCCTTTGGGTGTCACCCAGTCAGTTTGTAAAGCATTGCCTTCCCCTTCCTGCTAACACTTTGCAACTCCTTTCCCTTCCACGGATGCCCTTCCCGCCTGCCCTTTTATCCTCATTTCACCTGTCTGGGCTTTTGTGTACCTGAGAAGTCCTCACATCATGTTCATTCAATTCAGGCTTAGCACCTTTTATTCAAGGGGCTCACTAAGTAATTGTGTCTCAAACTCTAGGACTCTTGGAATTGCCATTTGAGTAACAAATGTCATGAGGGGAAAAAAATCTAACAACATAGTTAATCCTACTGCATCCAGACTCAACCAGATATAGCAGGGTATTGGCATTTCCCAGGGTATTTTAGTGCTTCAATTTCTGGTTCTAACTGGAATCAAGTTGTGAAACAACTTCCAAGTCAACATTCAGAATGCAGGTAAAAAAAAACTTAGTTCAATATTAAGTGTATCCATTAGGTGAGGCTGGGGAAGAGGCAGTAAAATGAGTGGAAAGAATATGGGCTAAGTATATCACACACCTCCACACACACATCTAATCATTTCCAGTGAAGGAAACTTGTGTTGGAAACCGAGTGCTGGAAAGTTCTAGATGAATCAATGACATATCTGATATGCTATGTTCCAAACAGCTATGTGCAAGGATTGGGTCAGCTTAGCCATATTGTTGCTATACTAGTGTGGTAGCTCAGCCATTTGGAGTTAATTGTTAATCAAGCCAGGCATTATTGGCAGTGTAATTGTGAGAGGGAGTAAGACCAAAAAAAAAAAAAAAAAGAGAAAAATGCAATAGTTTATTAGCGTAGCTATCAAAATGCTCTAAACAATTCTGGCTAATCGTCATAGGAATGGCCAAGAGAGGGCTGTTATAGTAGGAACCAAAAATGCCTTCTAACTTGGACTACTATTTTCCAATCATCTTTTCCATGAACTACAATCAGCTGGGAAGGATCTGAAGCACACTGGAAACTGCAAACAATGGCTTCCAGCAGCACCCTCTCTGTGACACTCATTTTCCTATTAAGAGAAGCCACTTAACAAACCAATTGTCAACAGGAGGAGATGAAAACACAATAGTTAATCAGATTTTACAAGGTCACACATCTAATTCAAATAATAAAAAGTCCCCATTAGTGCCTTCTTGCCCTAGTTTGGCAATGTAGCCTTTCTCCAAATTGAGGACTCACCACTTTGGATCCCCTACAAGATAGCAGTGAGTTAATAAAGGTTTGAAATAAAATTTCCCTTACTGAGCCACCCCCCACCCTTTGCAGCCTATTAGTACCTTTTTTATGAGCTGAGTAAGTAGTCACTTTCTAAAAAGGTCATTATGCACCATATTTCAGAGTATAACAAACCCAGGAAGCCTCAGAAGGAGTCCAGCAGTATTAAAATGAAGACAGTGAGTCATTGGCAGAGTTTCTATCTCAAATAGGTGAGGAGTGCTAGCATACCCTGCCCACATAGAAAGCATGAGAGAATTAGCATACTATTAGTTTTGCAAAAAAAATCAGGAAAATTTTAGGAAAGTGGGTTATTATTTTTTTAAGAAAATGTGTAATTAAAGAACCCCACCAGAAACCCACTGGCATCCACTTAGTTCCAACTCACATATATCTTCTTTAAGGTTTCTATGATTTATAGGTTCAGAGTCTCAAATTTCCCCTACAGAATGGATGGTGAGGGCTGAGCCCCAGTAGCATAGTGGTTGAGTGCAGGACTGCGGCCGACTGGCTTGGCGGTTCAAATCCAGCAGCAGCAGAATGGATGGTGAGTTTGAACTCTTGACATTGTGGGTAGTAGTCCAACGCTTAAACAGACAGTCTTGATCAAATAGTTGTACTATAGAAACATGTGTTTACAACATTCCAATCCCTCTCTCCATTTTTACCCTTCCTGCATGGATAGTAAAGATATACATGGAACTCTGAATGATTTTTTGATAGCCTACTACATTGAAATTGGAAAGTGACAGGCAAATCTGTGACATAAGAGGTCTTTTTGGGGGGTAGTGTGTAAAAATCAGACACTTCCTTTTATTCTCTTCATACCTGTCCCCCTCCCCCCTTACTTGGTATAGGGATTTAAGATGAGATAAGAGTAGATATGAAACTTTCTCTAGAAACCCTTTTAATCAGAGATGAAAAGTCTATCTGATTTTCCTTGATTGAAGACTTTACAGAACCCCATATGGAAGAGGAGATGGAGGGAAAATTAGAAGTCAACACTTATGGGTAAAAGAAGGAAGAGCATTGCTCTAAAGTTGATGGTTACACAACTCTTCTTAATATAATAGAAATATTGAATGTTATGATATGTCATATATATCTCCATAAAGCTATCGAAAAAAGAGGTCTTTTCAGAACTGACAAAACAAATGACTTTCTTAGTATATTTAAAGATAGGTAGCAACCATCTAAAGTGTGGACTGCTAACCACAGGTCAGGGGTTCAAGCCCATTGGCTGCTCTGCAGGAATAAAGAGTGCTATCTGCTCCTATGATGATTTATAACCTTAGAAGTCCTATATAGGATTGTTATGAGTTAGAATTGACTTGATGACACTGTTTTCTATTTTTTAATTTCAAAAGCATACAACTAGCACATAGTGGGCAATTCTTGTTCATAGTTTCTCCAGGGAATGGAAGAACAACCATGCCTGGTTCTCATATTTGTAAACATACCTTTATCTCACTCCAGGGATTGGTAGTAAAGATTCTATTGAAGAAGATCTTTCTAAAGCAAAGGATGGCCATTCAAAATTATGGAATTGGCAGCCATTGATTTTGGGCAGGATTCCTGGCTTAGGGGTATCCCAAAAGAGAGGACTCAGAACCACAATATATTTAGTACCTCAATGCTCCCCTTGCATTAATATGACAGGTTCTGCTCTGAAAGTCAAGGTCTGCTCTTATAAGAAACGATACAGGGAAATTTCCCCTAGTACCAACTCCATGCTCATTGTAAACAGAGCTGAATCAATTAAGAAATCAATTAGTACAAAGCAACAACTCATGGATTGCACCTCACAGTTGGACTATACCATCACAAACTCTTCATATCAACAGTATCTTAAATTCTATGCCATTGGATAAATTATTCATATTATTAATGCAGTTTCCTTATACTCCAGGTTGATGATTGACATTTTTTGTCTTTCTGTCATTTGCTTGTTTTCTTTTTGTTGTTCTCATTGGGTTTGGATTTTGACATAATATGGCCACCAAAATTAATCACAGTTGTTCATAACCTGTGGATCAGCAGATGAATTCTGGTCTCACACATACATCTGGCTCCAGTTATGTATTACAGCAATACCCTGCTCAATACTTGCCTTCCTGAAGAGATCATTGAAGATAAGGATGCTACAGAAAAGTGTGATGAAAATAGCCGAAGGTTCCCAGCTATCAATTGGAATAGTTTCTCTGATCTTAAAGACTAGTATTCCAAACAAGCAGCCATTGAAGTGAGGAGTCAACTAAGTCTACATGGAAGAAGCACACCAGCCTGTGTGATACAAAGGTGATGAGAACACAATCCACATATGATGGGAAAATATCAGAGCTCAAATTGTGAACAGCCATTCTGTAGAAGGCTATGGAGTACAGACTGAGTCAAAAATCCATCTATACTCTACCTTGTCAGATTAAGCCTCTGGCAGATCCCCTTTGGGCTCAAGCAAGGGACTCAAATAGCTTTATTATCAGAGAGAGATTATTATAAAGTTGATTGTGGTCCTCCCCCATGAACCCTTGATAGTTTGTAAGTTATTATTATTTTGTCACACCATACAATATCTGATATCTCCCCTTACCCTCTTTCCTGCCGTCCATACCCCAGGGAGGAGGTTATATGTAGATTCTTACAAATGGTTTCACCTTTCTACTCCACCTTCCCTCCACCCTCCTGGTATTGCCACTCTCACCAGTAGTCCTAAAAGATCATCTGTCCTGGATTCCCCATGTTTCCAGTTCCAATCTATAACAGTGTACATCCTCTTGTCTAGCCGAATTTCTAAGAATTGGGACCATGAAAGTGGAAGGGAGAAAGGCTTTAAGAACTAGAGGAAAGTTACATATTTCATCGTTGCTACACTGCACCGTGACTGGCTCATTTCCTTCTGGCAACCCTTTGGTAAGAAGATGTCGCTTCACCTACACAGGGGCTTTGGGTCCCCAATCTCTACTCCCTCTCATTTATAATGATATAATTTTTAGTTCTTTGATGCCTGACACCTGATGCCTCTGACACCTTTGGTCACACAGGCTGGTGTGCTTCTTCCATGTGACTTTTATTGCTACGGAGCTAGATGGCCACTAGTCTACCTTCATGCTTTTAAGACCCCAGACACTATATCTTTTGATAACCGGGCACCATCAACTTTCTTCACCACTTTTGCTTATGCATACATTTGTCTTCAGTGATCATGTCAGGAAGTGAGCATCATGGAATTCCAAGTTAATAGAACAAAGTGTTCTTGCATTGAGGAAGTACTTGAGTGGAGATCAACGTCCATAAGCTGCCTTAATACTAACCCTAAAGCATATGCACATAGATCTATTTCCCCATCATCACATATGAATATATTTACCTAAGTTCGTGCCTGTATTTAGACCTCTATAAATGCCCTTTGCCTCCCAGTTCTTTCCTCTATTTCCTTTTACTTTCTTCTTGTCCCACTATCTTGCTCAGCCTTCATTCGGGTTTCAGTAATTTCTCTGTTACATTACTCTTGACCATTCCCTATCAGGCCTCTCACATCGAACTTGCCACTGATTTTGGATCACCTGTTTTTCCCTTTTTCCTGGGTTGGTCAACAACACCTCCTTTCTCCTCTACCCCATCTCCCATGTATCCCCAGTACCATCAATCCCATTGCTTTCTCCTTCAGACTGTTCATCCAGCCTATCTTATCTAGATAGACTTGCAGAGATAATAATATGTACAAAACAAAATAAAAAACAAGACATCGTAAGAAAAAGCAACAAAAGAAAAAAAGACAATGACAACAACAAGAAAAACAAGGTCCAGAAAAAATATATTAATAAGTAAAGAAAATAATAGTAACAAAAGAAAAATCTGTAACTAGTTCAAGGTCTGTTCGTTGATCTACAGGAGTGTACACCGGTTGAGTTTGATGAGGTGCCACATCCTGGCCCCAAATATATCCTTGACACTTCCTCAATAACTCCATGCTCTGCTTCTCATGTTGCTCTGCTGCCTGCCCTTAGTGTTTTGCCTCAGTTTGGTGGGGTGGGGTCAGAATGGGTGCACTCCAGACACTGCTTCTTCAGTGTTGTTCCCATAGGGCCTTGGGTCAGTGAGGGACGTCATGTTTCATAGTGGGTTCAGCCCTATGTTTTTCTGTGCAATGGCTGTTCTGAGTGGGAAGATTGTCCTCAAGGTTCAGTGGGTCAGGAAGCACTCCAGTCCTTCTTCCTTCCCCTTCATTTATTTTCATGTGCTGTGGTCAGACATGTCCCTCTCCACAAGCTGCAGCCTCAGTGCTGTCCTCCAAAGCAATCTCTCCTGGGGGAAGCATGGCTGTCCGTGTAGATGGGAATGAACCTGGACCCTCAGACACCTCTACTGACTCCTACTCCCTGGGGTCATGCTGCATTCACATCATGGAACACTGTTTTTAAATTTGGTCCTTCTTACCTGAGAAGATATAAACAATATGCTTCCCTTGGGTGGGTGGGTGCCTCATCCCCCCACTACACATCACCATCTTCCCCCACCCTGCCCTCCTCAGTTGGCTATGATATGTAGCCCTGGATTTGCTCTGGCTCCTGCCATAGCACCTGTGGCTCACCCCAGGAATTTCTGTTCACAGTAGCTTTTCTCCTGTGCCCCTTTTGCATATTTTTAAGCTTACTTCAGTGGATTCATGGTGTACTTGTCTTTTTGCACTTGGCTTACCTCACTTAGCATCATTTCCTTCAGTTCTTCCCATGCAGCAATATGCTTCATGCTTTTATCACTGCTTTTTAGCAATGCCTAGTATTTCATTGTATTTATGTACCACAGCTTTTTAATCCATTCATCAAATGATGGAAATTTGGGTTGTTTCCAACTCTGTGCAATTGTGAACAGTGCCACGATGAACACTGGAGCACAGATGTCTGGCCATGGTTTGTTTCTTGCCTCTTCTGGGTATATGCCCAGGAGGGGGATTGCCAGGTCATATGGTCGCTCAATTTCCATATGTTTTAGATATTGCCAAACCGATTTCCATAGAGGTTGTACATGCTTACAGGTCCATCAGCAGTGGATATGAGTTCCTGTCTCCCCACAGCCTCTCCAACACTTGTTGCCTTCTGACTTTTTGAATTGGGCTATTCTTGAGGGTGTTAGGTGGTATCTTGTTATTATTTTGATTTGCATTTCTCTTCTGGCTAATGATCAGGAAGATTCTCTCATACGTGTATTGGCCATTCCGATTTCTTCCTCTGTGAAACTTTTGTTCAGGTCCTTTGCCGAGCTCCTCAGAGAGCAGTTGGTTTCTTTTCTTTTTGGAAGCTATCAGGGAATTGTAGATTTTAGTAATGAGACCTTTGTCTGATTTGTCATTGCTAGAAAATGTTTTTGCAGTCCATGGGTTCTCTTATTACTCTCTTGGTGAGTTATTTTGATGTACACAGGTGTTTTATTTTCAGTATATTCTACTTATCAATTCTACTTATCAATTTGTGCCTCCTCTATGTTTGTGTCCTTTCCTATTTCTGATAGCCTATGTATTCCCTCTGTCAAAGTTTTCAGGTTGGTCCCAATTCCTTCATTGATGGCCCTAATAGTTTGGGGTTTCATCTCAATGTCTGTGATCCACCTTGAGTTAAATCTAGTGCATGGAGTGAAATAAGGGTCTTGCTTCATTTTTCTGCAGGTAGATATCTATTTTTTTTTCCAGCACCACTTGTTGAAGAGGGTATCTGCTTCCCCACTGATATTTTTTGAGTCTTTTTCAAAGATTAGTTGTCTGTATGCTGATGATTTTATTTCTGGGTTTTCAGTTCTTTTCCATTGATGTGAGTGTCAATCATTATACCGATACCATGCTGTTTGGACCACTGTGGCTGCATAATATGTGTTAATGTCAAATAAAGCAAATCCTCCCACTGTGTCCTCCTTTTTGAGGAGTTGTATGCTAATTTGGGGCTACTTCCTTCTCCATATGAAGTTTGTAATCATTTTTTCCCATTTCCTTAAAGAAAGATGAAGGTAATTGTATCAGAATTGCACTAAACTTAGATAGTGCCTTGGGTAGAAATGACAACTTTACTATATTGAGTATATTCTTCCATTTGTTGAGGTCACTCATGGTTTCTTGTAATAGTGTTCCATAATTTTCATTATATAGAACTTTTGTTCTTTTAGTCAAGTATACCCCTAGATATTTCTATTTGTGCTTGGCTATTGTGAAGGCACACCTTTTTAGTCTCCTCTTCTGTCGTGTTATCTGATGTATAGAGCAGACCACAGACTTCTGTTTGTTGATCTTGTATCCTGCCATACTCCTGTATTGCTTCCAGTACTCTCCTTGTGGAGTTTTTGGGGTTTTCCATATGTAAAATCATATCATCTACAAATAATGATAGTTTCATCTCTTTTTTCTCCAGGCAAATACCTTTTATGTCTTTTCTTTGTCTTATGCTGTTAGCTAAAATCTCCAGCACAATGTTAAATAAGAGTGGGGACAAGGGGCATCCTTGTCTGACCCGCTTTTTCAGTGGAATTGTGTTTGTCTTTTGTTGGCTGTTGTTTTTCATATATAGTTTGCATTGTCTTGAGGAATTTTCCTTCCATTCCTATCTTCTTGAGTGTCTTAAACAGGAATTAGCGTTGAGTGTTGTCAAATGCTTTTTCTGCATCTATCATGTGGTTCTTACAGTTTTTCATGTCAATGTCACAAATGGTACTAATGGTCTTTTTTTTTTAAGGAAACCCATATTTATTGAAGAATTTTTCATAATAGCAAAAAATATGGAAGCAATAAAAAAACCTCTCTGTGGAGAATGGTTACAAAACCTCTGGCACATAATTTTTAAAAATCCACTGGTATTGAGTTATTCAGACTCAGAGGCCCTTTAAGAACAAGATAGTGCTGCTTCTGTGGGTTTCTGAGACTGTATGTTCTCTTTTTTTTCAATTTATAATTTATTTTTTAATTAAAAATCATTTTATTAGGGGTTCATACATTATTTTTCCAATACATAAACAAACATACTGTGGCAAGCACCCTCACATGTCTGCTGCCGTCATAATTCTCCAAGGTACTAATGGTCTTTAGTATGTTGAACCATCCCTGCATCCCTGGTATCAATCCCTCTTGGTCATAGTGATTTTTTAAAAAATTATATACTTTTGTGTTTTGTTAGCTAGTATTTTGCTAAGAATTCTTGCATTGTTATTCAATCATTAGGGAAATTGTTCTGTAGTTCTTGATTCTTGTGGAATCCTTGCCTGGTTTAGTTATCAGTATTATTTCAGCTTTGTAAAAGGAGTTTTGTAGTTCGCCATCTTTTACTATGTTGTGGAAGAGTTTGTGTAGGATTGGTGTCAGTTCTTCCCTAAATGCTTAATAGAATTCTCCAGTGAACCCACCTGGTCCAGGGGACTTTTTTTTTTTTGGTAATCCCTTAATAGTCTTGTCTATTTCTTCTATTGATATACATTTGTTGAGGTTCATAGTGGTCATCGGGGATAGTCTAAGAAGGGCTTGTTTTTCCAAGAATTTGTCCATGTCTTCCAAGTTGTTGAATTCATTGGAGCACAGTCCTTCACAGTACTGTGTAATTATTCTTTTGATTTCACTAGGGTCTGTTATAATGTCCCCTCTTTCATCTCTCATCCCTGCTATTAAGTGTGCTTCTTTCTTTCTTTGGTTAAATTTGTGAGAGGCTTATCAATTTGATTTATCTTTTCAAAGAACCAACTTTTAGCTGCATTAATTTTTCCATCGTTTCTTATTTCCTGTCTCCTGCATCTCAGACCTAATTATTATTATTTCTTTTCTTTTACTATTAGTTTGATTGTCTTGTTGACTCTGCTGTAGTTACTGTAGGTTTTGTGCTAGTGCATTAGTCATAAGTCTACCCCTTTTTAATGTGTGCATGTAATGCTATGAAATTTCCTCTAATGACTGCCTTTGCTGTGTCCCATAAGTTTTGGTATGTCATGGTCTCATTCTCATTGGTTTCTAGAAATTTCCCAATTTTCTCTCTGATCTGGGCCAGTAAACACACTCCTTTTGCAATAGGGAGTTATTTATTCTCCAATTGTTTACCCTTTTTTTCTTTATTTTCCTATTGTTAGCTCACCCCCTAGCTCTTGTATTTCTCTTTGATGCATGGTCTTTATCTCCTTTATCGATTCCTCCTTTTTCTGTAAGTCTTCCTTCATGTCCTGTATCAGTCTAAACAGCATTCTAAAGATTTCTTTCTGTAGTTGATCAACAGCTACATTTTCTATGACTGTATTTAAATCCAGCGGATCCTCTTGCATTGGATTTTGCTTCTCTTTTCTTGTTGATGCTGTGGAAGCAGCATGCTGTTTTTGTTTGATTTATTGGAATTACATGCTATTTCCCATGGTGTCTCAGAGTCCTGGACTCTCTCTTTGGGAGGTTGGTGTTGGTTATACTGTAGGCAACCTTCAGCCCACTACCTAGAGAGGTTGTGTGAACTTTGGTTCCTGCTGGGGTTCCCCTCTCACCTTCTCCTATACCTTGTGCCCCAGCTTCCCTCAGGTCTTCAAAGGGACTGTTTGCAGCTGTTCATGTTGTGGTCTGATGGAAGGTGTTGACTGAGTGCAGGGGAGTGTGTTTAGGTGACAGGTTGGGGATTGGATGATCTGTTCCTGGCTAGGGGCACTTCCTGCCAGTAGGTGGGTGGGAGGCCTGCCACTGGTGTGCAGATCCACCACTTGCTCAGAGCACAGAGGGGAAGGGCAGGTGCAGCAGGTTCTGCCACACTTGTGTCCACTGCCTCATAGATCCTAAGCATCATGTCAGTATGGGAACTTCTGATTGTGTGTGGTGTTTGGGGAACAGAAGCCTGGCAAGGAGGGGGCTAGCTTGCACTGAGCATGAAGGCAGGTGGAACAAGCCTCTGCTGTGTTCCTGGCTGCCTTATGGCACTTGGATGTGGGCATTCTGGGCAGGGGAGGTGCTGGCTGGCTGGTCCACAAGGGGCTCCCGAATGGGGCACAAATCTCTGGGGGTGGGAAGTGGGGGGTGCAGATGGGGAGCTGCAGAACACTCTGCATGGAGTGTTCTCATGGGACCGCAACACCATGGGGTGGTGGGGTGGGGTGGGGCTGACTGACAATTCTGTGCAAGGAGCACTGATGCTGGATGGACACCTCTGTCATAAGCTTGACTGCCCACGGGTCATAGCAATGAGGGTGCCAACTGCAGGCACCCAGAGGGCTGCAAAAGAAACTGCTTCTGCAGGAAGTGCTGATGATGGGGTGGAAGTCAGCTTCTGGTTCAGGGAAGTTCTGAACTGTTTTGGGAATCAACAGACAGATTTGATACCCCTACTTGGTTCCCAACCCACCAATCTCCAGGGAGTACTGAATGTGAGCTACCTATCTGACCAGCATCATCCTCCATACCCCTCAAGATTGATACTTCTATCATGCTGATATTATGGATCCAAAAAATAAAGTATATTTATTTATTTATTGTTCTTACATTTTTTGAAACAATTTATTCTTTCTTCTCACATGTTGTATCAGCTTGTATTGGCTAGTTGCTAGCAACATAAACTAAATCTATTTTCATCAGAAAGATAATTTATTTGGAGAATATGGGTGGATCAGAAAATCACCAAAACAGGAAACCTAAACTTGAGAAAACACAAAAAAAGCTGAATAGTCCCTGCATGAAGTGCTAGACAAAATTTTTTTTTCTCCCAAATCTTTTTTTAGGGGAGCTAGTACAGATATGTCATTCCATAGTTCAGCCCCATCAAGCAGTTTTGTACCATTTGTTATCACAATCAGTTTTGAAATATTTTCCTTCTTAAGTTCCTTGATATCTCTAAACAGAGATGGACACTGGCTTTAGTCTCATGTTTTTATATCAAAGATCTTAAATTGTTCAAAGACTTATTTTGGAAGTGAACTGTCTATGCCTAAACATTAAAAAAAATGTCAAACCTCTGGTGAGTGCCTCTAAATGCACACAACAGAGCATCCTGGTTGAATTGAATGGAAAATAGACTCTAGGAGGTTGGTAACTTTATTCTCAATGAAGCTTAGTTTCTAATATTAGATTTATGGAACTAAGTAACTTCTGGAGAAAAGATCATGGGGCATATCATTGCTTACAACCTAGCAATATATAGACATTGCAGAAAGGTTTGGAAGATCCTAATGGAAAGACAAGATACACACTTCAGGCTAGACCCAGCAATGAACTATGAAGAAGCCATGTCTGGATGTAACCCCTGACTATTATCTGAATACCTTTGTCCTGCTGCTCAGACATCATAAATGCATCCTGTATATCAATGCTACATGTTAGAAAGTGATATAATGATCCTACTTATCATTCTACCAACTATACCTGACTATAGTTGCATGGTTGGTGTTGGTGTGAAGAAAATTGTTTCTCTCTAAAAGAGGCCAGCACTGAGGGCTTTCATTAACAGGAGAATATCATATGTAGTTATGAACTGCTTATCTTCAGGAATCTTTCAAAAAAAGGCTACACTATGTAATGCACAACACTCATGTCTACTTGAATTATGATCTTGAGCCATTTCAAGAGTTATGATCAATAGGAAGGAGAGAGAGCAACAGGTCTGAAGTGGAGTAGCCCCCATAGGGCATACTGTGGACTAACTGCTGGTTGATGTGAAGGGTAGCCTGAAAATTCTCAAGACTGGAGTAGGGAAACTTTAAGATCCGACAGGGCTCCAAGAACTCTCTGAGATAATAAAATGGGCAGGGTTTCCCAGAGGGTGTTCAGAGAACTGATTATGTCAAGGTGTTTTAATTTTGTGTCCCAGGTGGCTAGGCTGCTGGGGTCTATGTAAAAAGCAAAAACCAAAAAAAGAAAAAAAGAAAAAAAGAAAAAAAATATTTCCAGACCTCAGCTTTATGGTTAGGACCTATTTGCTCCTTTTGGAGGTGAGAGTTAAAAACAAGCAAACAAAACCTTTTCTTGTAATTGAGAGGTGAAATCTTCTATTTGCTAACAGGTAGGGGAAAAGCATGATTCCTACTAGCCTGGTAGTCATTGCCACAGTATGTTCTTAGTGAATTTTGTTAACTGGTGCCAGTCATCAAATGAAGTGACATTAAATGAACTGACAATCTGAAACTCGCTCAATACACTGTTATGAAATACTACTTAAATGACATTTAAAGAATGAAAAAAAATCAAGATAAGTAAACTAAGAAAATGCGCTTTAGGAGACATTTTGGAAAGGGGAAACATTCAGAATTTTTATTTCAAAATACACAGAGCAAAGGAAGAGACTGACCAGTGGAAAATTCTTTTCCTTTCAACCTGATCATAACAAGATAGAGATGATGGGAAAGATTTATAGGGGATATTTTTAAAACTTTTTTTTAATGATTTACAACTTTACAGAGTAAATTGATTTTCCATTAAACAATTTGTACATTGATTGTAGTCCCCAAGATATACCAGGACTCATCCCACTTCCACCCTCCCTGTGTGTTCATATTGTTATTCATACTTCTTTCCTTTTCCTTCGGCTTTTGAGAGCTTCTATCCATCAGCACATGTTGTCTTTTGATTTTGTGCAGTTGATTGCTCTAGGGGGTGTGTACCTCTCAGATGTCATTCTTCCCTTCCAAGCATGTAAATTGTTGAGCTGAAAGCTGAGTCAGAGGAGTGAATACAGGTCCAAGAATGAAGAGTAGTGAGAGGCCATAATCTGTGGATGCCAAGTCTCCTTCAGACCAGTAATCCTGATCTACTTTATGATTAGGGGTTTTGTTACACTTTGTTCTCCAACACTATTAAGGATCCTCTTTTGTGATCCCTTTTAGAGTAAGTAGTAGTGGAAGCTGAGCATTATTTAGTTCTTCTGGGCTCAGAGTTGTGTAGGCTGAGATTTGCTGTAGTTCACTCATCCCCTGCATTACATGCTCCCATACACCTTCTTTTTCATATTTTATGGTACTTCTTACTCATATTTTATGGTACTTCTGTGCTGTCTCTGGGGAGTGGTGGTAACTAAGAGCATGCAGGTGGGGCTGATACAACTGGCAGCTGGGTGGGCACTCAACTGATTGGTATAGCTGTGTTGCAGAAAATGCCAGGTTCAGGTCTCTTTCTGGTACTGAAAGCTAGAAGAACAATGAGGTACCCATGTACCCTGTGGAAGTCAGGAAGGCCCTGTCCCACAATGGTGGGCCATGTCAGTAGAGGGACAGCAATGCAGAACATGGATACATATAGGGGATATTTTAAAAGGCGGACTTTCTAAGCCACTGAGAAATCAGGGCCTGAAAAGCTCTGCGGTCCTAGACCTTTATAAGTTGACAAAATATAGCTAACTGGAATTTTAAAGCCCCAATACATGAAGGGAAAGGAGGCACTGAGTGAAAAGGTGGAGGCATAATGCTGATTCCAGCAAGGGCAGAGCCTTTAAAAATGTCACCTCCCTTGTTTGCTCCTAGAGTGTTTTGTACAGGGGACCTCCTACCCACCTCCCCCAGAGCATCTGCATAAGTCAATCAGAAAATAAGAAGCCTGTATTTATTAGGATGCAAATATGAAACAATTGATTAGAAGAAAGAAGAGGTGACTGCTTTGGTATGTATAGAGTAAGAAGGCTTATGATGGAAAAGCATGATGTATAAAGTATATGCAGTGAAGGGGAAGCCAATATACATATGCAAGTAATACTATAAAATCATTGAAACTTTCATTACACAAAAATATCAAAAGGAGAAGTCACTGTTTCTCAATATAGCCTCTACCATGGGCTATATACTACTGAAGCTCTCTCTGCCTTTATATCCCTTGCCTGAAGGGTTGGTTCTGTATCCTTTGATTTTTTTCCATGCTAACATGGCAGCTTGGGTATCCCTGATGGACTTAAATCCAATCCCTCTTAAATGTTCTTTGAATTCCAGAAACAAAAAGAAGTCACAAGGAGCCAGATCAGGTTAGGGAAAGGTTTTTCCACTGACGTTCTTGTAGGACAGACCTTGTTACCCTTGAAGAATGAGCAAGTGCAAGTTTTTGTTCCAGAATAATTTTCCTACCTGCAATTTTCATTTTTTGAAACTTCATCATAAGTCCTCATGTTCACCTGGTGCCCTTCAGGAAAATTGATCCAGATTATAACTTTGGAGTCCCCAGAATCAGTTACCATAACCTTTTGAGCTGATTTCTTTGTCTCAAGTTGAAGTAGCCAGCAGACACTCCTAAGCAACCACCTTTGAAGGTATCCTAATGAGACTGAGAAATAGTTATTAAGGAGAGAAGTTGCATGCCTCCATCCAGTAATTGCTGAGGTAGATTTAAACATGCTTTGTTTGGAGTAAACTGTATGTATGGACTAGAAGTCTGGTAGCAACACTTTTTGACTAACCTTATAATGAAGTGTCTCTATATGCTAAGAATTTTGTTGTGTCTCATTAAACTTTGATTACTAATATTTCTATTTTATTGAAGAAGAATTTGAGGTTATGAGATCTAGGTAACTGCTCCAGGCAGTGTTAGAGTCAGGATTAAGGTAGAATTACCCTTATTAATATTTGGTGTGCTAGTTCAATGACCTCAGGCTGTTCTTCCTCCTATCCTCCCTCCAACCCTGGAACCCCACTATGTTCATGTTTGTAGGGGCTGTCCTTTGGCTGTGTGTTGGCAAACAGTCCCTCATTTGGTGGCCAGAAAGTTACCTAACCTCTCTTGATGCTCCACAAGTCACAATGGGGTATTGGCATCCACCTGACCTCGCACTGATTCACCCCCACCCCCCATCTTCATTAACTATTGCATGGATTTGTATTGGTAAATGATTCCATTTACATTCTGTTATATAACTACAGATCATTCTTCTGAGCTGTGTTGTTTGACTTTAAAGCTAAATTTCAAGTTCCAGAGGTCAAATGAGGTTCTTTAAGAAGTCAACTTTGGGTATAGATACAGGAAGAAGTCAAGGAGAAAGGAGGCTCTGGGGCATGGGGGCACGCTGAGGTGTGGGGATGAGACTCAGGGAAAAGGAGACTAAAAATCAATGAGTCAGCTCACTTCCTACATCCTGTCCTAGGACACAAGTCATTGGGCCAGGAGAGCAGCTGCATTATTCTTCCCCTGTAGCCCAACTTGAATTGCATCCTCTTCTGTTGGGGTAACACATTAATTTTCCTCGAAGTTCCTCTCTCTGGATTTGAGGTCTGCAGCCTCCAGCCTCTTATCTGGGCCGATGCATGGCAGCCATATCCCTGCCAAGAATAATCTCCACAGCTGCCTCACAGCTGGAGCCACGCTTGATCAAGTGATGGCTCAGTGGACTGTACACTTCAGTGTCCCTGAGAGAAAGGTAACGAGAAAAGGGAATGCCTACAGAGGAAGGAATGGAGAGGTGGATTTTGGATTTCTTCCTGAAAATGTTAGACAATCTTTATCTTCATGTCTTCAGTTTGCTATTAGCTGGGGGTAGCAGTCTCTGTATCCTGTTGCAAGAAAACTTGGTTTTGGATTCCTTTTAGCAGGAAGGAAGGGGTTTATGAATCTCACGTGCTTAGCTAGTAGTATGTTGAGCATGTTCCTGGGTCAGGTTAGCCTTATTTCTGAAATGAGACAGGACAAATACTAATGACAGCATTGAGTTCTATGTCTCTCACAAGTCATGTTCAGTCAGCTTTTTCTCTTCTGGGATAGTGGTATTAAGAGTTATTATCTCTTCCTAGAAAAAAGACATCTTCACTTTTTGCACCATTCAAAAGGAGACATTTGAAGTGTTGGTAGATGTGAAGTAAATTTGGGCACAGTGAGCATTAAAGAGAGTTTACCATTAAACTGTGCCTCTTTTGCATGAGGGATTGTTCAGGGGTTTGACTACATTTTTCTAATTTAATTCTTCATTACAGGAACAACACCTCTGTGAGAAAATTATTATTCAACCTTCTTTATAACTGAGGAAATTGACTTTCAGAAAGCTGATGTAATTCCCCAAGGTCATTCAGCTCATCCGTGATTGAGTTGGCAATGGGATCAGATTTGGAGGGATATCAAATCTGGGCTTTTTCTGTTACTCTATGGTACTTCTGGGAATGATGCTGACTGAGTAGTCTGCTTGGTTAAAAATCTCTCCACATTGATCTGTCACAGTGCCTGATATTGCTCTAGAAGTCACCAAAATATGCCATTCCTAGTAGATAATTTCTGAAATGTAATTGTGCAACCCAGAGCAGATAGACATACTAATCACCAATACCCCTTAGATTGGATGAGTGATAAATTCAATATAAAAAATTTAAAGCAGTCTTGGGGAGCATGTAACTCATCTTCTTTTAATAAATGACCCAACTAAGGTCATTTAATGGAGGCTAAAAAAATTCCTCAAAGTTACATAATTTGCTTAGTTAATTGTATCAGAAATCAGGTCCCTGAGGATATAACACAGATAGAATTTCATTTAAGGAATGAGGAAGGGGCAGATAGATTTAATGTCCAGGCTACATCTTTATGTAAAGCATTACTAGATGTGGCTCATTGAGGAAATACAGATGCCCCAGGTGTCTAGAGTGGAAAAAATCCCCAATTAGGGTATGGGTATCATGGGGGAAGCGAACATTATAATTTTGCCAAGAACCAGTCCTATTATGAGGCTTAGAGCATCAGACACATTTGAAAAAGTGTTTGCCATAGTTTGGTTTCTTGAAAACATTTATACTCCTCCCTAACTGTTTCACTCAAAGAGTGAAACACTCAGAGTCAAACAAACAATAATCTTTGAGAGCAGTTTATGAAAAGTTGTGGGCCAAAAATCCAAGGTGTTTGACACCTAAATATGCAGAATCAAAAATCAAGAGTGACCCCATCAAATAGTTGGCACATTAGAGTGATCCCATCAGACATTCACACAAACAGCTTTCATTTAACCTCCCTGAGAAAGTAAGGGAGAAATGGCAGGTCGTGGGAATGTGATAGCATGCTGACTGGATGATTTTGGTTTGAGTACAAATTTAAATGCAAGGAAAACTTTTATCTCAAGCTTAAAAAGAAATAAAGAAGAAATTCTGGTTCCTAAAAGAGAAATACTACCCTGCATGCCTCAGCCTAGGAAATAGCACCACTGGTAAACTTGGCAGGTGTTCTGCAGAGAGTTGTGTGGCCAATTCTTCAGGCTAGAAGTAATGGTAATGATAACTGTATAATGATGTCTGAGAAAATAAGAGACCAAGGAAACAATTACAGTTTGGTAAAAACATGCAACCAACCCCATCTCAACTAATTTTGTGAAAGAGTGCCCTTGGGTTTTGGGGCGATAGTCTGAGTATAGTTGCTGGAGGAAAATCAAAATCATAAGAGGTGACACGCAAAAGGATCCAATGACCTGTGGTTAGGTCTGTGTGTATAGTTGTGATTAGCTGGTCAAAGGTGGACCCTTGGACATGAAGAACCCAAGGGTACAATAGCACTGAGGCTTAGGTGTTAGACAGAAGTAGGGCAGCCTGGTACAGAGTGCCCAGAGGCCAGAAGAGAAGAAAAGGAAAACATTGATTCTAGATTCATCTCTAACACTAACTGGCTACTGATTTTTGTTTGAAGATTGCCTACTCTCCTTGGATTTCAGCTGCCTTTTTTTGTTGTTGTTAAAAGTAAGACGTAAGGATAAACACTATAAGTATATAAGTATATAAGTATAAGGATAAACACTAAAAGTAAGGATAAACACTATACTGTTGAACTGAAATAAACACACTTTATCTCTTTGGAGTATTTATGTAAGCATTTTTCATTCTTCAACTGCATGATACAAGATCAGGACATGTGGTCAGTATCAGAACAACTGTAGAGAGTAATGATCCAAATTCTTGCCCTTGTGGTGGAATTCAGTGATGTGCTGAATTATATTAGACATGTAGTGTGGAAGGAAGGTTTTTGTGTGCTGGACATGATCAGAGATGAAAGGGAGTCTAAGATACTGCTTAGGCCCTGCCTTTAGGACTCTGAACTAAAACACATTAAGGAAATAGGAGACAAGTCAGGGATCAACTTTTGAATTTCTGATTCAGAATGTACCTGGGCTTCAGAATGTAGGTGGGATTTCACAGCCTGTGTCTTGAGGAAGGAGGGATATGATGGGTCCTTGGAGGAGAGCTAGGATTTGAAGAGGCAAAGAGGAAAGGTTAGGAAATGCCACCTGGAGAAAATAGTATAATAATTAATAGAACAAATATTCATTGTTTTTCTCACTCAGAAGCACCAAGAGCTTCAGCTGTCCTCAGCCAAATGTTAACCCAGATGGTATATCAAAATTTCATAATTAACAGCTCACCCAGTCGCCACAGGTGCTGAAATATAAGTCAAATTAGTTATTTGTGGAGCAGTGTCAGAAGAAGGAAAAACAGAGGGGCGGAGAAGGAATAGGACATGTGGTGGGAAAGGTGGGACCCAGGCACTTCTCCAAATAGGTGAACTATGATTAGTTTCAGTATGGTTTCTTAAGCCACTTATAGATTTCATCTTTTTGTGCAAATTGTCTGTATTACTAGATAAACATATATCGACCTGATGGCAGTGGGTTGGATGACATTGGTGAGTTACTAAGACTGCAGATGTGTACATATATATGTATATACACACACATACATATACACACATACATGTACATATACATACACATACATGTACATATATACACATATAAAAATAATACGTTACACACATATGTGTGTGTATAACTGGGCACAAAATTCTCCTTGTTTCTTTTGACTGAATGAGACCTGGGTATGAGAGAGTGGGTAGGCAGTCAGCACACATTAATCACTTTTTTCTCTGTTGAAGAACAAGTCAGGATAAATCTGGTTGTGAGGATGGACCTGGGAGGGAAAGTTTAATGAAAGAACTTCTTTAGCACAGTTCCCAGACAAGACTGGAATCCCATTGGGCTACCTATGAGACTGGATTCCAGTCTTCTAACTTCCTACAGTCCCAGTAGCAGTCCTGTTCTCAGAGGCATACAGATAATGGTTGATGATTCTTACATGGGGGCGAGTTCAATTTTTGACATGAAGGGTGACTAAACATCTCCTTCTGGGGATTCCATCAATCTCTATCTGGAAGTCTGATCTCCATTTATGATTTTAGGTTGTGTTCCATGTACTTCTTCCATTCCATTGGACACTCTAATGTAATTCATTTCAAAGCAGTTGATAGTGGAGCTGGGCACAATCTGTTCATCTGCTCTCAACTGCAGAAGGAGACTGATATTTGCATGGGTAATTAATCCGCTGGACTAATTGGCTCTGTCTACCTTTCTATTTTAATCTTTTCTGCCTCCAGAGAGGAAAGGAGCCATAGTAGTACCTGAGGTGGCTACTCATACCTTTTAAAGCCTCAGTTGTTATGCACCCAAGTTGGATAGTGAACATTGTCTTTGTGAGAACTACATTATGCAATCAACCTATGTGTCTCTCCAGATCATGGTCCAAAACCATAGTGTTTATTATGTCTAGTGAGTTTCCATAACTTTGCCTTAAGGGTGTTTTAACACATCTATTTGTATATTTGCGGCAAGAGTAAATATATCTATTAATATCCTCTGCCAAATGTATATACCTTTGGTTATACTCACATTCTCCTCCCACACCTGTTCATCTTGGGTGACCATCCAAGTATTCACTTATAGATCACTCCTATTGCAGGCTTTTATATATAATATTTTTTGCCACTGATACCTTTAACTTTTGCAAATCTCCCAGGACCTTTCCTTGCTTGTATCATTTTTCATAATCTTGCTTTTTTGGTTATCTGCATTTTCCTTCACCAAAGTTAACCCTCCCATCCCCTATCGCCATCCTACCTAATCCTTAGTAACCATCAAAGAATGCTTCTCTTAGTGTGAAATTTTTTTCTTGCCTTTTTACAATGGTGGTCTCCTACAATATTATTCCTTTGGTGATTGATTCATTTTTGCATAAGGTCCTCCAGATTAATCCATACATTGAAGAGCTTCACAGATTCATTGTTATTTTTTAAATCTTCCATAGTGTTCCATTATGTGTCTGGGGCCAGGGTAATACATCCATTCTTTCACTGATAGACATTTAGATTGTTTTCATCTTTTTGGTATTGTGTGTAGTGCTATGATGAATAAGGGTTGGCATATATCTACTTGTGTCATGTTCCCTATCTCTTCAGTGTCTAATTGTTAGAAGGCCCCAGTCATATATTTTGTCTTCTTCTGCATATGTAGTTTTCATTATATTTGGTAGAGTATTTATACTATGGATTATGATGCCTAAGGTAGACCCAATTTTTAAATTAGAAATCTTGATAGTTCTATATTTTATAGTTGTCTTTGATCAGTATTGAGTTTATTTTTGTGTATGGAATGAGATATGGATCCTGTTTCTTTTTCTTTTCTTTTTTTACAAGTGGATACACTGTTTTGCCTTCACCATTTGTTAAAAAGATGATCTTTTCATGGGTTTCAACCACTCTTCAAAGATCAACTGCCTCCTGTTGAGTACTGATGAGTCAATTCAGACTCATATTGGCCCCGTGCTCAAGAGGACAGAGCACTGTCCAGTCTTATATCAGCCTTACTTTTTGTATGTCTGAATCCATGGTTGCAGACATTGTGCCAATCCATATTGTTGAGGGTATGCTTCTTTTTTTCCCATTTCCTTTTATTTCACCAAGTGTGGTCTCCTTCTTTCAGGGACTCATTTCTTCTGATTACACATCCAAAGTACATAACACAAAGTTGCATCATCCTCATTTATAAAGAGTATCCTGGCAATATTTATTTTCTAAGACAAATTTGTTTGTTCTTTTGGTAATCCATAGTACATTCAGTATTCTTTGCCAACACCATAATTCAAATGCATTAATTCTCCTTTGGTCTTCCTTATTTAAGATCCAATGTTTACATACTTCTGAGGCTATTGGAAATACCATGGCTCGGGATAGGCATTTCTTAGTCTTCAAAAGGTATATTTGCTTTTAACATTTTAAGGAGGGTTTGTGCAGCAGATGTGCCCAAAGCAATAAGCAGTTTGATTTACTGACTGCTGCTTCCATTAGCATTCATTTTGCATCCCAGTAAAATGAAATCCTTGATAAACTTTTCTAGTTTGTTTTTGCTTTGGGAGTTCTTCTGCAAAGTGATAAGTGATCACCATGAGTGATCCTGCTGGTATTTGAAGTATTGGTGGCATAATTACTTTTTAAAAAATTAATAAATCATTTTATTGGGGGCTCTTATAGCTCTTATAACAATCCATACATTAATTGTATCAAACACATTTGTACATGTTTTGCCATCATCATTTTCAAAACATTTTTGTTCTGGTTGAACCCTTGGCATTATCTCTCCCTCTCCTTTTCCCCCCACCCCTACTCTCACGGACCTCTGATACATTAAGCTATTGTTATTTTTATACCTTACAACATCCACTGTCTCCCATCACCCACATTTCTTTTCTTCATCCCCGTGGGTTAAGAGATTTATATATAGATAGTTGTTAACAGTTCCCTATTTCCCCCTCTTCTCCCCCCATCTTCCCCCTACCTTCATGGTGTTGCTACTTCCATTATTCTTCCTGAGGGGGTTATCTGTCCTGGATTCCATGTGGCAAGGGCTTTTATCTGTACCAGTGTATAAGCTCCGGTTTAGCCAGATTTGTAAAGTGGAATTGGGGTCATGATAATGGTGGGGAGGAAATATTAAATAATAAAAGGAATGTGTGTGCTCCTTTGTTGCTAAGCTGCACCCAGCATATCTACTTCTTAACCTTTAAAGAAATGTCTTTCAGCTGATTTGCAGAACACAATTCGAGAGAAAAACCACTCCAAATCATAATTTTTTCAAAGTTATGTATTTAATTTTTCACTAAAACAACCTTAGCTCCCTCACCATACTCTCCATTATACTTAATACATTTGTCAAATCTGTGATTCCATTCTTGGGAAAATTTTCAAACTCATCTGTTTGGGTAGGCTGTTTTTTCCCCTCCTATTCTATGGCATCACAACACTCTCCTTTCATACCCCTCTTCATTCTTGGAAACAAAATGAAGTTGCATAGAGTGAGGTCAAGTGAATAAGGTGTGTTGGGCAAGCAAGGCATGCTGCCTTTTGTCCCAAACTGGCACCCAGAGTTGACTACATGAACATGTGCATTGTTGGGGTGTCAAGAGCAGTTTGTCATTTGCCAAAAATAAGGTCTTTTTTTTGGCCACACACTTCCAGCCACCCTTTTAAATTTATATAGAAAGCTTGATTAACAGTTTGAACATGTGGAATGAACTCCAAATGAATCAACATTTTCATTGATTTGGTAAGTTGATGTCCAGAATGAAGTTTTCCATCAATTGACATTTCCCCTTCTTTGAAATAAGAAAACCACTTCTATACTTGAGTTTTTCTAATAGTACTGTACTCATAAGCAGTGTTGAACATCACAACAGTTTCTAGGGCATTTTTCTCAAACAAAACTTCACAGCCATACGCTGTTCTGTTAAATTGACCACAGAAATCAGGGTTTGAGGGAAACTGTTTTTTATGAAAAAAAAATCATTGTGACAAGCAAGAACCTTCCTAGACTATGCCACTGGCTCCACTTGCTCACCTAGTGGGAAAAAGGTATACTAGGAAAGCTCTACTGTGCCTAGTACAGTTCTAGTTTTTTGGGGGTACTCCTTCATATATTGTTTTATTTCTAGACTGCTGCTTCCATGGGTGCCAACTTTAGATTCAAGTAAAATTAAATCCTTAACAACTTCCTTTTTATACCATAATGTTGGCAATTTTGAGGTGTTTAGTTTTCTTACTATTAGGTATAACCCACGTTGAAGAGGGTGGTCTCCTGTTTTTATCAGTAAGTGCTTCGAGTCTTCTTTACTTTCAGTGAGCAAAATTGGGTTCTCTCCATCTTAATAAGCTTTCATCCAATTCTGATGCCTCATTTTTTTCATTTAGTCCAACTTTAGTGATTATGTGCTCTTCTTACAAATTGAATAAATATGGTGAAAGGAAACAAGACATCCACTTTTTCTGAGTTTAAGTCACTCCATTTCACCTTGTTTTGTTCAAACAACTCTCTGAAACTGTGTAAAGGTTCTGCATGAACACAATTAAGTGTTCTGGAAGTCTCATTGTTTGCAATGTTATTCAGAATTCGTTATCTCTGTTATATTATGATCCACACAACAAATGTCCTTGGCTAGTCAGGAAAACACAAGTACTTACCTTTCTGGTATTCTCTGCTTTCTGCCAAGAGTCATTTGACATCAATAGTGATATCCATTATTCTACATCTTTTTCTGAATCCAACTTGAGTTTCTGGCAGTTCCTGTAGATGTACTGCTGCAATCAGTTTTTAATTATTTTACTTGTTAGTGAAAAATAATATTGTTTGATGATTTTGCATTGCTAGATCATCTTTCTTGAAATAACTATTGCAGAATTTATTCATCCATCCCTAAAATATTTACATAGCATGTAGGCAAAGCACATTCTTGGCATTAAAGAGAATTGCACACATCTTTGTTCTTAAAAATACTGGAATCTATTGAGAAGGGAAAACTTTTATACTAAGAAGACAAATGGAATCCATGACAGGAAGCCATGAAACAAGACTGCAGACTACTATCTTGGTGGAAGTAACTCCTAAGTTGAGTCTCTGGGGTAAATAAGGCATGTGGGTTGATTCCACCAGCAGCTCCAGTGGAGAAGGGTGTCAGCCTGCTTTTGTAGCCTTGGAAAGCCTGTGAGGAAGTATTATTCTATCCCATAGAATTACTATACTTGAGAAATGACACCATGACAGCTTCTCTGTCTCCAAGAGAGTTTTGGGGAAAATGCACAAAGGTTTGGAGATAGAGAAACCATAATTCCCTTGAGATAAATGAGGGGTAAGTTTCACTGAAGAGGCTCCGCCATAGGTAAAAGACTTGCTTGTCATGCTAAAAATAGCAGACTTCAGGGTATATTTTTATGAATTATTAAAGTGAGCCCCGTAGATGGCACCAATGTAAGCAGCCCATACAAGGAGCTCTGGTGAGTTTGATGTCTGAAAGGTCAAATGGAAGGGTTCTGGTGAGTGAAAAAGACCCTAGAAGGGGGCCTCCCTGCCCAGGAGTGGACCCTGCCCCACAGCTGCTTTTTCTCAGGGCACTGGGATCTGAGTCTATTGACGGGAGATTTCCCACTGGCTGGGAGACTTTTGTGTGCCTCAGCACCAGACAGTGCCTCCCCCAATCCACTGTCTGGCCTGACCGCTGCCCCAGGAACAGGGTGACCGGGGTGTAGGGCACCCCAAGGCAATTTCTGATCACTACATAGCAGCGGCCACTATTCACGCAGGGGCTGGCAGCGACTTGGCTCAGCTCTCTCCCTCCAGCAATTCAGGATCCCAGGGCCCAAACCGCGATAACTTTGATTGCCTCCGGGGTGCACCCACCACCGGTTGGCGTGCCCAACTCTCGCCATTGCTGAGGTCCCACCCAGAGGGAGCAGCTCAGCACTCCCCAACCACCATCTCCCCTGCGCCGCCCCCTGCCTTGGCCCGAGTCCCGCAGAAGCCCAGGTAGTCGGGGTCTTTAACTTGCCTGAAGCTACCCCAGTAGTAGCTGCTAGAGTGTGGGAAGAGATAGGGACCTATTTCTCCGCATGGGAGATCCTGCGCTATCCTTGTGCATATGGCCACGCGCCGCTTTTGAGTGGCCCCCGATTGGCTGCGCAGGAATTCCGAACAGAACAGCTACATAATGCTTTTTTTTCTTTCTCCCCGACCCCCCACCCCGTGCCGCTTTTGAGTGGCAGGGCAGTAGTGGCACTGAAGATCGGACTGTACCGGAACGCATAGCCACGCGCCACTGTTGTGTGGCTCCTGATAGGCCGCGCCAGAACAGCTGTGCACTGCATTTTCTTCTTTTTTCTTTCTCCTCCCCCAACCACCCCCCCCCCCCCGCCCCATGCCACTTTTGTGTGGCAGGCAAGCAGTGGTGTGTGAGAACGGACTGGTCTGGAACCTGTATCCCTGCTCTGCCTTTCTGTGGCAAGTAACCGCTGCACGTGAGATTGGACTGAAGCAGCCACGGCCGCTTTTTTCTGCTTTTTTTCCCCCTCCCCTCCCACCTCCCACCCCACCAAGCCGTGAGAGAGACTGGGCCAAACGCCAGCTCTCGCCTCCACGCTTTCCTAGAGGAGATCGGGCCGCACATGTTCTGGCCTATTTCTAAACACATGACAGGTGACTGGGCAGTGCATGGCGACCATCAGCTGCGTGGTCTAGCAGCCGACAGATTCCGCCAGTCGCTGGCTGTCACTGTTGCTTTCTTAGAAGCAATAGCCGCCTGGGAGGAGTCTGGAACCCGCACAAGCTGTAGCCTGCTTCTCCGCACGCGGGTGCTAGATCGTGTGGCCATGCACCCCCATTGCGTCCAGGCCATCGGCTACCCACACTGGCGTCGCGGGAAGCCTTGGCGCCTGGGAAGTTGGAGAGCTGCCGGCCACTTCCCTCGAGATCATTGGCGCCTGAAGCTGGGTGCCGCTTTTGTGTGGCAGCAATTGGCTGCGGCTCAGTTTGTTGCAGATTGGACAGATTTTCACAGGCAGGGAGACTTGGCCAGAGCTGCCTACCACGCACCACTTTGCCTAGCGGTGATTGTGCCTGCGGCGAACTAGCTTTTTCTCATGGGTAGGGGGCTGCTTTATCTGGGGGTGGTCAGGCCACGGAGAGAGCTGGCCCGGTTTCTGAAGGAAAGGGGCCCTTGCTGGAACGCATGAGATCCGTGGACCGCTTTGTATAGCTGGGCAGGTGAGCCACTCAGCCCTGCCATAACAGGCGATAGGGCCTGCAGCGTAAAGTGACCAGACACCATTGGTGAGGTCGGGTGAGGGGTTGTTCTGGTCTATATAAAGCAACACAAATTTTCATGGAAGGCAAAAATAGCATTGTAATATATTTGTTTTAATTTTAAAATGCTGTGGGACATTGTTAAATTTCTAAAAAGCAGGACATCTGGTCACATTACCCTAGCAGTCTAGCTGCCACAAGCGGATAGTGGGAACTGGGCTTTTCAAGCAGTCTTTTGCAACCACTACAGCTGACCCTTGCAGGCACACTACACACCAGTCCCACCTTAGTGTCAGGAGTTTGAGGCACAGACCAGGGCCTTTCAGTGCTAACTCATCTAAATACAGGGGAGAGCAGCCACAACAAATAGGGCTCTTAAAACTTGACACTAACAATCACTGAATCCACATGACGGTGCCACTCCTGCTGCAGCAGGGGCTGGGGGAGTCAGTGTTGGATGCAACCTAACAAACACTGCCAGGGAGAACTTGTCAGGATCTGTGGAAAAGCAGAAACACAGTTCCAACCACACAAGCCAGGGCTTTAGAAGCCAGCCTCGAGTACCTCCTCCAGATTTGTGCTCTGGGTATTTGCAGATACACACAGCAAGTATATCAGTGGAGAGTGCAGACCAGACCTAGAGGGTGTCCTCCCCTTGAACCTAGCCAGGGTCTAGAAATACAGGGGACCAGAGAGCTCCCCTAACCCAGGGAAGGTCACATCATTCTAGATTCAATCAACACCGACACCCGCCAGGGATCTCATACAACCCTACCACTTATCCATCAGTTAAATTGAGTTCCCCAAAGCTGTCCCCAATGGCGTCCACCACCTTTTACTCTTGCTGATTTTTGAGTTTCCTCAGCACCTACCTACACAGGCGCCACACCAACCTCCACAGTAGGCCAAAGGAAGCCATTACAAACACCATTGCTAATCACACTGTGAGAAAGACCCTTTGGTCTCCTAGAAATATGATGCCTACCTCTTCAAAATCATCAGGTAAACAACACCATACCACATCAATCTCAATAAGTAAACAAGAAAGACAAACCTCAACGACAGAACTAATGACACTCGTAGAAGAATGTGCCATGAATCTACCAAAAAAAGAAAATTTCAGAAGGCTGTTTCGAGTAATACAGGAGATAAGGGAAGTTATACAGAGTAAAGATACAGTGATAGAAGGGATGAAGGCCATGATAGAGGGGATGAAGGCCACGATAGAGGGCATGAAGGTCACGCACCAAAGGGAAATAGAGGAACTAACAGAAGAAGTAGTGGAAGATTCACACAAGATCACCAACCTCACAAATAAAATAGAGGAGGCTGAGAGTTGTACCAGTGATCTTGAAGATGAGCAAGCTGACCTCAGCAAATGGGAAAGGCAGTCAAACAAAATTATAAAAGAGGCAGAAGAAAACCTGAGATCAATGACCGAGGCTATGAAAAGGAACAACATCCATATTATTGACATACCTGAACAAGACACAGCAAAGAAGTCAACAGCTAAATTAACAAGGGAATTTCTGAAAGAAAACCTCCCTACCCTAATGAATGAGAATCAGTCACTCATACGGGAAGTAGAGAGGATGCCAAGTAGACTAAACTGCAAGAAGAACAAAGCAAGGCATGTAATAATTAAATTATTCTAATTCAAGGAAAAAGAGAAAATCCTAAGGGCAGCAAGAGACAAAAGACGGTCACATACAAAGGCTCCCATGACAGAATACGTGCTGACCTATCAACAGAAACCATGAAAAGGAGAAGAGAATGGACTAATATCTGTCAGAAGCTGAAAGAAAACAAATGTCTCCCCTAGAGTGCTCTACCTTGCAAAATTATCTATCAAAATAGGAGGGATAAGGGTTTGCCAGGACAAGGAAAAACTTAAGGAATATGCTGTGAGACACCCAACCCTGAGGAAGGTCCTTGCTGACTCATTATGGCCAGAAGACCAACATCTACCAAGACAAGCAGGAGACCATCATACAGTGCAACTGCATCCAGAAGCCAACAAACTGATACCAATCACTTAGAAAATCCGGCCACAGAAGGGAAACATGACAACAAAGAAGCCCTCAATGAAAACACAGTGCAGCATTAAAAAAGATGATAGAAAATCACCCAAATCAAAAGGTATGAGATGTCAGCAATAAGCCTACAGGATGGGATAATAACTCTAAATGTAAACAGCCTCAATTCCTTCATTAAAATATCTCAGGCTGACTCTGGAAAAACAACCCATCAAATGTCTTAAGATCGCGGACAAGAATAAACTAAGAATAAAATGCTGGAGGAGAACTTACCAGGCAAATGGTGACTCAAAAAGAGTAGGAGTAGCAATCCGAATCTCAGACAAAATTCATCTCAAGGTTTAAACCATAAAAAGAGATAAGGAGGGGCACTTTATAATGCTCAAAGAAACACTTCACCAGGAACCTGTGAGCATAATAAACATATATGCACCAAATGAGAAACCCACGAAATTTGTCAAACAGACCATCCAGAGCATGAAAAAAGATATAACAGACTCAAAAACTATAGTAAGGGACTTTAATACACCACTTTCAAAGAAAGATAGAAAATTGGGAAAGAAAATCAGCAAAGAGACTATAGAACTAAACAATACAATTAGGCAACTAGATTTGATAGACATATTAGAGTTTTTCATCCAAATGCAAAAAAATACATTCTTCTCAAGTCCACATGGTACATTTTTGAAAATAGACCACATGCTGGGTCACAAGTCAACCCTAAGTAGATTCAAACACATAGAGATTATATAGACGTCTTTCTCTGATCACCATGCCATAAAGTTGGAGATCAATGAAAGGACAATCAGAAAAACAAGGGCAAACGATTGGAAGATGAATAATGAGCTTGTACAGAATGAGTGGGTACTGACTCCATTTCTAGAAGCTAATGAGAATGAAAACACCTATTAAATCCTTTGCGATATGACAAAAGCAGTCATCAGAGATAGCTTTATTGCAATCGGTGTGTACATGAAAAAGGAAGAAACACTTATGACGGATACACTCTCATTAAAACTCCAACAATTAGAACAGAGTCAACAGAATAATCCCTCCAACAGCAAAAGAAAAGAAATAAAAATCAGGGCAGAGTTGGGAAGATAAAAGAACAATGCAAGAGATCAATATGGCAAAAGCTGATTCTTTGAAAGGATCAATAGAATTAACACACTGCTGGCAAAATTAACCAAAGAAAGGAAAGAATGCGCAGCAAGAGACAGGATGAGGAATGAAACAGGGGTAATCACACAGACTCTATTGAGATTAAAAGGATAACCACAACATATTATGAAAAACTCTACTCTTAGGAGTTCAACAAGGGGGAAGACATGGACAAATACCTGGAGAACAATCCCTCCTGAGACTATCTCAGGTAGCGATCAAGAACCTAAACAAACCCATAATAAGAGAAGAAATAGATATGGTTATTAAGAAACTACAAATAAAAAAAGCTCCCAGGCTGGATGGTTTCACTGGGGAATTCTACAAAGCTTTCAGGGAAGAGCTGGCACCAATCTTCCACAAAGTTTTTCAGAACACAGAAAAAGATGGAAAACTCCCATACCAATTCTATGAAGCCAGTATAACTTTGATACCCAAACAGGGAAGGGATCCCACAGAATAGAGAATTATAGACCAATATCTCTAATAAGCATTGATGCAAAAATCTTCAACAAGATATTGGCCAATAGAATACAAAAATATATAAAATGTAAATTCCATCAAGATCAGGTAGGATTCATCCCAGGGAAGCAGAGATGGTTTAACATTTGTAAATCAATCAATATCATACACCATATTGATAAGATGAAGCATAATAACCACATGATAACACCTATAGATGAAGAGAAAACATTCAACAATATCCAGCACCCCTTCCTAATTAAGACACTCAGGAGGATAGGGACTGAAGGGCAGTTCCTCAAGTTGATAAAAGTTGTCTATGAAAGACTGACAGTTAAAATCATAGTCAATGGAGAAAAGACTCAATCAATTCCACTGAAAAAATTGACTCGACAAAGATGTCCCTTATCCCCACTGCTCTTCAATAAAGGGTTGGATGCCCTAGTTAATAACATGACAATGGAAAGACATTAAGGGAATCTAACTGGGGGAGGAGGAAGTGAAATGATCATTATTCACTGATGACATGATTCTGTACATGGAAAATCACCAAAACTCCACAACTGCAGTACTAACAGCAATAGAGCAAAATGGAAGAGTGGCAGGATACAAGATTAACAAATAGAAGTCAATTGGTTTGCTGTATACATCTTACAAGACCAGGCCATGGAAGAGGAGATCAGGAAGGTAGTACCATTCACAATAGCCAAAAATTAATGGAAATATCTAGGGATATATCTAACCACAAAAACAAAAGGCCTATACAAGGAAAACTACAAAACTCTATTACAGGAAACCAAAAGTGACCTCCACAAATGGAGGAATAGCCCAAGCTCATGGATCGGAGAACTCAATATCGTAAAGGTGTCTATACTACCCAGGGCACTTTATAAGTTCAATGCTATCCCAATTCAAATAACAACCTTCTTCATAGAGCTGGAAAAACTGACCACCAAATTCATTTGGTGAGGAAAAAAGCCCATAATTAGCAGAGATCTCCTAAAGAAGAAAGATTCTGTAGAAGGGCTTGCTTTACTCAACTTTCACACTACAAAGCCACGGTGGTCCAAACAGCATGGTACTGGCACAATGACAGATACACAGACCAAAGGGAAAAAGAAAACCCAGAAATAAAACCATTACATCATATACAACTGATTTTCGACAAGGGCCCCAAAAGAATCAAATGGGAGGGTTATGCTCTCTTTAGCAAATGGTGCTGGAAACAATGGAAATCCACATGTAGAAAAATGAAACAGGATCTCTACCTCACTCCATGAACAAGAACAAACTCAAGGTGGATCACGGACCTACAAGTAAAACCCCAAACCATCAGGACCATTAGTGAAAGAACTGGGAAAAATCTAAGAACCTTGGCCCAGGGAATACAAAAGCTGACTGCAATAAGGCAGGGTAAACATACAGAAGAATATGAAATTGACAAATGGGATGTATTAAGGATAAAACACCTGTGTACATCAAAAGACTTTACCAAGAAAGTAACTAGGCAACCCACAGACTGGGAGAGGATTTTTAGCAACAGCATAACAGACAAAGGGCTTATTACAAAAATATACTGTGTCAGTCATGTACTGGTGTCAATTTCATGATTGGAGTCTGTGGGTAGAGTCTAACTTGTCAATCTGGAGATAGCCCATGAGTAGCTAATGAGTCTTCTGTGTGAGCATGGCTTTCTCCTGAGATTTCTGGGAAATCTCGCGGTATTTCCCAATTGGAAAAGAGAAACTGGACTCAGTCTCTTGGAGTTGGTCTACTGAGAAGACGAGATGACAGCCTGCTGATTGATCCTGATTGTTGGAGAATGGAGGAGCCACATAGGAGACCACACCAGCTTGTCTTGATGGAACCAGACTTCTGCGGCTGGAGAAGTGGCAGAGAGTCACTATCAGTGCTGAGATGCTCCCACCACCAGTGGATACAGCTGATGCACCCTGAACCCTGGAAATGAGCCGTGGGGAAACCCCTACCAGTGCTGGACACTTCTATTGCATATGATTCTGAGTCGGAAGAAAACTTTATAGACTGGTATCAGATGTATGGGCTAACATCGAACTTATGACTTTGAACTGAACTGAGTTGGGATGCTTACTCAATGTTCCATTCTTTTGTTTATAGACATGCGTGTCTATAATGTTTCTCTAATATACCCGCACTAACACATCTAAAATACCCTCCTTTCATGCAAAAAGAGGAAATCAACTAAGAAATGGGAAAACGAACTAAGAAGTTTCACTAGGAAGAAGACCCATAGGGCCAATAAATAAATGGCAAAATGCTCCCGAACATTAGTTGTCAGAGAAATGCAGATCAAAAGAACCATCTAACACCCTTGAAGTTAACCCAAATCAGAAAATCAGAGAACAACAAATGTTGGAGAGGATGTGGCAAAATAGAAACACTTCTACATTGCTGGTGGTCCTGTAGATACACACATTGGCTATGGTTAGCAGTCTGGTGATAACTAACAAAAATGGAAATTGAGCTACCTTATGACCCATCTATCCCTCTACAGTGTACATACCCAGAAGAGGTAAGAAATAAACCATGCCAATGTTTATTGCAGCGCAATTCGCTATCGCAGAGTTGGAAGCAATCTAAATTTTCTTAAGTAGATGATTGGATGTGCAAACTCTGTCACATACACACACAATGGAGTACTATGCTTCACTCAAAAGCACTGATGAACACATGAAACACATCTCCTCATGGGAGGAGCTGGAGGAATTTATGCTAAGTGAAGTCAGTCAATCAAGAAAGGAGAAATACAGCAGGAGACCCCTGAGGTAAGTGCAATCAGCAAGGTATGTATAGAAGTGAAGCCTCCTTATAACATAACAGTTGGGTAAAGATTTAGGGAGGATGTTCTTGGGAAGATGGTGGCCAGTAGGAAGCTCACATCTGGAACTCTTGGAGATCGGTTAGTGGGGGCGACTAAGGGAAGGGTGGTGCTCTCGAATTGGAATTTTTCACTCCAGGAAAGCTCAAAGCCCTCTGTGAACCAGAAGCAGGCATGACTCATAAGCCAGCGCTCCCCATGGGTGCGGGCACACAACCATTTCTTGTACTGCTGCAGAATCCAGGGCACCTGCTCCGCAACCACAGGCCAAAGGGTCCACACTGCATCAAAGCCTGAGCACAAATCGATAACCTCCCCACCTCAGGTGCCCAGGGTCCCGTGCGGGGACACTCCATGCAGATCCGCACCGCCTGCTTCCCACTACCAGAGACACCTGTGTCCCCAGAGGAACCGTCAGCCAGCCCGTCCCCCACCCAGGAGGCTCGTGCCCAGGCGTGCCTTAAGGGAGCCTTAGGCATTGTGGCCAGTGGCCATGTGCCGAGGATCAGATCAACCCTATCCCTTAAACCCGCGCCCCAGCACCGACCCCCACATTCCAGCAGGCCGAAAGGAACACCCTCACTCCCCAAGGACTCACACACTTGGCACAGACACTGCCGTTTCTTTTGCGGCAGCAGAGTGCAGGGCGCCTTCTCTGCAACATGGACCAAGAGGTCCGCATTGCATCAGTGCCTGCATCCCATTCACTGGCCAGCTCACACCACCCCAGGGTGCCCAGGGCCCTGAGGGGACACTCCACTTAGACCCGCACCTCCCGCTTCCCACCCCCAGAGACCCGTGTGCCCCTAGCAGAACAGCCAGCCCCTCCCCCACCCAGAACGTTCACGCCCAGTTGCATCGTAAGGGAGCCAGAGGCATTGTGCCCCACTGCCTCTGCCCAGGATAAGATAAACTCATCCCCTAAACCCATGCCCTGGCAGCAGGTCCACACTTTCCAACAGGCGGGAGGGGAAGTCTGCTCTCCCCATGGACACTGGCACTCCCCACAGACATTGTCGGTTCAGGGCGCCCACCCACGAGGTGAACAGAGAAGTCCACATTACATTGGTGCCTAGGTGAATAGCCAGCCAGTCCTTCCCATCCCAGGGTTCCAGAGAATATTTTCCCACCTATCTTTGGGAAGTGCCCCTAGCCAGGAACAGATCACCCAATCCACCTCCTAAACCCACTACCCTACATTCTGCCAACATCTCCCATCAGCTGCAAACTGTTCCTGAGGAGGTTTGAGGGAAACTATAAGACCAGCCTCCCAAAGAGAGACCTCAGGGCCCCCAAACACCACCTAATTATGAAAATACCACCTAATTTGAATAAATAAAACAAAAAATAGCTAGCTGCTTCCACAATATCAAGAAAAGAGAAATTAAATCCGATGAAAGAAAAAATCCAAGAACAAAGGAGTGAGCTAAAAAAAACTAATAGTATGCTCCCAGATTTCCCCCAGATAATGGAGGCAGAGAACAGGACAAGTTACCCAGAGGACTCACAAGTAGAAATTAATAAATGGGAGAAAAAAATCTAATAAGTCTATGAGAGAAACCGAAGGAAATATTAGAAGCCTGGCTGATACAATGAAAAAAAAACATTAGAATTATCAGTATGCTGGAGGATGAGGCATCAAGAAAACCAACATCCAAAATAGTGAAATAATGCTTGGAGGAAAAATTCCCTAACTTAATGAATGAAAACCAGATAGCCATATAGGAGGCTGAAAAAATGCAAGCTAGACTAAACCCCAAGAAGAAAATACCAAGACATATATTTATTAAACTATCCAATTATGAGGAAAAAGAGAAAATTATAAGAGCAGGTAGGGAAAAATGGGCAATCACATACAAAGCCAAACAGATAAGAATATGCTCAGTACTATCAATGGAAACTGAAGAGGAGAGAGTGGAGCAGCATATTCTGAAAATTACAGGAAAAGCATGCAAACCCAAGAATACTCTATCCAGCCAAATTATCTATCGAAATTGATGGAGAAGTAAGAGTCTTTCCAGACAAGGAAAATCTCACATCATATGCTAAAAGGAACCCAGCCCTACAAAAGATCCTTACCAACCCATCACAGGAACAAGAACAATAACCCTGAAACACACACAAGACTGACACACAGAACCACTCTACCCAGAGACCATAAAAGGGATAACAGCCCCCAAGATAACTCTGGCTCAGAGATGGAAGAAAGGCAAGAATGGACCACAAACAGACATTGACACAACACCCATGGAAATAGAAAACCCCCCAATCCAGGAGCGAGAAAATGACAACACAGAGTGAACAGATAGATGTAAAAACCCTGAATATCAATGGATTGAACTCAGGGCTTAAGAGACAGAGATTGATAGACTGGCTTAGAAAACATAGCCCCTCAATATCCTGCCTACTGGAGACACATCTTAAGATCACAGAAAAATCATATTGAGAATCAAAGCTGGAGAAAAATATACCAGGCAAACAGCAATTCCAATAAAACACAAGGGTACCAATCCTAATCTCCAATAAAATTGATCTCAAGGTGCAAACCATAATAAGAGATAAAGAGGGACACTATATAATGCTTAAGGGAAGGATAGATAAAGATCCAATAAGCATTTTAAATATATATATATATATATATATATATATTCCCCAAATGAGAGACCCACAGAATACGTAAACCAGACACTTCATATGATGAAAAAAGAAATTACAGCCTCAACAACTATAGTGGGTGACTTCAACACACCACTCTCTGAGAAAGACAGACCACAGGGAAAGAAACTCAACAAGTAGGCTAAAGATCTATACACAACAATTTGACAATTTTATTTGGTAGATATCTACAGAATTTTTCATCCAAATAAAGAACATTTCACATTCTTTTCATCTCCACATGGAACATATTCGAAGATAGACCACATGCTGGGAAATAAGGTGAATCTACATAAATTAAGCACATTGATATTATACAGAACTTGCTCTCAGACCACTCTGCCATAAGGTTGGAAATCAAGAGGTTGGAAGATAAAGAGAAGTAGGGAAAACAATTGGAGAATGAATAATTTTCTATTGCAAAAGAAATATGTCCTGGTCCAGATCAGGGATGGAATTTTAAAAAATTCTAGAAACCTATGAGAATGAAAGCATGACATACCAAAACCAATGGGACACAGTAAAGGCAGTCTTCTGAGAAAGTTTCATAGCAATACAGGCACACCTGTAAAAGGAAGAGCATCTCATAACTGATACGTTGGCTCAGAATTTACAATGACTAGAGCAGAGTCAGAAGGATAATCTTACTAATAGTAAAATAAAAGAAATAATAAAAATCAAGGCTGAGATCCAGGAGAGGGAAAATAAGAAAACAATGGAAAAAATTAATGCTGCTAAAAGTTGGTTCTTTGAACAAACTGAAAAAAATGATAAACCACTGGCAGACTTAACCAAAGAAAGGAGAGAAAAAATTTCAATAACAAAAATGAGGGATGAAAGAGGACATTATAACTGACCCTAATGAAATCAAAAGGATAATCACACAGTACTACAAAGGTCTATACTCCAATGAACTCAACAACTTGGAAGACATGGACAAATTCTTGGAAAAGCAATCTCTTCCTAGATTGTCCCCGATGGACTCAAGAATCTCAACAGATTCATAACAATAGAGAAATAGACAAGGTTATCAAGAGATTACCAACAAAAAAATCACCTGGACCAGATGGCTTTACAGGCAAATTCTACCAAGCATTCAAGGAAGAACTGACACCAACCCTACACAATCTCTTCCAAAGCATAGGAGAAGATGGCAAACTCCCAAACTCCTTCTATGAAGCTAGTATAACACTGATATCCAAACCAGGCAAGA
>PVJH01000263.1:37805-367805 GCA_004026705.1 Nesogale talazaci
TCCAAGCAACACTGCCCGTGGGACACCTAACCGTGGACTGTGTTACTGTGAGTTGAGGATCCTTCAAGCCCTGCTTCGCCACGCTCCTGAGATATACATCTCTTGAGCTGGGGACTGTTGGACTCTGTCATCTGGCTGATAGTTGGTGACTGTTGCTCTGCCGTTTGCTGCCTGTAACCAATAGCCTGGATTGCTCTACCGAGGACTCCAGTGAGCTGCACTGAGCAACCTGTATTGTATTATAGTTAACTTTTTCCAGTGAGTTGCACTGAGCAACCTGTATTGTATTATCGTTAACTTTTTCTCTTATATACTTTTCTCTTTATATATAAATATATAAAAATAATTACTAGTGTCCTGAATTTTATTTCTCTAAGAGAACCCTGCCTGACACATACACTGAAAAAGGGGACCAGACAAGGATGTCCCTTGTCCCCACTCTTATTCAATATCATCCCGGAGGTTTTAGCTAACAACAGAAGACAAAAAAAAAAATACATAGAACATATACACCTGAGGAAGGAAGAGGTGAAATTATCATTATTTGCAGATGATATGATTCTATATATGGAAACCCCCAAAAACTCCACAAGGGGATTACTGGAAACAATAAAGGAGTATGACAGAGTGGCAGGACACAAGATCAAAAATCAGAAGGAGATTGGTGTGCTGTACACATCGGTTATGACCACAGAAGATGAAATAAAAAAAGAGATACCCTTCACAATAGTCAAGCACAAATTGAAATATCTAGGGATATACCTCACAAAAAGAACAAAAGAACTATATAAGGAAAATTATAGAACACTACTACAAGAAACTGTGGCAGTCATGTGCTTATGTTAATTTTATGATTGAAATGTAAAGGTGGAGTCTGGCCTGTTCAGCTGGAAATAGCCATTGAGTAGCCGATGAGGCCTCTGTGTGGGCATGGCTTTCACCTGAGACTCCTGGGAAATCTCACAATATTTCCCTCGTGAAGATGAGAAGCTATCTTCCCCAGTTGTTGGGAGTTAATTTCAGAGATGATTAATCACAGGCAACACAGAATGGCGGCGTCTGGGAGCCTGGAGTAGCCGGTAGAGAGACCACACCGCTTTGCCCTGATGGAGTTGGACCTCTGAGGCTGGGGCAGTCACATGGAGGTCTCTGCCAGTGATGAGGTGCTTCTGCCACCACAGAATGCTGTTGATGGACTCTGAGCCCTGGAAGCGAGGAGCCATGGGGAGACCCTTGTCGGTGCCGGGACTCTGTACCCACTGACCTGTGACTTCGTGAGTCAGAAGGAGACTTTATGGACTGATATTGGGCATATGGGTTAATATCAGGCTTGTGACTTTGAGCTGGACTGGGCTGGGATGTTTTCTCAATGTCCTGTTCTTCTTGAATATAAACCCAGTTCTTATATCCGTATGCGTGTCCTTGAATTTGTTCCTCTAGTCTACCTGGACTAACACAAGAAACCAATAATGACTACAAGAAATGGAAAAATATCTCATGCTTGTGGATCAGAAGACTCAATGTAGTTAAGATGATTGTTCTACCCAAGGCACTATATAAGTTCAATGCAATACTGATACAATTATCATCCTCCTTCTTCAAAGAAATGGAAAAAATTATTACCAACTTCATATGAGAGGGAAGAAGCCCAGAATTAGTAGAGAACTCCTCAAGAAGAAGGACACCATGGGAGGGCTTGCCTTACCTGACTTTCACACATACTTTATAGCTACAGTGGTCAAAACTGCATGATATTGACATAATGATAGACCAATGGAAAAGAACTGAAAATCCAGAAATAAAAACATCAGCATACAGACAACTGATCTTTGATAAAGGTCCAAAAAATATCAAATGGGAAACAGATGCCCTTTTCAACAAGTGGTGCTGGAAAAAAATGGATATTTACCTGCAGAAAATGAAGCAAGACCCTTACCTCACTCCTTGCCCTAGAATAAATTCAAGGTGGATCATAGGCCTCGAAGTAAAACCCCAAATAATTAGGGCCATCATTGGGGAATTGGGACCCACCTGAGAACACTGGCACAAGGATTACATAGGCTATCAGAAATAGGAAAGGACACAAAAACAGAGAAGACTCAAATAGACAAATGGAATATACTGAAGATAAAACACCTGTGCACATCAAAAGAATTCACCAAGAGAGTAATAAGAGAGCAAACAGACTGGAAAAACATCTTTAGCAATGATGAATCAGATAAAGGCTTATTACTAAAATCTATACTACCCTGATAGCTTCCAAAAAGAGCAAAACTAACTGCCCTCTGAGGAGATGGGCAAAGGAGTTAAACAGATAATTCACAGAGGCAGAAATCAGAGTGGCCAGTAAATATATGAAAAAATGTTCCTGATCATTAGCCATAAGATAAATGGAAATCAAAACAACAATGGGATACCACCTAATACCCTCAAGGCTAGCCCAATTCAAAAAGTCAGAAAGTAACAAATGCTGGAGAGGCTGTGGGGAGATAGGGTTGCTTATACACTGTTGGTGGACCTGCAGGTATGTACAAACACTATGGAGATCAATTTGGAGATCTCCAAAACAGATGGAAATTGAGCTACTATATGACCCAGCAATTCCCCTGCTGGGCATATAACCGGAAAAGGCAAGCAACAATCCACGACCAGAGATCTGTGCTTTAATGTTCATCGCAGCACAGTTCACAATTGCAAGGAGTTGGAAGCAGTTCATATTCCCATCAACTGGTGAATGGATTAAAAAGCTGTGGTACATACATACAATGGAGTACTGTGCTTCACTGAAAAGCAGTGATGATCACATGAAGCACATCATGGCATGGGAAGAACTAGAGGAAATTATGCTAAGTGAAGTTAGCCAAGTGCAAAAGGGCATGTACAATATGAATCCACTGAGGTAAGCATAATAAAAATTTTAAAAATGGAACAGGACATCAGGAGAAAGTTACTTTATAGAGAAAAATCCCGGGAGAAGGCCCAGGTAGTATGGCAGGAGCCAGGTCAAATTTAGGGATACATATGGTAACCAACTAGAGGAATGGGGCACGGGGGCACATGGTGATGTGTAGAAAGGGAATGGGATACTAAACCACTCAAAGGGAGTATATTGTTTATATCTCCACAGAGAAAGAGGGACCAAAGTTAAAACCTGGGACCCAGAGTGTGAATGCAGCATGACAGCATGGAGTGGAGAACCAGTGGAGGGACTTGAGCACACAACCACAATCCCAACTACAGGGGCAGCCACCTCCACCAGAGAAGTTTGCCTTGCAGGTCAGCACTGAAGTTGAAGCTTGGCATCTGAGATATGCCCAACCAGAGCACAAGAGAACAAATAAAAAGGGAGGAAGAGAGTGAAGTGCATTCTGGCCACCAAGACTTCAGGACGATATTCCCACTCAGAACAGTTAATGCACAAAGATTATCATATGGCCAGCCCCACTATGAAATACGGCTACCCTCGCTGATCCAAGTCCTACTGGGGTCAGGATGGAGAAACGGGTTCAAGATTATACCCCATCTGACACAACCACATCATGGCAAAGCACTAAGAGTGTGCAACAGAGTGTGGAGTTTCAGATGTAGTGCCAAGGGTATACTTTGTAGCTAGGGTGTGGCACCTCATCCCACTCCACCAGGGGACACTCCTGGAGGTCAACAACAGATCCTGAGCTCTTTACAGGTTTTTATATTGTTATTATCTTTATTAGTTCCATATATATATGACATTGAGGTATTTTGGCTATTATCATTGTTTTATTTTCTTTGGTTCCTTCATTTTAGGATGTCTTTTTTTTGTACATTTTGCAACCTCGGCAGGTCTATCTAGACAAGATATGCTGAACAAAGAGTCCAAAGGCAAAAATGACAGGACTGATGGTTCCGGGATAGGAGACATTGGAGAGGGGGAGAAGGGAGAAAGAAAGTGATATCAACAAGCCCAGGAAAAAGGGAATAACAATTGATACAAAATCAGTGACAAGGTGGGTAAGAGAAGTCCAATAGGGATTGATTAAGACTAATGTAGCAGAAAATACTGAAACCCAAATGGAGGTTGAGCATGATAGTGGGAGAAGAGGAAAGCAAATGGAAAAAAGGAAGAAACAGAGATAATGGGCATTTATAGAGGTTCAAATACAGGTATGTACATAGGTGCATATATTTATAAGTGACAATGGGGAAATAGACCAACATGCATACTTATAGGGTTAATAGTAGGACAACAGATGGGCATTGGACCTCCACTCAAGTACTTCCTCAGTGCAAGAACACTTTGTTCTATTAAATTGGCATTCCATGATGCTCACCTTCCTAACACGATCACTGAAGACAAATGTGAGCATAAGTAAAGGTGGTGAAGAAAATGGATGGTGCCTGGTTATCAAAAGAGGTACCATCTGGGGTCTTAAAGGCTTGAGTAGACAAGTGGCTATTCAGCTTAGAAGCAACAAAACCCACATGGAAGAAGCATACCAGCCTTGTGATCATGAGGTGTTGAAGGGATCCAGTGTCAGGCATGAAATAACTAAAATTGTATCATTAATAATGAGGGGAGTTCAGATTACGGACCCAAAGCTGATCAATAGGTGAAGCGACATCCTCTTGCAGAGGGGTTGCAGGGAGGAGATGAGCTAGTTAAGTTACAGTGTAGTAGGATTGAACTATGCAACTTTACTCTAATTCTCAAATGCTGCCTCTCACCATCATGATCCCAATTCTACCACACAAATCCAGCTAGACCAGGGAATGTACAGTGAGGTTGGAAATATGGGGAATTTAGGATAGCTGATCCCTCAAGAGAGTGGTGATACCAGAAGGGTGGAGGTTTGGGGGAATATGGGGGGATATGGGGAACCAATTTCAGGGATTGTGGCGGTCATGTGGTTATGTTAATTCCATGATTGAGAGGTGGGGGTGGAGTCTAGCCTGTTAATCTGAAGATAGCCATTGAGTAGCCAATGAGGCCTCTGTGTGGGCTTGGTTTTCTCCTGATACTCATGACTTTCTCGCTATATTTCCCTCGTGGAGATCAGAAGCTATCTCCCCAGTTGTTGGGAGTTAGTCTCAGAGACAATGAACTATGGACAAGACAAGATGGCAAAATCCGAGGAGCTGCACGAGCCAGAGCAGAAGCCACATGGCCTAGCCCTGACAGAATCAGATCTCTGGAGCTGGAGAGGCTACATGGAGACCCCTGCCAACACTGAGTTGCCTCTACCACCACTGGATGCTGTTGATGGACCTGGAGCCCTGGAAGCTAGGAACCCTGGGGAGACCCCTGCCTGCGCCATGACTCTGCACACACTGACATGTGACTTTGTGAGTCCGAAGGAGACTTTATAGACTGATATTGGGCATATGGGCTAATATCAGACTTATGACTTTGTATTGTACTGGACTGGGATGCTTTCTCAAAGCTTCATTCCTCTTGTATATAAACCTTTCCCTGATATCTATAAGCGAGTCTATATCTATATGCGTGCCTCCTCTCTGGGGCGTGGACAATAGTGAGTGAATGGACACATTGGACAGTGTGCAGTATGAAAATAACAACAATTTGTAAATTACTAAGTGTCCATGGGGGAGGGGGAGGATGGGAAGTACAGAGAGCTGTTACTGGGGGCGTGGGTGGAGGGAGGATGCTTTGAGAATAATGATGGCAATAAGTGTGCAAGAGCGGCCTGCAAACCATTGATGTGTGTGTGGATAGTGACGGGAGGTGTGTGAGCCCCCAGTAAAATGATTCATTAAAAAACGGAGGGAGGGGGAAGGAGGACCTTATACCAAGAGCTCAAGTGGAAAATATTTTGAAATGAATATGGTAATACACGTACAAGCATGCTTGATAAAATGATGTATTGAATGTTATAAGAGCTGTAAGAGTCCCCAATAAAATAATTGGAAAAAAAAGATTTAGGGAAAGGGGAGGTACATGTTGGGTACAGCACAGTAAGGGAGAAGGATGGAGGGCGGAGAGAGGAAAAGGGGTTTGAAAGTGCAAGGTTAACGGAGAAATCAGGGTACTAACCCACCCAGGGGGAGAGTATGGGTCTTATCTCCCCAGAAGCTGGAGTGGGTGTGCAGATCCTACCATGAAGCACCCAACCATGAAGACAGTGTGGACACATGGAAGGAGGCTTGAAAGGAGAGTGCTACAGGGCTGGCCACATCCAAGACCAGCCTGACTCCTTCCCTGGAAGTAGGCGTGGCAGAACACAAGTTAAGGGAGAAGCCAGAATGCCACACCCACAGCGAGACAGGTGGACACAGAAATGAAAAAAAGAGCTGGTCTAAACCCTGCCCATGATGCTCAGAAGACTATGCCCCTATGGGGACCTATGCCACAGGGGAACTGGGCAAACAACAATAGGACTTGTCATATTGTCTCACTATGAAAGCAGACAATGACAGAGGACATTTCGGGGGTCATATGGTGAGGAAGAAATGTGGTCTGAACCTCCAAAATGGACCTAATCACTCTTAGTGGGGCAGTCAGGGGAAGAGAACGATAGGACTGATGGTTCCTGGGGGACGGGGTGGGGGGAGAGGGGAGAGGAAGGGTTTCTGGACAGGCTCAGGGATGGGGTGGGAAATACAACAAGTGGTCCACAATTGGTGGTGAGGAGGGTGTGAGATGCCTGGTAGGGCTGAAGTAAGGGTAATGTAATAGGAGGTACTGAAATCCCCATGAAGGCTGAGCATGACAGTGGGATGGGATGAAGGCAGAAGGAAATAAAGGAAGGAACTTGAAGGCAAAGGGCACTTGCAGAGGTCTAAACACAGACATGTACATATGTAAATATAAACATATATTATAAAGAGGGCATAAATCCAGGTACATATATTTATAGGTTTAGTACTACAGTAGAAGCTGGACCTTGTTCCCCCACCCAGGCACTCCCTACAGGCAAGAACACTTTGTTCTATTAATCTGGTATTCCTTGATACTCACTGGCCCAATGCCAGTGCCAATGCCGATCACTGAAGTCAAATAGGTGCATAAGAAAATGTGGTGAAGAAAACTGATGGTGCGCATCTACCCAAGGATATAGAGTCTGGGTTCTCAAAGCCTGAAGATAAACAAAAGGCCATCTAGCTGAGAAATATCCAAGCCCATATGGAAGAAGTGGCCAACAGGTGTCAAATGGACCAGGTCTCAGACATCAAATGAAAAAAAAATCGTATCACTGTGTGCGCTCCCTCCCGAGATGATCACTGAAGACATGTGGGAGAATAAGACATGTGGAAGATAGCTGATGGTACCAGGCTATCAAAAAAACAACAACATCTGAGGACTTAAAACCTTGAGGGTGAATAAATGGTCATAGGGCCCAGGAATAACAAAAGCCACCATAGAAGAAGCACACTAGCCTGTGCGACCATGAGGTGTAGAAAGAACCAGATATTAGCTATCAAAGAACAAAAATCACATCATTGTGTGCCCACCCTCCTGACATGATAGCTGAAGACAAAAGGGACCAGAGGCAGACAGATCAGAGGAATCCAATGGCACCCAGCTACCAAACGATAAAGTAACTGGAATCTTAAATGCTTGAAGATGAACAAGTGGACACCTAGCCCAGAAGCAGCAAAGCTCACATGGAAGAAACACACCAGCTTGTGTCATCACAGGGGCGGGGTGAGGGGGCAGGGTGAAGGAAGCAGATATCAAGCATCAAAGACCAAGAATCCCATCACTACGAATGAGGGGGAGAGCAGGGTGGGGACTCGTGGCCCACTTGTGTGGAATTGACACCCTCTTACAGGGGAGTCGTGGGGAGGAGACAGGCCAATCAAGGTGCAGTGAGGTGGCAATGAAGCATACAACTTTCCTCTAGTTCCTGAAGGCTTCCTCCCCCCAACTGTCATGGTCCCAATTCTACCTTACAAATCAAGCTGGACTGGAGGAGATACACTGGTAGAGATGGGAAATGGAAATATGGGGAACCCAAGACAGATGAACCCTTTGGAGCCAGTAGTAAGAGTGGAGCTACTGGATGGTTGGAGGGAAGGTGGAGTAGAGAGGGGGAGCCAACTACAAGGATCTACAGATAACCTCAGGAGGACAGACATTGGAGGAGTTGACAAGGGGAGACATAGGGCAGTGTTAGTTATGACAAAAAATAATAATTTATAAAGTATTGAGGGTTGGTGGGGGAGGGGAGAGCAAGGATGGAGGGGAAAAGATGAGGATGTGATGTCAAGGGCTAAAGTGGAAAAGTGAATGTTTGAAGAATGATGGCGGCAGCAGGCATACGAAGATGCATGGCACAATATATGTATTTATGCTTTATGAAAAAAATGTATGAACCCCAACAAAATGATTTTAATAAAAAATGAGCCCCTTTCCTCCAGAGTTACTAATGCTTGTTAACACTCACAGCTTAGTTAGTAGGAAATGTGGTAGGTTTCCATAAACAACCCAAGCACCGTATGATCATCTTATGCTCTTGAAAATAGGGAGAGCATCAATAGTTTATATAAGGCAATAGTACTAGTTGGTACATTCCTGTTTGAGCTCTGTTAATCTCTGCCCTGGGCTTACATTTAGAAGGCTTTACTTTGGTTCTTCCAACCCCATTCATATCCAAGAGATTATTGTCTTATTCTGGGTAGATTAGAAAAATAAATTCATAGTCATGCATATGGATATAAGGGAAAGGTTTACATACAAGAGGAATGGAACATTGAGAAAGCATCCCAATCCAGTCCAGTCCAAAGTCCGATATTAACCCACATGTTTGATACCAGTCTATAAAGCTTTCTTTTGACTCACGAATCACGTGTAATAGAAGTGTCCCGGCACTTGCAGAGGTCTACCCATGGCTCATAGTTTCCAGGGTTCAGGGTCTATCAGCAGTATCCATTGATGGTGGGAGCATCTCAGTGCTGGCAGGGGTCTCTCTATGGCTTCTCTGGCCCCAGAGGTCTGATTCCATGAGGGCAAGCTCATGTGACTTCTCCCCTGGCTCCTCCATTCTCCAGGAATCAGGATCAGTCAGCAGGCTGTCATCTCGTCTTGTCAGTAGACTGACTCCATGAGACTGAGAGTCAAGTTTCTCTTTTCCAATTGGGAAATACTGCAAGACTTCCCAGAATTCTCACGAGAAAGCCATGCCTGCAGAAACACCTGATTGGCTACTCATTGGCTATCTCCAGATTAACAGGCTAGACTTCACCCCTACATCCCTATCATGAAGTTGACACCATGAATACATGACCACCACAATAAGGAATCTGTATGGCCAATGGCATATGGCCATGTAGAGCATATCTCCAATATCTTACCATCATGAACCACATTTTCAATGCTAACGATTCTAATATCTTCCATCAGATCAGCACAGAGCCTACTCTAAGGTCTACTTGAAGTCCCCTTGGCTTATACTTGAGAGAGGGTCCCACTTACCTGTCCTCTTGGGCAGTGCAGGTGTTACTGGTTTTTCCCACTCATCTGTGGGCACTTGCCTTCTCAGTGGCTGGTCCGATGACTGCAGCCTTTGTGTTGTCTATGCTGCACTGGACAAGAACCAGCCCACTTCTGTGTGCTGATACCTGGGGAGCATCTCATCCTTGTCTGAAGAATGTCGAATGTGGATGCTCTTCTCCCAGTCTTCTCCACTCTGTGACCAATGACGTAGCCTTTACAGTGTTACCCATGTTTGGGCACACCTTCCTAGTCCCCCCCAAGGATTGCTATTCTTGGATACACAGTATGTCACTTACAGTACTTAGTCTGATATGCTATGCTATATATAATGCATATTTCTTATTAACCCCTATCTGGATCCAGTGTTGACTATGCTTGCATAGAGCAGCCTAAGGGTTCATAATATACACACTGCGTTGTGTATGCCCTGTGGAAGTGTTGCATTAGCACTTCCCATACATATGTGGTAATGCTATGTATGCAGTAATGCAGCACATGCAGTAATATAGTACATACACAACTCATGTGTATATTATGAGCCCTAACACAGGCTGCTTATGCGAACAGTCATGTCAACACATTCTAGACTATTATCATACCAAACTCTCCAAACCCTGAATTGCTGTCAGCTACGTGGTGAACCAGCATGTTTTGGGTCCTGTGGTATCTTTTGAGTGTGATTCTCTTGTGGGGTATTTGTTTTCCGTGGTGATGTCTGTCTGTCTTGCTACATTCTATTGTCTATTGATTTTGCTTGTATATCTGTGTACTGGACACCACCATTTTTACTGTGAATTGACTTCTTTTAAAAACTATAGCTAGGACTTATTTTTGGAATAGGGCTTACTGTATATCTTGAAAATCCAATTGGTATGATATGACATTCTCTTTTTAACTTTCTTTTCTTTTTAAAAATGATATTTTTAACTTAAAAATTAATAAATTATTTTATTGGAGCTCATACAAATCTTATCATAATTCATACATACAGCCATTGTATAGCAAATATATTTATAAATGTGTTGCCCTCCTCAATCTCAAAACATTTGCTTTCTACTTGAGCCCTTGTTATCAGCTCCTCATTTCCCCCTCCCTCAGTACTCCTCCCTCCTTCATGAACCTTTGATAATTTATAAATCATTGTTATTTTGGAAGGGAGACATCAGACAATGTAAGATATGATGGCATTCCTTTTCAAAATCTTTTTAAAAAAATCCTATTAAAAATGGATCCCAATATTCCCAACCCTAGACCAAAACAAAAACACAAGTCATATGAAGCCGACTTCAAACTTAAGCTTGTGTCAAGAGGTGAAGAAAGTATTAACAGTATTGCAAGTAGAGACTATTGTGTGGAAAAACAGTGAGGGAGTGGTAATAGACTTGCCCTATGTTTGCAGCAAAGAACAAAGATTTCACAGAAGTTGCCAAAAGACCACGATGAAAAAGTGATGTCATTCCATTCATTCACCATAAAACAAAGAAGGATTCATAACTATGACTTGGGAGACATTGGGCATATGGAAAAAATACCTATAACCTTTGATCTTCAAAACAACAGAACTATGACAAGTTTGGAAGACAAAATGAGGTATTTTACTTAGATCCACCGGAAATGAAAAAAAATTCATTGTTTTTCTGTCATACTTGGCTAATGGAACTAAGCTGTTGCCTGACAATATTTTTACAAGAAAGACCTTGCCTAAAAAGGTAAAATTACCACCATGAATTACAGTGCACACACATGTTAAAAACTGGATGGATGAAGAGAGTACAAAAAAATGGCTGCAAGAAATTTGAAATGGACAACTATTTTTTTTCTTAAAAAAACCCCATCATTGTTAGTTTGGATATTTTCAGAGACCACACATGATTACAAAAATATTGGCAAGGTTTTCTCAAGTTACTTTGGCCATTATTCCAGGTGGGCTTATATCTATATTGCAGCCTCTAGATGTGTGTTTAAATAAACCTTTCAAAGATCATGTGTGAAAGATGTGGCATTCATGTCATCTGGTCAAATCTGACAGACAAAAGTTGGAAATAAGATGAAGTCCAACATACAATTTATAGCAAAGTGGGTTCATAATGCACAGGCAGACATTCTGGAGGATATGGTGCAACACACCTTCAAAAAGTGTGGTATTACCTGCTATCAAAAGATATAGCCTCTGGGGTCTTAAAAACTTGAATGTAAATAAGTGCTGTTCTAGCTCAAAAGCGACAAACCCCACATGGAAGAAGCACACCAGCCTGTGTGATCATGAGGTTATCATGAGGGATCAGACATCAAAAAACAAAAAAAAAACATTTCATTGTGAAGGAGGGGGAGTGCAGATTGGGGACCAAAAACCTATCGTAGACAACTGAACAACTCCTTACAGAAGGGTCACAGGGTGGAGATGAGCCAGTCTGGGTGCAGTGTAGCAACGATGAAACATACAACTCTCCTCTAGTTCTTCAGTGTTACTCCCTCCTACTATCATGATTCCAATTCTATCCTACAAATATGGCTAGACCAGTGGATGTTCGCTGGTACAGATAGGAATTGGAAGCACAAGGAATCCAGGACAAGTCATCCCTCAGGACCAGTGGTGAAAGTGGAGATACCTCGAGGGTGGAGGAAAGGTGGGGGTAGAAAAGGGACCCAATTATAAGGATGCACGCACAACCTCTTCCATGGGGGACTGACAACAGAAAAGCAGGTGAAGGGAGACATCATACAATGTACGATATAACAAAATAATAATTTATAAATTATAAAGGGTACATGAGGGAGTGATGAGCGATGGGAAAAATGAGGAGCAGATACTAAGGACTTACGTAGAAAGCAAATATTCTAAGAATGATGAAGGCAACAAATGTAAAAATGTGCTTTACATACAATGTAAAAATGTGTTTTACATACAATGGATGCATGGATTGGGATAAAAGTTGCATGAACCCCCAATAAAATGATTTAAAAAATGTGGCACTAGTAGTGCTATGGATGGCAATGAAGATAGCACTTTGTATGAGAGTAAGAGCAGTGATGGTAAGGACTCTGCGAATTCAGTGATGATGACAATGTCTATGCTGATAACCTCACACCAGCTAAAGCTGAAGCTCTGTTTGACATAGAGATGAGGAGGAGGAATCTAGTTTTGAAGGATTTTATCCCTTGTGTTTTTGCTTAGCTACAATTGAGCTAGGGCTTTTGTACCTTTAAAGTTATTGTTGGTATTATATTATTATTATATTGTTGATATTGTTTTTGCTAACCCTCTTTTCCACTTACAGAGCTACTTTACTGTTTTTCCTAGAAATAAATATTCAAAATAATTTACCCTACCGATGCCTCAATTAGTGAAATTTTATTGGTGCCTATTTTTATTTTGAAATTTTCCAGTAGCTGCTCCATTTCCCACTCTAGACTTTTGGTAACATTGGATACCTTGGTTTATATTTGGGTCAGCTTATACTAGAGTGTATAGGTAGCCCTTTTCCATGGTGCATTTTTATAATGGGTGAACATTATGTCTTCCCCTGGTGTATGCATGCCCCTGTCTGAGGGGTGACCCCAAAGCCAATACCTAGGTTTGTGAGTGTGTACAAATGGAAAGAGAACCTCTGTTTGTATTCTTGTTCGCATAATTGTTAGGGGTGGACCTTTTTAGAAATGTCTGCTTTAAAGATCTTTTTGGCTGCTTTGCAGAGTGTGGAATGGAGGGAGTGTAGCCTGGAAGAAGGGAAACAGTAGCGGTATCCAGGGGAAAATTAGTTGGGGTAAAGAGAGAGTTGTGAATTGAATTGTGTCACTCTCCAAAATATGTGTTTTAAATCCTAATTCCCATTCTTGCGGTTCTAAGCCCATTTTGGAATATAGTTTTCTTTGTTGTGTTAACAAGACTATATTAGGGTAGGGTATGTCTTTTCTTTTGAGATACAGTAGAGCAGATTAAGCAAGCGGTAAGCAAGCCCTGATGGAGAAAGATAGATGCCAAGCCATTTGAGCACTCCAAAGAAGCCAGAAACACAAGCTGAAATAAATAGGCATCATTCTCAAGAGTAGAGAGAGGGGATCTTGTCCTGGACTAGTGCACTAAATTCAGCCCTCGTAAGTGTGAGAAATAAGAGGTTACTTATTAAAACCATGTATTCATGGTCTTCCTCTCACAGTAGCACTGGATCACGAAGACAGAGATTTTCTGGATTTTGTGGCCAGTTAGAATCAGAGAGAAAGGGAAGGGAGAAGGGTGATCCTTGGGTTTATTCATTAAGAAACTGTGTGAATGGTTGTGTGAATCACTTAGAAGGGAGTCCAGATAAAAGTTCTTGAAGAGTGAGAAGAGAGAATCATGAGTTTAATTTTGCCCACATGGAATCTGAGGTACTGTTGGACATTCAAATACACCTCTGGTCCAATTGGATATCCTCATGATAATAATGATGACTAATGACTAATACAGTGCTTACTATATGCTGGGTATATTGAATGCTATATCTATCTGTAAACCAGAGTTCCTCAACTTCAGGCTATTGATATTTGGAGCTTGATAGCTTATTATTTTGAGAGCTCACTTGTGCATTGTATGCTGGTGAGCAGAATCCATGACCTCTATGAACTTGAGCCCAGGAGCTGCCATATAGAGTGAAATCAGAAATGTCTCTAGACATTTCCAGAGATTACCTAGCAGGTAGAATTGCCCTGCTTGAGAGCCACTGCTAAACACTCACTCAATTTCACAATGCAAACTACTGTTTTTATTTAATCTTAAAGAACAGAAACTAGACATATCGACAGGCTATGTGACTTGCTCAAGCATATACAGCAAATAAAACAACAAGTGTTCTTCTGCCTTGAGAAGCTCCCTCCAACCACTGCTCCTCAGAAGGAGCAAAACTCCTGCTTCTCAGACATCTGGACTGCTGCTCAGGAGTCAAACTTCTGCTGTAGAAGGGGATTTCTGAAATGCATGTGTGAGTTCAAGTCAAAAAGCATCCAGGAAACTTTTTGAGGAAAGACAAAGTTCCATTTTGGAACTTCATGGACATTTTCATTTCGATGTAGGGCTGTGAGGTCTTTGAAGGGGAAGAAAAGCAAAAGCCAAAACAAGAGTGAGGTAGTCTGGAACTCTGAGAAGAGGAAATGTTCAGAAGTGAAAGGAAGTAAGTGACCTCAGGCACCCCAGAGCAAGGTAAAAGGTGAAGATATAGCATCTTGGGTCTTAAAGGCTTGAAGGTAAACAAGTGGCCATCTTGTTTACAAAAACCCACATGGAAGAAGTGCACCAGCCTGTGTGACCATGAGGTATCAAAGGGATCAGGAATTAGGCATCAAAGAACATAAAATCATATCATTGTGTGCCCATCTTCCTGATATAATCCCTGAAGACAAATGTGTGTATAAGAAAATGTAGGGAAGAATGCTGATGATGCCCAGCTATCACAAGATATAATATTTGGGGTCTTGAAAGCTTGAAGGTAAACAAGCAGCCATCTTAACTCAAAGGCAACAAAGCCCACATGGACAAAGCACACCAGCCCGTGTAACCATGAGGTGTTGAAGGGATCGGGTATCAGGCATCAAAGAATTAAAAATTGTATCATTGTAAATGAGGGGGAGTGCAAATTGGGGACCCAAAATCCAGCTATAAGTAATGGACATCCCCTTACATAAGAGTCATGGAGAGGAAATGAACCAGTCAGGGTGCAGTGTTGAAACAATGAAATATGCAACTTTCCTCTAGTTCTTTCTCCTCTCCCCTCCCCTCCACTATCATGATCGCAATTCTACCTTAAAAATCCAGTCAGACCATATAGAAACCGGAAACAAAGAGAATCCAAGACAGATAATCCCTTCAGAACCAGTGGTGAGAGTAGCTATACCTGGAGGGTGGAGGGAAGGTGGGGTAGAAAGGAGGAACCTATTATAGTGATCTACATATACCCTCTTCCCTGGGGTATGCACAATGGGGTAGTGAGTGGAGGGAGACATAGGAGAGTGTAAGATATGATAAAGTAATAATAATTTAGAAACTATCAAAGGTTCATGAACGAGGGGAGAGAACAGAGGGAGGGGAAAATGAGAAGCTGATATCAAGGGCTTAAATAGAAAGCAAATGTTTTCAGAATGATGATGGCAATAAATTTACAAATATGCTTGACATACAATGGATGGATGGATGGATTTTATAAGAGTTGTGTAAAACCCTAATAGAATGATTTAAAACAAAGACAAGCTGAAAAGAAGTTCTTGTATTTAGCAACAGGATGTCTTTGGTATGCATCATGGGCTTAATTTCAGGCATCAGAAGTGGACACAAGCTAGCAAGGAGTGGCCTTTGTAGCCTGGATTGTAGTATTGATTCAAGATGCTTGTCTTAGAGTCATCTCAAATGTTTCCGCAATTTTATGCGTATGTCATCGTGGAAGAGAATTGAATGCTAAGGAAGTCTGTCAGCCACCTTATCTTACTCGGAAGCAGCTCATCTGATGTAATAGACTGGTGAGTTGCAAGTTACCTTGAACTTGATAAGTAGATCCTTCAACACAGGCATTTCCCATGCCCTCTTCGGAAGTGTTTCTTGTGAACTATGCACAAGCAGAGAAAAGGGACCTGTCTTCCATTAATCCCGTTGATTCCTGAGGGCTTTCATCTTCCTCTTTGTCTGTCATGTTAGGGATTGGAGGGTGCTTTGGGCTGAAGCACAGAGGGCTTCTTTTGCCCCTTCACCGTCTTGTGTACACAGCAGCAGTTGTAATCACCCACAGTCAAGTTCTTCCTGGATGGCTTCCCAAAATTCACTGATGAATTGATTCTGATTGACCTGGGCTTTTTTTGTTGCTTAAAAAAATAAACCAAATCTTTGGCCCATGAATATGGTTGATTAAATAGTTGTTCTGGATGATTCTGAGCAAAGAATGAGATAAAACTTTCATCTATAGCAGCAGCTAGCAAACTTTCTATAAAGAGCCAGATAGCAAATGTATTAAGCTTTGCAGTCCATCTATATGTCTGTCACAACTACTCTTCCGTTGCAATTCCAATGCAGTGGTAGGCAGTGAGGAAATGGATGCATATGTCTGTGTTCCAATAAAATATACTGGAGTTTGAATTTCATGTCATTTTCATATGTCACAAAATATTGTTGCCTTCATTTTACAACCATTGAAGTATAAATATATCAATATACAAAATATAATTATATAATAAATATTATATATAAATATTACATATATTAAAATATATTTACTTTGCAGGCCAGTTGAAAACAGAAGGTGGGCCTGAATTATAATACTTGTGCTTCTTTTTTTTTTTGGCATCACCACCCTCTGGGGGTGGGAGTAGGAGGCCCAGCCTTTGCTCCTGTGGAACCGCTGCTGGAACTGAACCTCCATCCCAGTGGGCCGCAGTCCTGCGCACAACCACTAGGCCACCAGGGCTCAGCCAATACTTGTGTTTCTAATTGAAGTCTGACTAAATGTCAATTAACATGGCTTTGAACGTAGTCTTGGATTTCTGGCTCCCCCAATTACCAGCTATTTCATGTTGGGAAAGTTAGGTAGTCTTTCTGAACCTCTTTTGTGTATTTGTAAATGAGGTGGGTCGGGGAGATATTCAAAGTTTATAGATGCTGAGGTTGTTGTAAAGATTAAATGAGACAGTGTATGTAAGCTCTACGATGGTGTATTGAACCCACTGCCATCAAGTCCATTTTAATGACCTTATTAGATAGGGTAGAACAGGACTTGTGGGTCTATGAAACTATAACTCTTTGTGGGAGTAGGAAACCTCATTTCCCCCCGTGGAGTGGCTAGTAGTTTCAACCTGCTAACCTTGTGGTTAGCAGCTCAATGGATAACTCTCTAAGACCCCAGGACTCCTCATGGTGTAATACCTGCTCATTATAAATATTAAGTACAGCACTTACATTCTTTCATGATACTTTTATCACTGTAGATTGAATAAATGGATAAAGGGTTAAGCCAATATCTTAGTCTTAAAAGAACTGGAACCTGCAGGCGAAGAAATTGAATTATTATTATTTTATGAGAGACTAAACCTTCCATTCACGTTAAAGTTATACATACACAATATCTTCTAATTTGATGCTGGAAAACAAGTCTATATTCTGAGTTTACATTTGCTTTCTTTTCTTCTCTTCCTTGGGAAACATATGTGTCTCTACCTAATATTGTTGAGTTCACTTAGTTATAAGGGAGTTGTGTGAAGACATAACATAACTTGGGTTTGTAGCCCTGGACCCCAAGTCTTGTTTAATCAATTCACATGTCTGATTCATTGAAAACTATCAGAAGAAGAAACATTGAATCTGTTCTGTGAAAGAATCATTTCATACTGGAGAGTTCTCTGAACCACTGCAAAAATTGAGGCGGGTGATGGATAAACACGTTTGAAATTTTCTTGCCAGATGATTTTAAAAGTCATTGGTTCCTTTGAAAAATAAGAACAAAGGTAACATGCACATATACATCTATATATATGAAAATGCAAAGAAATAGGTAACAATTATTCTTAAGATCGAACTGTCATATTGCTAATATCTCAGTGAATCTTTTTGAGAAGAACCATGAAGCATATTCCCAGGCTTCCTTTTGGTGCTGTGGAAACTGATGTGCATGGCATGAGTTAGGCTTATCATCCTTTTGATCATCAAGTTTTCAGAGTTGATGTCAGCTTTGGTTTTTAGGTCTTTTAGTTTAGTCATCCTCATTGAATTTAATATTCACTTTCAAATCCCTTTGGGATTCCCTGTCATGAAAATTTATGTCTTTGCTACTGGCTTTTTCTTTTTCTATTTTTTCCCCTTCCAATATATTCTTTCTTCATTAATGATGAGGGCATATTTTAGATTGAGTGTTTCCTTTAGGTTTATTTTCGGAGTGTATTTTTTTCTAAAAGAATAAAAATCTAGGTCTTATCCACATTCTCTTCTATCATGTATTCTAGAAAAAGAAATTCCAGATTTAATGGGTATTTCCTGACTCTTTGAGTTACAACTGTTGTGGTATACCAGTAGACTGGTCTCCAAGTCTTCTCATTGCTCACTTCAAAGCTTTAATTTCCTTGAGTAAAATAAACTTCTTTATCATACTTCGAACCTTGATGACCAAAACTATTGATGAAAGGGTCACTTCTCATTTGATGAGAGGATGAGATTTCATTTGATTAAAGTCCTTTGTGCAATTGTGCCTTGGATTCCGAGCAGCAAAAAGGTTGTGCATCAAATTTAGCATACTGGTTTATTCCTCCAGGAAACTTGGTCTAAATTGACTAAAGTCCTCAATTGTTAACTGTGGTAGTCATGTACTCATGTGTCACTTTCATGATTGGGAGTCTAGGGGTGAAGTCTAGCCTGTCAATCTGGAGATAGCCAATGAGACCTCTATGTGGGTATAGCTTTCTCCTGAGAATTCTGGGAAGTCTTGTGGTATTTCCCAATTGGAGGCGAGAGAACTTGACTCAGTCTCTTGGAGACAGTCGACCAACAAGACAAGATGGCAGCATCTGAGGAACTGGAGGAGCCAGAGGAGAAGTCACATGACCTTACCCAGAGGAACCAGACCTCTGGGACCAGAGAAGCCACAGAGAGACCCCTGCTTGCACTGAGCTGCTTCTACCACCAATGGATACTGCTAAAGGACCTTGAGTCCTGGAAATGAGGAGCCATGGGGAGACCCCTGATAATGCCAGGATGCTTCTACTGCACGTGCATCTTGAGTCCAATAGACTGGTATTGGACATATGGGCTAACATTGGACTTATGACCTTGGACTGGACTTAGTTGGGATGCTTTCTCAATGTTCCATTCCTCTTGCATATAAACCTTCCCCTTATAATATTAAGGTCATCAAATGTCCCGCTTTTAAACAATTTGTCCTGCATCCTGCAACATTTTAAAATTAGATAAATACTACTATTTTTGCATTCTATGAACATTTTTGTTGTTCCACATAAACCAAATTTTTAATCAAGAACCTCTCACCCCACTCCCTGGTTAATGGTATCCCGCTTAAAATCTTAAAATATACATATGTGAATTTGTTGTTGTTATGAATTTGTTTCTCTAGTCTACCCAGACTGACGCAGTAACCAAAATGTCTGTTGCTTGAACCCTGCAGCTTCTCTGAGAGAGTGATGCTGTAGTCTGCTTCTTCAAAGATTCATATCACTCTATAGGGGTGGTTCTCCTTTGTCTTCTAGGTTACTATGGGTAGGAATCCGTTTCATGGCAGTATGCTTTTTTCAGCTTGTTTTTCTTGTTGCTCCATAGCAGATGTTAACAAAACAAAATGTCTTTCCTTGTTAAGTTCATTTGGCTTAAACTAGTAATTCTCAGAATTATTGATAATTAAATTGTATTTCTAAAGAGAATTGTTGTAAACATGATCAACACTTTATCATACTGAGCTAACAATCTCTTTCATGGCTGGGAAAGATTTCCATACTATATGCTAAAATGACACACAACCATAATTGTATGAAGATACAGAACAAATTCTCTACTTTGATTTATTTCTGTAGCACGTGCTTCTAAAGTGCTATGAGAGGTACAGACACATGAAGATGTAATTGTTGACGGGATTAGAGTTTGTTGTAGTTTGTGTTGCTTAAAAGGAGCCCCAGTGGCACTGTAAATCAAAGATTGAGTTCCTCACTGAAGGTTGGTGGTTCAAATCTACCAGTTACTTAGGGAGAAAAAGTGAGGTGAACTGCTTCTGTCAAGATGTATAGCCTTAGAAATCCAAAGGAGCAAGTTCTATTCTGCCCTGCAAGGGTCGTTCTGAGTTGGATTGTCTCTAGGGCAGTGAGCAAAATGTGTACATTGTTTACATCCCATGGGTTCATGAGAAGAAAGCACTCATGGTGTTGAAGGAAGTGTCCCCATGGCTATGGTGGAGGGCGACCCTGGGTGGTTCAGGCAGTGAACACATTTGACTGCTAACTGAAAGTCAGTTTTTAGTTTGGTTCTACCCAGAGTCCACCCAGAAGAAATACCTAGGGATATAATTCTGAAAAATAAGTAACCTGTAACTCTGTAGAGCACAGTTGTCCCTTGATAAACACAGATCTACTCTGAAGGGGAATGAACGCTATGACATCTGTTTTCTGGCAAGATGGAAGAAGTCCATGGCCAATGTGAGAGCAGAAGCCTCAACACGAAAGTGACTGTCATAGGGGTCATCTCAGCCAATTTCAGTTATGTCATCTACCAAGTGGGTCTTCAGGAGAAGGCCATACTTGCAAAGATGGTTTCTTTAAGATATTTGTACCTTGCTTATTTGCAGATTGTATCGAAACCTTAAGTTAGCAGACCCTAAAGATTATCTGGATGAACTTGATCTGTCATATGAGCAGAATAAGTTAGAGGCAGGTTTCTGCTGGCATCAAGGAAGAAAGTAGCCAACTATGTTATGAATTGTCAAGGTAGGCAAGAACCTTTGAGGTTGACAATAACTAAACAAATGGCCAATAAGAAAATAAAAACCTTAGTCCTACACCTACAAAGAAGTGTATTTTCCTACAATTGGTGAATTGAAAGAGGATTCAAGCCTCAGGAGAGGGAAAAACTGACCGATGGCTTGATATTAGCCTTAGACACTTGAACAGAGGGCCCAAAAATCTCAAACCTGGAGCCAGAACACATGGAAACTGTGGGAGAACAAGTTTATCTTGTTTTTAAGATGATAAATGTGTGGCACTATGTGAAGGGAGCAATAGAAAACTAAAATAGTGTATTGTTTACATAATCTGCCAAGGTCAAAATTAGTAAGGCATGATAAATGTCAAAATAGTCTATAAAATATTCATGCTAGGATATGTGTAAAAATGCCACCTGCATCTACTGATTCACACCCACCACCAAAATACGTCTCTACAAAGGTCCCGTGCCATGTTCAAATACTGTAATATGACTGAGCCCAGGGTTGCAGTCATGGTGCCAGCCCATCTCATTAGGGTCTTTTTTGTTTACACTTAAAAAAAAAAACAAGCATGATGTCTTTCTCCAAGTACTGAACCCTCTTGATGATATAAACGAAGCCTGTGAGAAATAGTCTCACTATCCTTACTTCCACGGAGCACTCTGGCCATCCTACTTCCAAGATAAACATGTTCTTCTGATGGGCCATGGTATATTTCATATTCTTCACTGACATTATAATTAAACGCATCAATTCTTTTCCTCTCTTTCTTATTCAGTGACCCACTTTCTCATGCATATGAGGTAATTAAAAATACCAAGGCTTAGGTCAGACACTCCTTATTTTTCAAAGTCTCATCTTGGCTTTTTAACACTTCACACAGACCTTTTGCAGTAGATTTGCCCAGTTTGATATGTCATTTGATTTCTTTCTTTCTTTTTCTGAGAGGGAGAACAAAGTTGTTGTTTTAGCATATGCATCACAGAGAAAAGAGGGAGAGAAAACAGACTGACACACCACCAAAGCTATTCCTGACTAAATCCTCATTTGGTTTCTTGACTGCTGTTTTTCCATGGGCATTGATTGTGGTCTCTGATGTGAAATACTTGCCAATTTTGTTCAATTCTTCATTTATCATGATATTGTTTACTGGTCCCATTGTGACAACTTTTGTTTTCTTTATAAGGAAGAGCAATCAAAAGGTTATAGTCTACATTTTTCTATATTCATATACAAGGAAGACCAGTTAATTAGTCTATTACTCATATTTACAAACTAACCACCAATGCCATAGTTGATGAAATTGAAGATTATTTACCAGCTTCAGCATTTGGGGATTGATCAACTGTGCAGTCAAGATGCACTGATAATTATTAATGAAAGGAATACAGTAGTCCCAAAGGAATACCAAAAATAGACTTGGGGCCTGGGCATGAAAACTCTATCTGACTCAACTGGAAAACACTCCTATAAGTCAACAAACAGACCTTGAACTATTTACAGGGTGTTTATTCTTTTTTGGGCATTGCTTTTTTGTTGTTTTTGTTGTTGTTGCTGTTTTGTTTTCTATTGTTGCTTTGTTTTACTGTCTTGTTTTTTGTGCATGTTATTATTTCTGAAGATCTAGCTGAGCAAGATGTAGTGGGACAAGAGTAAAGTAAAAGGAAATAGAGGAAAGAAGTAGGAGGCAAAGGACATTTATAAAGGGCTAAATACAGGCATGTACACAGGTAAATATATTTATATATGATGCTGGGAAACTAGATCTTTGTGCATCTATTTATAGGTAGCAGATGGACATTGGGTCTCTGCTCAGGTACTCCTTAATTTAAAAACATTTTGTTCTTTTAAACTGGCATTCCATGATGCTCACCTTCCTGACAAGGTCACTGAAGACAAATGTGTGCATAAGCAAATGCAGTAAAGGAAGCTGATGGGACTTGACTATCAAGGCTTATGGGTAAACAAATGGTCCCCCAGTTCAGAAGCAACAAAGCCCACATGGAAGAAACACACAAGCCTGTGTGATCATGAAATGTTGATGGGATCAGTTATCAGGCATCAAATAACAATACATCAGATGATAGTGAAGGAGGGGGAGTGCAGATTGGGGACCCAAAACCCATCTGAGGGCAACTGGAATTCCCCTTACAGAAGGGTTGCATGGAGGAGATGAGTCAGTCAGATGTTGCAGTGTAGCAACATATAACCACTTTCCTGGGAAATGAATAATAAAAAGGGGATGAAGGGAGACATCAGACAGTGTAAGACATTACAAATTAATAATAATTTATACATTTTCCAGGATTCATGAGGAGTAGGGGGTCGAGGATGGAGGGGAAAAATGAGGAGCTGATACCAAGAGCTAAAGTAGAGAGCAAACATTTTGACAATGATGATGGCAAGAAATGTACAAATGTGCTTGACACAGAGGATGTATGTATGGATTGTGATAAGAGTTTTATGAGTCCCCAATAAAATGATCCTTAAAAACTTAACCAACATACGCTGTCCACTTCTAGAACAGAGCTGTATACAGAGAGTCTCTAAAATATTTGTTGACGAAGTGTATAATTCTAATTGAAAGATTCTCTTCCTTGGTTCCATAGTGGTCGTGCATTAGATGGAGAATTCACAAGGTCAGTAGGTCGAAACTACCAGTCTCTCTGCTGGAGAGAGGCAGGGCTTTATACTCAAGTTCACAGTTGTAGTTTGGGGAACTCACTAGGGCATCAGCTCTACCCTGTCCTATCAGATCCCTGTGAATTGACACTGAAGCCATGGCAGTGAGTTCTGAAGATTTCAATGAACTATTCTTCCTTATTCCTTTATTGAATCCAGGAAATTACATCCATGAGTTCTTTCATTTGGTTATTACTATATTAACATTTTCCTTCACAGAAGCAATACCTTTCTCACTGTCCACCTGAGTGTTTGTTTCATCCTCATTCATGTGGAGCTGGACCATAAAACTGGTTTTCCTGACAGAAGTAGATGAACATGATAATCCACCAGCTTTGTCCAGTACAAAAGGACTTGGGAGACATTAGTCCTTTTGCTTGCCCCCATGGAAGCTTCCAAACTTCCAGTTAGACAAGCAAACTTCTCTAGTTATATCTTGTTTTCCAGCTTGGACTTCAAAAGGAACAACTGGAGCAGAGTTACCTCAGCCACCGCACTTACTGTAGGCTGAAACAGAGCTATCTTGCCATTTGAATAACTATAAGGATTAATAATGTGTTTAAGCCATCAATCCAGGCCTTTTAAATGCAGGATTATAAAGCCAATAATTGAGTAATAATAATAATAAATTTTCTAAGGGAATAATACCGCTACACACCTAAGAAATTGTCTTATTTCAGCTTTTTATGATACTATTTTAAAGACTGATTCCTGTCAGTTACATATTCTGAGTAAGTACCCATTTTGAGAGACACGAAATTGTGGAACTGGAGGGAACATTACTGGTGAAAACTCTCATATTGCAGATAAGGAGATAGATGCCTGGATATGCTCAAGCTCATGTGACTAGTTCATTGCAGAGAGAAGACAGAAGCGAGAACCCTTGAAGCATAACCTCCAAGTCCCTGATGGGAAACTTTGATGATAAGGAAAACAAATTATGTGTGGTAATCAGTTCCTTTTGTGACTTGCTTTGAAATATGCAGAGAGAAAGAAGTCCAATAAAGGCAACAGTGGTTCTGGGAAACAGGACGTATTCTTTAATCTCCTTTGGGAGGAAACAGCCCTGCACACCTATGAGCTACCACCCTTCTGAGACTGTCCTGTCAACTAACACTGATGTGCTGGTTAGACACAGCCTTAGGTTTTGATCTCGACTGGTCCTTAGGACTTACATTTTGATTTGATGAAAGGATTGGACACCATTCAATTGGAAGATTTCTTCAAGTTAAACTTGGTTAAAGCAGTTAATTTTAAATCACTTTCATTGCTGCCTGGTTTACGAACACATCTGCACTTCGAAAAAAATATATTATGCACTTTTCAGGGAATCTGCAACTTAGCTGAAATTAGTTTATATTGTGCTGAGTTTTCTAATTTGGGAGAGATCACTCTCTTGTGAAAGCCCTTAAGACTACACATATGTTTTAATCCCAAAGCACTTTGAGGCCTTTATGGTTAAGATTTCTAGGGACATCTAGATCCTTCCTTCAGCTCTCGACAGTTCCAGTCTCCTCCAACTCTTACTGGTGACCATCTCGGGTCAAATATCTAATTGCCTTGGAAATTCTATTGATTTTACAATTGTGATAATCCAAATGCAGTATACTCTAGTACTATGGTTAAACATGTTTAATTTCATTAACAAAAGAACTCTCAATTCTTACAGCTCTCCAATGATGGTAAATTTTGTTCCTGACCCAGTCTCTTCATTATAACAAAATAAGCAACCACTCAAGGACTAGTATTCAATAAGACATGAGGGACTACAAGGATAACCATTTACAAGCTCACTTTTATGTTGCTCTCTCAATAGATAACATAAGATCAAGTTCACCAAGTCTGATAGTTAGAGCCCAAATTCACAATGGGGTGCTGCGCATCAGACTAACTTCAGAATTCTGCTGGGCCTCCCACAGAAACGGAATCTCTCAGAAATAGGATGGAATTGGAGCATTTTTTGTTTTGTTTTAAAGAAATAAAGTGACGTCTGCTGACTATTCAGTAAGAAGTATTTTAACATTTTTACTTTCATTACTTTGGATTGAGTTCCTTCAATTCTTGTGGCCTTGTCCATTTTTTTTTCATAAACAAAAGAAAACCTTATGGTGTTTCTTAGGTTGCAATCTTTAGGGAAGAAGATCTGGCTCCTTCCAACACCCTTTTGTAAGCCTATGCAATTTTTCCCCCTTAAATAGTATACTTTCTCATAGACAACGTTAATATTGTCCTAGAGGAATGGTTGCCAAACTGTGGCTCGCGAGCCTGAAGTGGCTCTTTCAGGGTGAACATGTGGTTCTAAAGTAACATTGAAGAAATTTGAAGGTTATTATTTTAGATCACAGTGAATTTATTTGTTTGGAAAAACATATATAAGGCTCTTGAGTGATTTTAAAGTTGTTAGGAGGGACAGACTATTTGGTCTTAAGAGTTTGCCTAAGAGCATTGGTCCTTAGAGCATTAAGGACTTTTTGTTTTGTTTTGGTATGCCCCATCAATTCACTTTTCTGTTAGAGCTATGCTCTAATTGGCATTATGCTTATCATGCCTTATTCCATGCAATGGTCAGAAAAAAAGATCATCCTTAAAAAATACAAAGTAATTTTCAGTTTCATTTTACAGGAAAGTTGAAAAGATATTACAGTATATATTCTATTCTCACTTTGTTTCTAGAATTGCTATTGTTCTATTATAGTACATTTGTCACAACTAATGAATCAGTATGAATATAATATTATTATCTAAACTGAATATATTATTCATTATTTTGATTTTATTATTTTGACCATATATTTCTTTGCTGTACAGGATCCTCACAATATTACATTATACTGAGTCTTCATACTGGTGGACCTGATAGAGTTGCAGGGCTTCCACAAGAGTCTCAATCAGCTTTTCTATAAGTCAGAGACCATCGTAATTCTGATCATGCTGGATTGAATTTGACACTTGGCCAATAAACTACTGTGTTAGACAGGGCTCTCTACAAAACCAGGACACTAGTAATTCTCTTTATATATTTACATAGATAGAACAATAAATATAAGATAAGAAATAAAGAGTTAACTAATCTATGAAGCAGTACAAATGGCTCGGTGCAACTCACTTGTGTGAGACAGTTAGTACACTGGCAGTCCTTCGAGTCTCATGGGCCACTGAGTAGTCCTCTGTAGAGCAATTTAGGCTATTGGACCACAAACACCATGAGGGGAATTGAAAGAAAGAGAAATGATTGATCGAATGAACTGATTGACCATAGAAACATCTGTCACCACAATCTTGAGATCACAAGAATGAGATGGTGCCCAGACACCATTACTAACAACCAAATAGAGACCGCAGATAGAATGGGAGAAAATGTGGAACAGAACTCAGATCATAATAGAAACTAGGCTTACTGGTTGGAATAGAGATAGATGGAACCACCAAGATTATGGCCTTTGCCCCCTTCAGGAGTGAAATCAAACTCTACCACATATTAAATTATTCAAACATTTAGGATCAAGAGGGAAGGAATTCCTTAAAGACAAAAGGTTAGAAAATAAGAAGGAATAGAAACAGGAACATAGGGAAGAAGAGGTGAAAACTAGTATATTGTGAGGAGATTGCAATAGATAGATTGAGACAAAAGGTGTAATAACTTTTTTTAGTGGCAATCTGATAGTCTTCTCTGTAAATCCTTCCCTAATTCACAAGGAAAACTTTAAAATAAAATGCAGCAAGTACTTCTTGCTTTAAAAAATTGATGTGATTCCTTAATTTTTCACTAAAGAATCTTGATAATGTCTTTCATAGATTTATTTTGAATCGCTCATTTATCTTTATTACTATAAAAAGACACTAATGTTTAGCTCAAGTAGAATTGTTCCTTTAAGCTAATTTAAGGTAGAAATAATATTTTTACAATAATGTGTCTTAAGAGAAATATGGTATTTTTCATTAATTCAGATCTCTCTTGATCAAATTTTCTTCATATGGGATACACACATACATTATATTATTTTTAGATGTATATTTATTTTAAAAATCATTTTATTGGGGCCTCATACAGCTCTTATCACAATCCATGCATCCATCTATTGTATGTCAAGCACATTTATACATTTGTTGCCCTCATCATTCTCTAGATGTATATTTCTCATTATCATGAGTTTTCAGTGTATTTTCCAGCATTGTGAACTCTTAAGTGCTTTTTCTAAAGTACAATTTCTAATAAAGGGGAAAGGAATTTGCTTTCTGGCATTGATTTGAATTCTAATACCTTACATTAGATTTTTACATTGAATGTTCATAGATAATCATGCATTTTTCAAAGGGACTATTACATTTAATTGAGGGTACATGGATTTTTCCTTTCTGAAATGTGTAGCTCTTTCTTGTTTTTCTTGTCTTATGACATTGACTGGAACTTCCATTCTTGTGGCACTGACAGGCTTCCTTGATTTTCTTCCCAACTTTATTGAAAATGCCTGCAGTGTTTTATTGAAACAAGAAATACAAGAAAGGCCTGCAGAGTCTTGTATTTAAAATGATTTTGCACACTTGATGTGTAGTTTGCAAATAATATAATTATTAATTTTACTTTGGCTATACAGTAACAATTTCACCTCTCAGTTTAATTGAGGAAATGTATGATAATATCTTGCAGGTTTCTTGATTATGATTTTCATATATAAAGAGATATTTTGACAAAGAATACTCTTATTGATAGCATTGGGAGTAATGGGATTAAATTTATTTTAATTATGGTCACTAAATACTGCACTTCAGCTTCTCAATGGCTGACTTTGAAGTTGCGGTTCTGCATTGGTGGTACAGTACTTTTGACAGAAGCCTGACCAAAAAGAAAAATCCCATTTTGTCAAGACAGGTGTCTGGAATTTAAAGTTTTGATAATTTTCTTAACCTGAACTATCTTGTTGATAGTTTGTTTGTTACATTTTATATTCAAACAAAAAGTGATCTACAGCCTGTTTTTCCAAAGGAAGTTCTATTGGATCACAGAAACCTTAAACATTTACCTATTCTCTCTGGCTGCTTTTGTGTCACTGTGACAGTATGTAGCAGATCCTAGCAACCCTACCTGACCAAAATATAGTTCCCTTTCCTTTTACTAGAAAATGTTTTCTGGGCCATGATTTAGAAAGACACTAACATATAGATAAAAGAAAAACCTTTGTTGGGTAGCAGTTTCCAGTCCAGGATTTTGGACAGTGAAAGACCTGTAGTATATACTCCATTTAGATATAAGATGGTTCTCTCTTCTTTCTTTCTCATAAACTCAGTATATGCTCTTATCAAGGAGGTGGCTCGAATTTCTAGCTGGGAGTGCTGGGAACTATGGTTCTTTTTTCTTTATAGTTGTTTATATCAGTGATGATTCATAAGACTGCCCATGTTCAACAAGTGACAAATCATTACTGACTGTATAATGTAATTAAAAAGCACTGGCATTGATTAGCGATAAGCTCAACCTGAGACCAAAAAGTGAGAGACCCAGAATAGCTGGCAAAACTTCTCATTGGATCTGTCTGAAAGGGAAGATGTTTTCCCATGCAGGCATGGCGAGAGGCCCATTGTGCATTTCCATTAGATACCTGCACCGAATCTGAGCATACCATTGATATCAGCCTATTTATGAAAGGATGTTAAAAGAGGTTTCAGAGCTAATTGAAAAGAGCTGTTTGGGGAGTATAGTCACTTCAAGTAATATGGCTGCAAAACCTGTTTCGATAATTGGAAATGGGTAAGTTTTTCAATTTTGCATGAGAAATTAAACAAATGATTTGAAATAAGAACTTCGTTGGCATTCAGTATAATTTAGGCTTTTATTTTGTTTTTAAAGACACATTGTGCAGGTACCTTAGTTTATTATAAATTTTTCTGGTCTCATGTAGGTGTGTTTGCCTCATATTGTTTATTCTTATTCTTAGGGATGTCAAGGACAGCTGTCTGGATTGACCTTGTCTAGAGAAATGGTGTGTAACTTCAACAGGATGCTGTCAACTACTGCTCAGTTACAAATTGCATCTTGTGGGAAAGGAATGGCTCAAAATTCAAAACCTATCCTCTGATTTTCCTAATGCTGCAAAAGCAGAGGGGTCCTTAACAAGCAGAATCAGCTTAGGTGGCTAAAAGCATGAATTCAGATAGCTAGCTTATGGGGAAGACTTTCTCTCTGCTGATCTTGGAGGAAGATCCTTGTCTCTTCAACTTCTGCTTCCTGGTTCCTTAGAGACCTTCACATATCTTGACATTAATCTTACCTCATCTCTGCTCTGCTTTTTTATTTAATATCCTTTATTCTTCAAGAAATTCATTAAACATATACCCTGCACTTATCCAGTCTCATTAAGATTACAAAGGCAACCTATTTCCAAGTAGGATTATAAACTGAAGTGTAGATTGTAGGAGTTGCAGACATATTTTGAAGGAACAGAATTCAATGTCTACTTTGCTGTAATGACAGCAACAATGAAACAGCACCCTAAACATGCTTCTATGGTATTTTTCTCAAAATGGAAATTGAGAGTGAAAAATTCAAGATCCCCTCCCTCCACAAAAAAAAAAAAAACTTAAGGGAAGCTGAACCTCAGCCACATTGAAAATTGAGTGGATTTATGTGAACAGAATGCAAACATAATTATTAAAAAATGTTGTTGTTCCCCAGGCAGTTTTCAATCAAGATCTGATAGCATTAGCAAACATTGATTTCGCCCATAACACTTGTACATATTATTGGACCTGATTTTTGTCTTTTCTTAAAAGCAGAAATTAAAGTCTGATAACTATAAACTGGCATGGCTAAATTTACAAGCTAACCATTGCCCATGGGGGTGGGAAAACTGGGGTTGATATACAGCTCTCCCTCAAAGCAGAGGGAGAATCAGGTTCATTGTTATTATCTCAATTATCATAATTACAGTGTTCTTAATGCTTTAACAACATGTATTTTTGTTTTTAATTTTAAGTTCGGACCAGTGACAAGCAATGTACCTCATTGGGAATGCAGTTGGTGTTAGGCCAGAAATTAGACTCAATTTATCATTGGACCCTTAGTCTAGTGTGGTTTTTAAGCAAACAATTGGGTTTTAAAAGTTTAACCACTGAGGGGAATACCTTGAACCAGTTTCTCTGACTGCGATAGCCATTTAAGACTTAATTGTCGTAACATCAATTAGATCCCACCACAACCAAGATAATTTGATTGTTTGAATGACTGAAATAACTGGATTAAGATGGTAGGTGCAGTTATTTGGGCTATATTAGATTTAGTTGATTTAGCCTTGGAGAAGTTTGTCTGTTGTCTTTTGAATATTGAGTCTAAGTCTCTTAATGCTGTCATAACAGAAATATGACAGATGGGTGACTGTAATAATCTGGCATTTATTTTCTCATAGACAGACTTGATGTGTGAATTTGGGGCTCTGGCTCAATGTTTTCTCTCTTTGTGGGCTCTGAGGGAAGTGCCTTATCTGTTTTCAGCTTCTGCTACTTGGTGTGGAGCCCTGGTGGTTTAGTGGTTACTTGTGTGGGGCAATCCATAATATCAACAGTGTGAAACCACCAGCTTCTCCCTGGTAGAAAGATGAGACTTTTTACTCCTTTGAAGAGCTACAGTCTCAGAAGCACACAGGATCATTCAACTGGTCCCCGTGTGTGGGACTCAGCAGTGAGGTTTTTTTTTTTTTTTTTGGTTATCCTTGGTGACCTTAATGCTGTGGTCTATCTTCACCCAGGATTACTTCTTCTTATCTATGCTTCACCTAGTCTTGCTAGAGCCCAAAGGTGATAGGTTTGAAAGTGATTGCCCCACACTGGTATGGTCTCATTCACACACACACACACACACACACACACACACCTCTGTTTCCAAATTGCATTATGTCCACTGGTTAGGATTTACAACATATATCTTGGAATGACACAGTTTAATCCATAACATCAAATGATTCTTCACTGTATAATTATACAAGCCGGTCTGTGTCTGGAGGACGGTGTGACTCTGAGATATGTCAGGTACATTCAGAAGCACCAGGATAGAGATGAGGAAGGGGAGAAAGGTAGTCTGGGACATCACTTGTTCTGGAGTGGTCAAAGTTGAGGAGTTAACAACCTAAAATATACCGTTTTCATTTTTCCTATGCACCCTGTGATGTAGCAGGTGGTGAGATGAGCTCCTAGCTGCATGGTGCGCTGTTGGAAACCCTCAGTTACTCTGTGGGAACAAGAGGAGGCTTTCGAATCCCACGAAGCCATACAGTCTTGGAAATCCACAGGGGCAGGGGTCCTCCTCTGCTGGGGTCAATAGGAATCATAATTGACTTGGCTGCAAGGGACTATGTAAATAATGATTACTTGCCTACTAAGAAAGAAACGTAGAGGTATATTTTAGTAGATTCTGATCTTAGGTAAGAAGTCCTGGTGAAGCTGTTCTTACTCGTTAGTTAGCTAACCCCAACATTAGCAGTTTGAGACCAGTGGTCCCTCTTTAGTAGACAAGAAGGAGGCTTTCGACTCCCGTGAAGAGTTACAGTCTGAGAAACACATTGGCACAGTACCACTCTGCCCTGGAGAAGCCACTGTCAGAATGGATGCAATGACAGCGAGTCTGGAGTTTTGGTAATCCTGGATACTTTAGGAGTGGCTTAGCCAAGATGAGGGAAAGAAGTCTAAAATACTGGTTATGTGCCAGGCATGAGCTAAACTTTACCTGTGTCATTTCATTTATTATCTTAGCTGTCCTGGGAAGGAGACACTATTATTATTCCCATTTTATAGGTAAGGAAACCAATGTAGATGTCAAACCCCAGTTTCACAGTTTCTATGCCAGCCAGCAAAGCAAAGAGAGAGGCAGAAGAGGAAATGGACATTGGAGAAGGATTGAGACACAGGGCCGAGACTTGTACTTGATTGACATCTCTGGAAGCTAATGTGTTCCTAGTGGCTTCCTCCATTGTTTTCCAGGGTTTTGTATGGGAGTTATATTTGCGGAGGAGACAGGGGGAATTGCCGTCCGACAAGCCCAGAAACAATTTATCAACATGGCTAACATGAGTGTTAGAGGAGGGACCCCAAAACCAGGAGAGCAGGGAATGGGGGAAAATTAAGGCAGGAATTCTTCTTTATACTGCAAAGAAATTCAGAGAACAGAAGTGCCTGGATGAAGCAATTACAGAATAGTATTGTTAGGTGCCTTTCAGCAAGCTCCTACTCACAGCAACTCTGTACAATACAATGAAGAACTGCCTGATCCTCTACCATTCGCACAAGTGTTCGATTTCAGCCCTTGATGAAGAGACTGGGTCAATCCAACTGGTTGAAGGTCTTCCTGTTTTTCACTAACCCCCTCTGTTACCAAGTATCATGCTCTTTCTCAGGGCCTGGTCTCTTCTACCATGCATAAAACTTGTGAGACAAAGGCTGAATGTCCTCACTTGTAAGGAGCATTCTGGTTGTATTTCTTCCAAGGAGGGTTGGTTTGTTCTCTGAACACACAGACACCTTTCAGACTGACAGAGGAGGTGGCGGCGTTAAGCTTTACTGTGAGCTCTACGACTCAGCATGGACTTCACCACACTGAGTTTTTGAGAGTGAGCTTTATATCAGAGTGACAAACCTTTCTGAAAGCAAATAGTACATGCTTTGTACATGAAGTCTGCTTTTTAGTCTCTAAAATATTATCCATATTTAACTGCCCCTCACCATACCCCACTGGCCTTGAGTGGATTATGGTTTATAGAAACCCAACATGTAGGTTTTCCTAGATGTTTATCAGAGCAGATAGCCTCATCTTTCCGCTGGAGAGCTGCGGGTAGGTTTGTAACACTCACCTTGCAATTCACATCTCCCTGCCTAACTTACAGTGCCACTGGGGTTCCTTTATTTTTAACTGGGTCATGTATTAATTAGGATCCCCTGTGGTGCAGCTATTAAAGTGCTCATCTGTAAACACAAGCTTCTTGAAGAAAGAGATAGCAGTCTGCCTCTGTGAAGCTTGAGGGCCTTGGAAACTATAGAGCAGAGTGATCTTTTCTTTCTGATCTTGGAATCACATAGGGTTCCATGGTACAGGGTTTGGTTTGCATATTGGGTGTCATCATTTGGTCTAAAAAGGAAACATAATGTTACCCAATTACATATACATAGAAGTTTGTAGACATAACTTCTCTTATCCCAACTGTTTTCTATATAAAACCTCTTTTTATTTTCCTGTTACAAATTAATATATCTAAGCAAATGTAAACAACGTTCATAAAAGCTCTCCATTTAGACAGCAGTGACAAAATAGTCAATGTGTAAGAAAGTGAAAGTGCAGGAAACCTGATGAACAATGGAACTGCTGTAATAAATGGTAAAGGTAGCTATAATGTGGATATAGATATTCCCTAAGTAGTAACAAGATCATTAGATGCTACTGGGAAAACCCTGGCTTTCTGCTTATAAATGCTGGCTAACTTCTAGGAAAGCAGATGGCATGTTGGAAAGTGAAAAAGATTTTAAACTAGAAAACTTGGGTTATGATTTTGCCCTACCCTTGGCCTCACTATCCATCAGGAGAGGGAGGAGGATGCATTTGTTTATAAGATTTCCTTCCCCCGCCAAGTTGTTTTAAAATAATAAGATTGTCTAAGTCTCATTATTATCAACACTGTAATTCATGCTTAATGGTAGTCTAATTCAGTGGTCTTGTCCAATATCCAAAAGCAAACCCTAATCTCTCAACTGCTGTGTTACCACTACAAGTTTCCTTAGAAAGGAACAACTGCCCTATCAGTCACTTGTATGCCATTAGGGTAAAACTTAGGTGCTAGTCTTTAGGTACCAGGCATTTTGATCCGCTCTTTGGCATCCTATTTCAGTGCTGCCGTGTTCTGAGCTGGGAGTTTTATGGCATGGGTAGCAGCTGAATTCTGCTTCATCAGGTGGATATATTTGTGACACAGTAAGTCAAACCATGTTGGGGAGCTCTCAGCACACTGGTTGTACTGACAGGCACTATCAGCCAGCCAAGAAGAGCTCTTCTGTCTGCAGGCATTGTGGTGGGCTCTCTGATAGGGATGCTAAAGGTGTGTTGTCAACAATTTTGGGGGAGGATAGATTGAGAAGTCCATAGAAAGATCAGCATTATGATCTGAATTTTTAATTTTATTGTTGTATGTAAGACCAGAGCCACCTACTGTATCTTGAGAATGTTTGTATTTGAATCAGCATATATTTCTTATAGGCTATCCTATTATTTGAAAGTTTCTAAAAGTTAGACCCTGGAGGTATTAGCAGGAGAGAAAGGAAACCTTCTGTGGTCCATGGAAGGAAAAAGGGGTAGGGGGAAGAAATTATTATTTTTTTCTGCCTATTCTTTGCAAAAACATATAACTAAAGGAAGAAGCTAGGTTTTTGCATTTTGCTCTTAGAATTATGCAAAGCTTGATTTCAGATCCAGAAAACAAAGACCAAACTCAAATGCCATGCTAGTTATGCTTATTATTATGTGACAGAGGGAGAACATTTATTGAGGAGCTGATCGTGTTTTAGATGGTGTACAGAACACCGTGGGTACACCAAAATTAATTGCTTCTGTGCAGATAAATCTGCCTAACACTGCTGTTATCAAATCTCCATCTCTTCAAAACCCCATTCCTATATTGCTCCTTATCAGAGAAAAACAAAAACAAAAAACCAGAGATAATAGTTCCCTAAGAGTAAATTTCTTGTCTTATTTTTCCTTTTCATCTCACAGATAAACATTGCTGTATGTAAAGATAATTCTTCCCAACTGCCAGAACCCATTAGAATTTCTACAGCCTGATGCTCTTTAAGGTAAACATGCCATATGCATTTACTGCAATAGACTCATCGTATTTACATTTTGATTGTTGAACACTGTACAAATTGCACATAATTGCCTTCTCTACGGCTACACTCTTGCTATTTGAAACTTTTAAAAATCTTTCTCATCTGGAATTCGGTAACAGATTAATCTTCTCATCAAATAAGGGGACAGGAAATTGTCTTCTGCATTTGTATCCTGTGAGGACACTACTAATTAGAAGCCATTTCCTGCTCTTTGACTATTTTCTAGCAGCTCTCCGTGGAGGTCCAAGAGATGCCACGTGACAGCATTTGAACCGAAGCGCTTGGTGGTCAGCAAGACTTGTCTATTTGCCCTGTTTGGAGATAGTAATAACACAAATTATTTCCAGATCTCCGCTGCCTGTAGACAAAGGGTTTTCAACCATGACACTATTGACATTCCAGACCAGATAATTTTTTGTTGTGATGGGCTGACCTGTGCACCATCCTTGGCCTCTACCTTCCAGATGCCAGTAGTAATCCTCTCTCTCTCACCTCCCAGTTATGATACCCCAAATACTTCCAGACATTGTGATACCCCAAATACTTCCAGACATTGTTAGACGTTCCCTGGAATAGGAGGGATGAAGGTAAAATGAACTCTGATTGAGAACCACTGCTGTAGAAGAACTGGGATTTTATTAAGTATCTAAGATGGTAGGGATCTCTCTGGCAACATTAAAATACAATCAGTTTGATAAATTGCAGCCCTGTCTCTGCAGAAGGCTTTCACATTAACTTATTTCCCCAAATTTCTTTGTATTGCATGGAGTGTCAAAGGAGGCTTGCCCTTTCTGAATCCATTTCTCTGTGGGTGGTAGCTCTAGCTTTTGCTCAGAAGTTTTCAGAGTTCAGGTCTGATTCCCCCCGCCCCCCAACACATGCAACTGGTGGCCTAAAAAAATGGTAGCTGTCATGTCCAGAGGTGACAATGAAATTTATAATATGGGTTGGTAAGAATTAGAATTAATATATTCTTTCACTTCTGTCAACCTGTTTAAATGATCTCAAAGGAAAAAGGAGCAAGTAATTATTTCTATCTCTCAGACACATGTTTTTTATTCTTAATGCCAAATTCTTTTATAGTTGGATTACAAAGGATATTTGGACCCAATAATCTATCTTACTTTAATCATATGACTCATTATACATATACTCAATATGCCAAGTTTAACATTGATGGCTCTTATTTATTTATTTGCCTTCAACTTGTAGATGTTAGCTTCTTGAAAGTAAACAATGTGACTTCATATCCATGTTTATATCTATATCAAATCTATCTATAACAGTATAATTGTACTGCTAATGATAAAGGCAGTTCAAATCCACCTGCTGCTCTGTCGTAGAAAGAGGAGACTGTCTGCTTTAAAGAGTTATAATCCTGGAAACCCTATGGGGCAGTACTTCTCTCTAAAACAGGGCTACTATGAGTCAAAGCTGACTCAATGGTAGCAAATTAAGGTGGACTTGGTTAGAGCTATACCCATCTCTCTATATCTATCTTTTCTTAATATCTACTATAGTGTTTGGAACATAATGACTCATTATCATTAGACTTTAATTTCCATGAGAAAGCAGCTACATTTACTTTTGTCCACTATTCCTTCTCCATGATCCTAGCACAGTACCTGGTACATAACGTAACTTTCAGAAATACTTGTGGAATAGATGGGAGATTGGGAAGTCACATTGGAGTAACTCAACTGAATCTTGATTGCATAGGTCGAAAAACTGTAGCTTCATGCTAACTCAGTTGAGCTTGTTTCAGTTGAACTTGTTTCTGGGGGAAATACTTTGTTTCCCCTTTTAATTGCTTTCTTTATGGACAACCTCAGAGACATGGAATTCTTGCAAAAGAACCCTGACATCTTCCAGTTGATAAAGATGAATTGCTGTGATTGTCACACTCTTTGAAAAAGCTGACTTTTCTATCACTATTTCAGTGCAAAGGTATAAATGTTTTTCTTTATTTTCTTTTTTTTTGCTGTCATTTATAATGAGTGAGCTTTCTTTTTTAAATATAGATTTCATTGGGGGCTCATAGCTCTTAGAACATTCAGTACATAATTTGTAATAAATATATTTGTACACATGTTACCATATTCATTTCCAAAGATTTTCAACTTGAGCCCTTGGTGTAAGCTCCTCATTCCCCCTTTCCTCTAGTTCTTTTTTTTTATTCCAGCTCCCCATATTTCCCCTCCCCCAACCTCCTCCCCCATGAACTCCTAATAATTTACAAATTGCCATTACCTTTTTATATCATACACTGTCCAATGTGTCTCTTCACCCACCCTCCTGTTGTCCACACTCCAGAAAGGAGGTCATATGTAGATCGCTGAAATTAGTTCCCCCTTTCTACTCCACCATCCCTCCACCCTCCCAGTATTATGACTCCCCCCAATCTTCTTTATTTTCTTTCATTAGTCTTTTTCACACTTGCCCTTTCTTTTGAAAGACACTGTAGCAGAGTGGTTAAGAATACAAATTCTGCAGTCAGTTTGTTTAATTTCATATCCTGGCTACCCTATTTATTAGGCGTGTGACACCACAAAACTTACTTAACATTGTTGCACTATAATCTTCTTAGCTAATAGATACATAAGTTTAAAAGTGGCATGCACCTCACCAGGATGTTATCAAGACCAAATGAATTAACTTGGGTAAATTGCTTAGAACTCTTCAAACTGTTAGTACTATTATTTTTCCAAAATCAAAGTAATATATGTGTGTTTATATGTGTATATATAACATGTACTATATATACATTCTTCAGATAGAGGAATTAGATTAATTTCCAAATCCAATTATGCATATATATGTATATATGTATTTTTTTTCAGATAGAGAATTTACATTGCTTTAGTTATCCCTCTAACTGTAAATAGATTTGAATAATTGGTAAGAACCAGGGCCCCACTCTGTAGAAAGCCTTAGTGAAAGCCTGTTGTCCGAATTGTTAGCTCTGGAGAGCACCCAAACCTCATGCCCTTGCAGACAGGGCTGGCCTCCTGGCTCGGATCAAAATGAGATGTTAATGAAGGCTGCAAACAGAACAGCTTTAGGGGAATCAAAGGTAGAGTGCCACAGAAATCGCATACTCTGGGCCTCCATTTTGTAAATGTTTGGATTGGTGGAAATTTGTTAATTGAAGCAATTGATTTTCACTTGAAAATGGTAGCAAGATCTAATTCATTAAAGCCTGAAATAACATCCTTTGGGCCAAATGGGGTCAGTCCATTCGTAACCTTTTAGTGACATATTAACAGTAGGAAAGCATTTGGATGCATATCTTAAAAAGTGGCCCATTAACAGGAATACACATTAGGGAAAGAAAGAAAGAAAGAAAGAAAGAAAGAAAGAAAGAAAGAAAGAAAGAAAGAAAGAAAGAAAGAAAGAAAGAAAGAAAAAAGAAAAAGGGGGATGGGGTGGGGGAGCAAAACAAAACAGAGCTGCAGAGGAACTTGCACAGAGAGGGAAAAGAGGCCCCCATGGCCTCCAGCCCCTGTCCTCTTCAGCAGTATTTTAAGGTCTGTGTTTAATATTGCCAAGCATACTTGAGTGATAAATGTAACTGTATAAAAATTACTTATTACAAGCTGTCATGTTGCCTCATGTCGGCTGGGCTGGAGGCATTGTACATAAAACTAGGATCTCTACCTTGACAGCGTCAGCCGCACTGGCTTTAAAGTAAAATGCTTTCAGTCATGAATACAAAACATAATTTACCTTTTCATAATACTTCAGTTTGAAACAAGTTGGAAAGCTCGTGTTACCATCAGACCTGTACCTGAGTGGAGAGGAGAACCTGCAGAATTCCTAACTGACATCGGAAACACACTTCTGCCATTCCTTTGAAGCAAACTTAAGCTGTTAAATAGGGCAGCCGGGTAGGTGTCTCTAATTTTTAAAGACACATTTATACGTAATTCCCTTTTGCAACTGCATGCGGTGACAACACGCTGTCAAAGGGGATTAACTAGTTCTCTAAATTGGTATTTGGACTGGAATTTCTGACGGAATGAAGGTCGCTGCTCTAGAAACTCCCAGACAAGTTCTGGCACCTGAGGTCAGGGAGCATTCACCGATACCCATAGGTCCTTTCATCACGTTGCAACTGCAGTCCACTGGCTTTAAAGTCTGTCCGAATGCTCTCTCCATCCAGGAAGACCTACAAGCCAGTACTTCAGATCAAGAGAGGAAGTCACTGCCAGCTGGGGCCAGTTAGGGTGTTGGTTCCGAACTTCTGACAATCTGGCCTCTAATTACAAACTGCAGGTGCCAGCCGGAGGGAAATCGAAAGTGAAGTTTCCAAGGAGCTTCTCCACTGCCCCACTGATTAATGCAACGGTTTTTGTGACTGGTCATGACGCCCATAATCTGTGAGGCCCCATCTGCAGGGCAGTGTGGCCACCAGCCTCCCCACCACACGGGCGGCCGTGGGAGTGGAACTGTGGATGCTTCCAGGTTAGCCCAGTTCCTTTTGACAATGTTCACATTCAGTTAGGGACCAAAGTGCTTGTACATATCACTTGGGATAAAAGATGAAGAAAATCCCCCCTCCGCCCTCCACCCCACTGCCCGGTGGAAAGGGCTGCAGAATGGCCAAAGGAAAGGCTTTTCTGGGCTGCTCTCCTTGGTGCTCCGCTCTCCAATGCCCATGCTGCCCAAACCACTGGGTTTTTGCTTCTTCGCTTTGCTGGGTTCTGACAGCTCGAGAGAGGAGAAGCTCGATATTCTGAGATGTACTCATTTGGGGGATTTTAGGGCAAGTGAAACAGATTCTGAAGTGAAACCAGTAGCGCAGGTACACAGCTACCTCTTCAAGAAAGAGTCCTCGCAGTAATCCAGTAACGGTGGAGTTTGCATTTCATAGTTGACTATTCCAGTCTGCAGCACACACTTCTTCATGGAATTAAAGGTGCTATGTGTACTTTTTATCCGTTCACGTCTCCCATCCGTAAATACAGCATTCTTTTTTTCAGGAGGGAGAAGATTTCCCCCGATCCCTTTTTGCTCCAACTCTTTATCCTTTCTTTCAACGTTCCTCGTTTTTGGCAACGTACTCCGTTCCTGACTTCCTTGCTTCTCAGTACCTTCATTCTTGCTGGAGTTAGATGAATATTTTCCTCCTCGTCCTTCTACAGGGTTGCTTTCTCTGATTGATGGGCGCGTATTTTCTACTGATAATCAAAGTAGAGTAAGGCTCAACGAGCAAATCCCACATGCAAAAGATCAACTCTTCGGTGGGGACTGCTTCATTTCCCACATATTCCCTCCACCATAGGACCCTTTTAGTGGACTCAGAACCAAAAACCCATGCTTGGTCATGCCATTTCATATAACGTTGTCCTGTTTTTCAAGATGTGTTTATTTATGGATAGAAATTTTACCTGTGCATTCTCTCTCCATAATATTATACTTTTCGTTGTACACAGATAAAGTTTCACTTACATATTGTTTTTCTAAATTTTTCTAAATGTAGGGAACCTTTAGATGATGTCCAGTTGAACTTGAAAGAGTGTAATAAAATGAAATATCATTTTATTAGGTGCTTGTACAAATCTTATCACAATATATCCGACATCATGTCGAGCACAATTTTACATTTGTTTCCACCATCATTTTAAACACGTTTTCTTTCTCCTTGAGCTCTTGGTATCAGGTTCTCATTTTCCCCCTTTCTCTCCTCCCTACCTCATGATCCTTTAATAATTTATAAATTATTATGTTTCATGTCTTCCACTGACCAGTGTCACCCTTCACTCACTCTTTTGAAACAGATCATGTACATATATTTGTAGATTTAATATTAAGGTAGCAGATGGACATTGGACCTATCAAGTACTCCCTCAATGCAATAACACTTCATTCTATTAACCTGGCATTCCAAGACGCTCACCTTACTGACAAGATTATTGAAGACAAAGCAGGTGCATAAGTGCATGATATGACAAAATAATAATAATCTATAAATTATCAAGTGTTCATGAGGGAGGGGGAGAGGGAAAGAAGGGGCAATATGAGAAGCTAATACCAAGGGCTTAAGTAGAAAGAAAATATTTTGAAAATGATGGCAACAAATGTACAAATGTATGTACAATATATGTATGTATTGCCTACAATAGATGTATGTGCTGATAGTGATAAGAGTTGTACAAGCCCCCAATAAAATTATCTAAAAAATATGTAGCATTTGGGGTCTTAAAGACTTAAAAATAAATAAGTTCCCATCTAGCTGATAAGCAACAAAGCCATGAGTCAGAATTGACTTGATGATAGTGTTTGAATATACAACTGATTTAAGTGATAAAGCAAGAAATGGAGTGTGGTTCTTTAAATAGTCTTAAGTAATATTTTGCTTTAAATCACATCACTTGATTGTAAACATATTTGAGACTTTTCCTTTAGCACGTTGTTATTAGTCACTAGTCATTAATGAAATTTCAGAAAGGATACACAGAGACTGAATTGTTGTTATACACATAACTTTTATATACACATGATTTTATGGCATGATCATGCACCAAAAAGCTCTCCTACTAGTCAGTTGCTGTGACATCAACTGAGATGTATGGTGACTCTATGTTTGTCCAAATAAAGCTGTGCGCAATAGAATTTCAATGGCTGATTTCTGGGAAGTCGACTTTCAAGCTTTTTTTGTAAGTTATTTCTAGGTGGGCTTGAAATTCCAACGTTTTGGTGAATAGCTGATCAAGTTACTCATATGTACTGCCCCGAGACACCACACCATTTATTTGTTATTCTTATTTGTTATAAGATGACTCCTATAAAAGGGGACTTTATCCCAGGAGGAAACCTTGTCTAGGGTCCTTACGGCATCTTCATTGTGGTATGTTTTTGTCTCTAGTTGTGACTATTGGTGGACTGTGGACGTTGAGAGTTTCCCTAGGTTTTGCTAATCTTCTACTAAACATGATGGCATTTTCTGATGAAGTGTCCAAACTGAGACAAACAATTTCCCCTATCCTCTCTTTTAAGGAACATTCTGATTATATTTTCTCAAAAAATTTTTTGTTTTTGCCAAGGCACCCACATTTTCTTATGCACACCTACTTTGTCTTCAGTGATCAGGAAGGTGAGCATTAAGGAATGTCAGTTTAATTTCCATCTGCTATCTTAATACTAAATCTATGAATGTATGCACATGGATCTATTTCCCCAACCTCATATATAAATATATTTACATATGTACATGTCTTTATTTAGACTTCTATAAGTGCTCTTTGCCTCCTAGTTCTTTCCTCTATTTCCTTTTACTTTCCTCTTGTCCCACTATCATGCTCAGCCTTCATTTGTGTTTCAGTAATTCCTCTTGAGTACATTTCTGTTGATCAAATTCTGTAAGTCCTCCTACAGCCTACACCCTCCACACTACTGATTTTAGATCACTTGTTGTTCCTTTGTCCTTAGGTTTGTTAACACCCACTTCCTTTCCCCTACCTCTCCCATGTTCTTCCGGAACCATCGGTCCCATTGTTTTCCAGGTTGTGTATCCAGTCTATTTTACTTAGATAGACATGTGGAAATAATAACATGCACAAAATGAGACAGAACAACAAGAACAACAAAAACCAAACAAACAAAAAAACGAATGAAAAGTCTGTAAATAGTTCAAGGACTGTTTGTTGACCTTTAGAAATGTTTTCTGGCTGAGTCTGATGTGGTGCTATGTCCTGGTCCCAAAGTCTATTTTTGGTACTTCCGCAGAACTTCCTTGCTCTGTACCCCTTGCTGTTCTTTTGCACTAACTTGGTGTTTTGTCTTGGTATGGTGGGGTCAGATCACGTGCAGTTCCCGCACTGGGTCTTCAGTGTTGTCCCTCATAGTTCTATGGGTAAGCAAGGGATGTCATGTCTCATAGTGGGACCGACCATATGGTCTTCTCTGTAGATTGGCTTTTCTGAGCTGGTATATTGTTCTCAAGGATTTGTGGGCCAGCATGTGCTCCACTACCTCTCCTTCTCCTTCATTTACTCCCATGTACTCTGATCAGACATGCCCCTCTCCCTGAGTTGCAGTGCTGTCCTCTAAAATACATTCTTCTGAGAAGTGGGGCAGCTGTCCATGTAGCTGGGGTTGGGGCCAGCCCCTCAGACCACTTTACTGGTTCCCTACATCATGGCGATATGTTGTATTCACATCGTGGAGACCATGTTGAAATCTGGCCCCTCTTTCCCTGTGAGGATATAAACAATACCTTCCCCTAAGGAGTTACACATTTCCTTTTTTTCCTTTCCCCCACCCTCTTCCTTTTTAGTTGACACTCTTATGTATCCCTGGATTTTGTCAGGCCCCTGCCATACCACATGGACCTCATCTCAGGAATGTTTGTATACAGAAGCTTTTTCCCCCTATGCCTTATTATTATTATTATTATTATTATTATTATTTTGTTCCCTCAGTGGACTCTTGTTGTACTTGTCCTTTTGTGCTTGGCTTACTTTGGTTAGCATAATATCTTTCAGTTCTTCCCATGTGGTTATGTGCTTCATGCATTCATCACTGCTTTTTAGTGATGTGTAGTACTCCATTGTATGTTTGTACCACAGTTGTTTAATTCACTCATCTGTTGATGGAAATTTGGATTGTTTCCAACTCCCTACAATTGTGAGCTGTGCCATGAAGAGCATTGGAGCACAGATGTCTGACCATAGTTTGTTTCTTGCCTCTTATGGATATATGCCCAGGAGGAGGATTGCTATGTCATATCGTAGCTCAATTTCCATCCTTTTTAGATATCACCAGATTGATTTCCATAGTGGTTGTACATACTTATAAGTCCACCAGCAGTGGATGAGAGTTCGTATCTCCCTAGAGCTCCTGCAACACTTGTTGCTTCCTGATTTTTTGCATTGTTCTACCTTTGAGGTTGTTAGGTGGTATCCTGTTGTTTTAATTTGCATTTCTCTTATGGCTAATGATTGGGAACATCTTCTCATATGTTTATTGGCCATTTGGATTTCTGCCTCTGTGAAATTTCTGCTCATGTCTTTTGTCCACCTCCTCAATGGGCAGTTACTTTTGTTTTTTTTTGGAAGCTATCAGGGTATTGCAGATTTTACTAATAAGGCCTCTGTCTGATTTTTCATTGCTAAAGATGTTTTCCCAGTCTCTGGGCTATCTTATTCCTCTCTTGATGGATTATTTTGAAGTACACAGGTATTTGTCTTCAGTATATCCCACTTGTCAACTTGTGACTCCTTTGTGTTTGTGTCCTTCCCTATTTCTGATAGACTATGTATTCCCTCAGGTTGGTCCCAATCTCCTCATTGATGGCCCTAATACTTTGGGGTTTTACTTCAAGGTCTGTGATCCACTTTGAGTTTATTCTTGTGCATGACGTGAAATAAGGGTCTTGCTTAATTTTTCTGCAGGAAATATCCATTTATTTTCTAGCACCATTTGTTGAAGAGGGTATCTGGTTCCCATTTGATATTTTGGGGCCCTTATCAAAGTTCAATTATCTGTATGCTGGTGCTTTTATTTCTGGGATTTCAATTCTTTTCCATTAGTATGAGTATCTGTCATTATACCAACACCATGTGGTGTTGATCACTGTGGCTGTACAATAATGTGCTAAAGTCAGGTAAAGCAAGCCCTTCTACTGTGTCCTTCTTCTTGAGGAGTTCTCTTCTAATTATGGACTTCTTCCCTCTCCATATGAATTGGAAATCAATTTTTCCAATTCTTTGAAGAAAAGTGATGATATTTGTGTTAGTCCGGGCAGACTAGAGGAATAAATTTCATAGACACACATATGGATATGAGGAAAATGTTTATATACAAGAGGAACAGGACATTGGGCCAAGTCCAGTTCAAAGTCTTAAGTCCGATATTAACTCATATACCTGAAATCAGTCTATAAAGTCTCATTCCGACTCACAAAGTCACAGATCAGTGGTTGCAGAATCCCAGCGCTGGCAGGGGTCTCCACATGGCTCTTCGCTTCCAGGGCTCAGTGTCCATGAACAGCAGAAGCGACTTATCGCTGGCAGAGGTCTCCATGTGACTGCCCCAGCTTCAGAGGTCTGGCTTCATCAGGGCAAAGCCGTGTGGTCTCTCTGATGACTCCTCCAGTTTCTCAGATACTGTCATCTTGTCTTATCCTTGGTTCATCATCTCTGAAACTAACTCCCAACAACCTGGGAGATAGCTTCTGATCTTCACGAGAGAAATATCATAAGATTTCTCAGACATATCAGGAGAAAGCCATGCCCACATGGAGGCCTCATTGGTTACTCAATGGCTATCTCCAGATTAACAGGTTAGACTCCACCCCTACATCTCAATCATGAAATTAACATAAACACAAAACCACCACAGTATTCATATCAGGATAGCCTTAAACTTATATAGTGTCTTGGGCAGAACAGTCATCTTTACTGTATCAAGTCTTCCAACCCATGAGCATGGGATATTTTTCCATATGTTGAGGTCTTGGTTTCTTGTAATAGCTTTCTGTCATTTTCCTCATATAGATCTTTTGTTCTTTTAGTCAGGTATATCCCTAGATATTTCAATTTGTTCTAGTGAAGAGTACCACCTTTTTGATCTCCTCTACTATGGTCTTATCTTACATGTATAGCAGTCTATTTGACTTCTGATTGTTGATCATGTATCCTGCCACTCAGCCATATTCCTCTATTACTTCTACTACTCCCCTTGTGGAGCTTTTGGGATTTTCCTTATTTAAAATCATATCATCTGCAAAAAAAATGATAGTTTCATCTCTTCCTTCCCCAGTGAATACACTAGATGTATTTTCTTTGCCTTATGCTGTTAGTTAAAACCTCTAGTATGATGTTAAATAAGAGTGAAGATAAGGGGGCATTCTGCCAACATAGAATTTTAAAAACATTTTTTATTTTTTTATTTTTTAAATCATTTTATTGAGCGCTCGTACATTGCTTTTTATTAAACATAGTTCAGTACATAGTTACTAATACTGTGCCAAGCACCCCCAGTTGCCTGTCCTTGATTTTTTTCAATAGTTTTATTGGGAGCACTTACAAATATTTTTGTGGGCATCACTGCCCCCTGGTGGGAGTAGGAGGCCCAGATTGCTCCTGGAGAGCTGCTGCTGGATTTTTACTGTCAACCCTGTGGGCTGCAGTCCCACACACAACCACTATGCCACTGGGACTCAGCCTGCTCTTACAACTCTTATAGTATTCAATGCATCATTTTTATCAAGCATATTTGTACATATGTTGCTATCTTCATTTCCAAATATTTTCTACTTAAGCCCTTGGTATAAAATCCTCTTTCCTCCAGCAGGGCAGGGACCCAAAGCCCACTTGTGGGCAATTGGACATCCCCTTACAGGGGAGTCATGGGGAGGAGAATGGCCAGTCAAAGGGCAGTGAGGTAGCGATGAAACATAAATCTTTCCTCTACTTCCTGAAGGTTTCCTCCCCCAGCCATCACGGCCCAAACCCTGCCCTGCAGTTCCACCTGGACTGGAGGAGGTGTACTGGCAGAGATGGGAGCTGGAAACGAAGGGAACTCAGGGTGGAAGGACCCCTCAGAGTCAGTAGTGGGAATAGAGTTGCTGGATGGGTGGAGGGAGGATGGGGTAGAGAGAGGAAGCCAGCTGTGGGTATCTGCAGACAGTCTCCTATCTGGAAGACGGATGTAGGGAGGAGTGGGCAGGCGGAGATGTTGGGCAGTATAAGATATGACAAAACAATAATGATTGCAGAGTAATGAGGACTGGGGGAAAGGAGAGAAGGATGGAGAGGGAAGGAGGAGAGGCTCATATCAAGGGGCCAAGTGGAAAGGCAGATGTTGGTAGAATGTTGGTGAGGGCAGGCAAGTGGGAGTACTTGCCACAGTATACGTAACGATGTATTGAATTTTGATGAAAAGAGATGTATGAGCCCCCAATAAAATGATTATATAGTTTAAAAAAAAGATCCAATTCCCCCTCCTTTTTTAAAAAAAGCAATTTATTGGGGACTCATACAACTTCCATCATAATCAACACATATGTCAACTGTATGCGTACCACATTTGTACACCTGTTGCCAGCATCACCCCCGAAACATCCGCCCTCCACTTAGTCCCCAATACCAGCTCCACATATTTCCCTTTCCTCCCCCTCCCCCTCCCCCCATGAACCCTTAATAATTTACAAATTGTTATTACTTTTTCATATTGTACTCTGTCTGATTTGTCCCTTCACCTACTTCCCCATTGTCCGTACTCCAGAGATATCATATATAGATCCCAGCAATTGATTACCCCCTTCCACTCCACCCTCCCTCCACCTTCCCAGTATTGCCACTCTCACCATTGGTTGTGAAGGGGTCATCTGACCTGAATTCCACATGTTTCCGATTCCAGTGTACATCCCCTGGTCTAGACAGATTTCAAAGTAGAACTGATCATGAAAGTGTGTGGGAGGAAGCATTTGAGAACTAGAAGAAAGTTGCATACCTCAATGTTGCCACACTGTATCCTAACTGGCTGAACTCCTCCCTGCAACCCCTCTGTGAGGGGGTGCGCCTTCACCTATTGATGGGCTTTGGGTCCCCACTCAGTACTCCCTCTCATTTATAATAATACAAATTTTAGTTTTTTGATGCCTGGCACCTGATCCCTTCAATACCTTGTAGCCACACAAGTCCATGTGGATTTTGTTGCTTCTCAGCTAGATGGCCGCTTGTTTACTTTCAAGCCTTTAAGACCACAGACATATATCTTTTGATAGCCGGCCACCATCTGCCTTCTTCACCACATTTGCTTATGCACACACTGATTTTCAGTGCTTGTGTTGGGAAGGTGAGTATCATGGAATGCCAATTTAATAGAACAAAATGTTCTTGCACTGAAGTACTTGAGTGGAGGTCCAATACCCATATACATAACCCTATAAGTATATGCACGTTGATATATTTTGCCATCATCCTATAAAAATAGCTATACCTATGTGCATGCCTGTATTTGGATCCCTATATATGCCCTTTACCATCCAGTTTTTGCCTCTATTTCTTTTTACTTTCCTCTTGTCTCATCATCATGCTCAGCCTCCAATGGGGTTTCAGTATTTTCTCTCTGTTGCATTATCCTTCATCAATCCCTATTGTACCTCTAACACTCATCTTGTCACTGATTTTGAAAGTCTTGTTATTCCCTTGTCCCTGGACTAGTCAACACAACCACCTTTCCCCCTCCTCCCTACCTCTCACTTTTTTCCCCCACCACCATCAGGAATCATCAGTCTTGTCATTTTCACCTCCACACTGTTCATCCAGCCTATCTTATCTAGATAGCCCTGGAGAGACCACAGTATGTACTAAAAACACATGCATCCTAAGATGAAGCAACAAAAGAAACTAAATGATGATAACTACAAAGAAACCCCAATGTTCAAAATATATATTGTAATATATATTTATATACAATACATGTATGTAAAAAACAACAATATTAAAACCATGTAAATAGCTTAGTGTCTATTTGTTGACCTCCAGGAGTGCCCCCCAGTTGAGTCAGATGAGGTAGCACACCCTGGATCCAAAGTATATCCTAGGCACTCCATCTGGAACTCCATGCTCTGTGGCACATCTTTAGATATTTGCCATAGTGTGGTTGGGCCAGACAGGGTATAATCCTGATCACGTTTCTCCACTGTTGTCCCTGCAGATCCTTGGGTCAGCGAGGGAAGTCACATTTCATAGTAAGGCCGGCCACATATCCTCTCTGTGCACCAGCTGTTCTAAGTAGGAATATTGTACTGAAGCTCATTGGGCCAGAATGCACTCCATTCTCTCTTCCTCCCCCTACATTTGTTCTCCTGTGCTCGGGTCAGGCATCTCTCACTCCCCAAGCTGCAGTTTCAGTGTTGTCCTCCAAAGCACACTCTCCTGGGGGGAGGGTGGCTGCCCCCATAGTTGGGGTTGGGTGTTCTTACCCCTCCACTGGTTCCCTGTTCCATGCCATCACGCTGAATTCACATCCTAGGACACTGGATTTAAGTTTGGTCCCACTTTCCCTGTGGAGATATAAACAATACACTTCCCTTGGATGGATTAGTATTCCATTCCCCACATACTCATCATCATCTGCACCTCCCCCCCCCCATCTCCCCACCCTAGTTGGTTACCACATGTAGCTCTGGATTTGATCTGGCCCCTCCCAAAATACCTGGGCCTTCCCCCAGGATCTTCTGTATGCAGTTACTTTTTCCTGATGCCCATTTTCATTGTTTTTATTATTATTAAACTTACTTCAGGAGATTCATGTTGTACATGTGCTTTGTGCTTGGTTAACTTCACTTAGCATAATGTCCTTCAGTTCTTCCAATGTGGTGATGTGCTTCATGCGTTCATCACTGCTTTTCAGCAATGCATAATAATATTCCATTGTATGTATGTACCACAGGTTTTTAATCCATTTGTCAGTTGATGGAAATTTAGATTGCTTTGAACTCCTTGTGATTGTGGACTGTGCTGCAATGAACATTGGGACACAGATATCTGGTCATGGATTGTTGTTTGCCTCTTCTGGGTATATGCCCAACAGGGGAATTGCTGGGTCTTATGGTAGTTCAATTTCCATCTGTTTTAGATATCTCTGCATTGATTTCCATAGTGGTTGTACATACCTACAGGTCCACCAGCAGTGGAAAAGTGTTCCTCTCTTCCCACAACCTCTCCAACACGTATTGCTTTCTGAGTTTTTGAACTGGGCTATCCTTGAAGGTGTTAGGTAGTATCTCATTGTTGTTTTGATTTGCATTTCTCTTATAGCTAGTTATTGGGAACATTTTCTCATGTGTTTATTAACCATTCGGATTTCAGCCTCTGAGGAACTTCTGTTAAGGTCTTTTGCCCACCTCCTCAGTTGAGTTAGTTTTGCTCTTTTTGCAAGCCTACTGTAGATTTAGTAATAAGGTCTCTGTCTGATTTGTCATTGCTAAAGATGTTTTCCCAGTCTCTGGGCTATCTTATCTATCTTGGTGAATTCTTTCAGTGTTTTATCTTTAGTATATCCCGCTTGTCTATTTGTGCCTCCTCTGTGTTTGTGTCCTCCCCTATTTCTGATAACCTATGTAATCATTGTGCCAGTGTTCTCAGGGTGGTCTCAATTCCCTGATTTGTGACCCTAATAGTTTGGAGTTTTATGTCAAGGTCTGTGATCAACCTTGAGTTTATTCTAGTTTATAAAGTGAGGTAAGGGTCTTGCTTCATTTCTCTGCAGGTAGATATCCATTTTTTCCAGCACCACTTGGTGAAAAGGGTATCTGCTTGCCATTTGATATTTCTTGGGGCCTTATGAAAGATCAGTTGTCTGTATGCTTGATGACTTTATTTCTTGGTTTTAAGTTCTTTTCCATTGGTATGAGTATCTATCATTATGCCAGTACCATACTGTTTTGACCACTGTGGCTGTAGAGTATGTGATAAAGTCAGGTAAAGCAAGCCCTCCCACAGTGTCCTTCTTTTTGAGGAGTTCTCTAATAATTCTGGTCTTCTTCCCTCTATATTTTTCCATTTCTTTGAAGAAGGATGAGGATAATTGTATTGGAATTGCATTAAACTTATATAGTGCCTTTGGTGGAACTGAGAGCTTTACTTTATTGAGTCTTTCAACCCATGAGCATGGGATATTTTTCCATTTATTGAAGTCATTCTTGGTTTCTTGTAATCGTGCTCTATAATTTTCATCATATAGCTCTTTTGTTCTTTCAATCAGGTATTCAATTCCTAGATATTTGAATTTATGCTTGGCATTTTTGAAGGGTACCTCTTTTTTTACTTCCTTCAATGGTTTTATCTGATGTGTATAGCAGTTTATCAACTTTGATTTTTGATTTTGTATCCTGCCACTCTGCCATACTCCTCTATTGTTTGCAGTGATCCCCTTGTGGAGCTTTTGGGGTTTTCCATATATAGGATCATATCATCTGCAAATAATGATAATTTCACCTCTTCCTTCCCCAGGTGAATACCTCTGATGTCTTTTCTTTGCCTTATCCTGTTTGCTAAAACCTCTAGTATGATATCCAATAAGAGTAGGGGCAAAGGCCATTCTTGCCTGGTTCCCTTTTACAGTGGGATTATGTTCGTCTTTTCTCCATTGACTATCATGTTGACTCTTGGTTTTTCATTTATAGCTTGTATTGTCTTGAGAAATTTCCTTTTATTCCTATCTTTTTGAGTGTCTTAAACAAGAATTGGTATTGGATGTTGTCCAGTGGTTTTTCTTTATCTGTTGATATTTTCATGTGGTTCTTATATTTTTTCGTATCCATGTGGCTAATGATACTAATGGTCTTTTGTATGTTGAACCACCCCTGCATCCCAGGTATAAACCCTACTTGGTCAAGGTGAATTATTTGTTTTATATACCTTTGCATTCTATTGTCCAGTATTTTATTAAGGCATTTTGCATCAATGTTCACTAGGGATATTGGTCCGTAGTTCTCAAATCTTGTGGGAGCCTTGCCCGGTTTTGATATCAGTGTTATACTAGCTTCATAGAAGGAGTTTAGGAGTTTGCCATCTTTTTCTATGTTTTGGATGAGTTTGTATAGAATTGGTGTCAGTTCTTCTTGGAATGCTTAGGGAAATTCTCCTGTAAAGCCATCGGGTCCAGAGATTTTTTTGTTGGTAATCCGTGATAACCTTTTCTATTTCTTCTTCTGTTACCGATTTGTTGAGATTCTTGACATCCATTGGGGGTAATCAAGGGAGGGACTGTTTTTCCAAGAACTTGTCCATGTCTTCCATGTTGTTGATTTCATTGGAGTACTGACCTTTGTAGTACTGTATAATTATCCTTTTGATTTCATTAGGATCAGTTGTGATGTCCCCTCTTTCATCACTCATTCTTGCTTTTGAAGTTTTTCTCCTCCTTTAAGTCTGCCAGCAGTTTGTCAATTTTGTTAATCCTTTCAAAGAACCAACTTTTAGCAGACTTAATTTTTTCCATTGTTTTCTTATTTTCCCTCTCCTGAATCTCAGCCCTGATTTTTATTATTTCTTTTATTATGCTATTAGTGGGATTGCCCTGCTCACTCTGCTCTAGTCATTGTAAATTCTGTGCCAACATATCAGTTATGAGACACTCTTCCTTTTTCAGGTATGCATGTATTACTCTGAAACTTCCTCAGAAGACTGCCTTTGCTGTGTCTCATTAGTTTTGGTATGACATGTTTTCATTCTCATTGGTTTCTAGAAAATTTTTAATTTCATTTCTTATCTGGGCCAGTACAGTATTCCTTTTGTAATAGAGACTTATTGATTCTCCAATTATTTGTTATTGCTTTCTTTGTCTTCCTTTTGTTAATTTCCAACTTATGGCACAGTGATCTGAGAGTGTTCTGTATGATATCAATGTGCGTAAATTTATGTAGATTTGCCTTATGTCTCAGCATGTCATTTGTCTTGCCATGTGGAGATGAAAAGAATGTAAATTGTTTTTTATTTGGATGAAAAGCTCTGTAGATATCTATCAAGTCAAATTGTCTAATTGTAGTTTTAGATCTCTAGCCTCCTTGTTGAGTTTCTTTCCCTGTGATCTTTCTTTCTCAGAGAGTGGTGTATTGAAGTCACCCACTATAATTGTTCAGGCTGTAATTTCTTTTTTCATCATATGTAGAGTCTGGTTTACATATTCAGCAGGTCTCTCATTCAGGGAATATATATTTAAAATGCTTATTGCTTCATTGTCTATCTTGTCCTTTAGTATTATATAATGTCCCTCCTTATCTCTTTTTAAGGTTTGTACTTTGAGGTCCATTTTATATGAGATTAGAATTGCTACATCTGCTTTTACTGAATTGCTGTTTGCCTGGTGTGTTTTTCTCCAGCCTTTGATTCTTAACATATTTTTTTCTGTTCTCTTCAGATGTGTCTCTTGTAGGTAGCAGATTGAGGGGTTGTGTTTTCTAAGCCAGTCTTTTGTCTCTGTCTCTTAAGGCATAAATTCAATCCATTAATATTGAGGCTTTCTATATATATCTGTGCACTCTGTGTTGTCATTTTATCATTACTGAGTGTTTTTCTATCTCCATGGGTTGTGTCCATGTGTTTGTGGTTCATTCTTTCCTTTCTTCCATCGCTGAGCCAGAGTTATCTTGGGAGCTGTTAGCCCTTTGGTGATCTCTAGGTAGAGTCGTTCTGTGTGGCAGTCTCTTGTATATGCTTGGTGATTGTTGTTCTTCTGCCTCCAATGGGTCGGTGAGCATCTTTTGTAGGGCTGGGTTCCTTTTAGCATATCCTTTGAGATTTTACTTGTCTGGGAAGACTTTCACTTCTCCATCAATTTTGATAGATAATTTGGCTGAATGGAGTATTCTTGGATTTGCATGGTTTTCCCGCACTTTTTGGAATATGCTGTTCCACTTTCTCCTCTTCTTCATAGTTTCCATTGATAGGTCTGAGCATATTCTAATCTTTTCCTTTATATGTGATTGCCTGTTTTACCCTAGATGTTCTCATACTATTCTCCTTTTCCTCATAATTCGATAGTTTAACAACTATATGTTTAGTTTTCTTCTTGGGCTTCAGTCTAGCTGGCATTTTTTCAGCCTCCTGGATGGTTGTCTTTATTCATTAAACTTGGGAAGTTTTCCTTTAAGCATTCCTACACTATTTTGGATGTTGGTTTCCTTAATGAACTATCCTCTGGCAGACTGATAATTCTAGTGCTGTTTCTTTTCATAGTCTCAGACAAAGTTCTGAGGTTTTTTTGCTTCTCTGATAGACTTGTTTGAGTTTTTCTTATGTTTACTAATTTCCGCTTGTGAGTCCTCTAGGTCACTAGTCCTGTTCTCTGCCTCCTTCATTTTCTAGGAGAAATCTGAAAGTTTACTATTCATTTTTGTTAGCTCACACCTTAGTTCTTATATTTCCCTTTGGTGCATGGCCTTTATTTCCTTTATCAATTTTGCCTTCTTCTGTAGTGCCTCTATCATGTCTTGTATACATCTTAGCAATATTCTGAAGATTTCTTCTGTGGTTGAACAATATCCCCATTTTCTAGGACTGCCATTTGGTCCAGCTGGTCATCTTGCATTAGATTTGGTTTCTCTTTTTTTTGACACTGTGCAAGCAGCTAGCTGTTTTTTGTTTGATTTATTTGAATTAGGTGACATTTTCCTTGATGTTTCAGATTCCTGGCCTCTCTCTTTGAGAGGCTGGTGTTGGATTTTCTGTAGGCTGTCTTTAGCCCACTGCTTTGAGGGGTTGCGTTTCCCGAAATTTGTCCTGCTGTGGTTCCCCTCTCGCCTTCTCCTATACTTTGTACTAAAGCTTCCCTCAGGTCTCCTCAGGAATGTTTGCTGCTGGGCAGGTTGCTGGTCTGATGGAAAGTGTTGACAGAGTGCAGGGGAGTGTGTTTGGAGGATGAGTTGGGGATTGGGTGATCTGTTCCTGGTTAGGGGCACTTCCCACAGATAGGGGGGTGGAGGGGAGGTCTGCCATCGGCTGCAGATGCTCCACTAGATCAGAGCACAGACAGGAGTTCAAGATTGAGCTGGGTGATGGGAGCATGCCTTGGGCTAGCCCCTAATGCTGAGTCCCTACTGCCCAGCTGGAGCAGGATCTGCCACACATGTGTTCGCTCTCTGTCAGATCCTAAGCATAGTGGCTGTGTGGGACTCTCTGAGTGTTTGTGATTTTGGGGGGCAGGAGTCTGGCAAGGAGAGGGGGCAGGCTGGCATTGAGCACAAAGGCAGGTGGCAAGGCAAAAAGCCTCTGGCTGTCTTATGGTGCCTGGGTGTGGGCCTCCTGAGTGGAGGAAGGGTTGACTGCTTCACAAGGAGCAAGATTTTCTGGGGGTGGGGAGCAGGGGGTGCGTGGAGCGACCCCATGGGACCCTGGCACCCTGGGGTGGCTGGCGATTTTGTGTGGGTGCGAATGTTATACGCGTGTGGGTTCCAATGTTATACGCGTGTGGGTTCTAATGTTATACGCACCTCTGCCCGAGGGTTGCGAAGCTGAGCCCTGAACTCCTTAGCAAAAGAGCTGGCAGTGTCCCTGGGGAGTGCTGGCAACCGTGGGCAGAACTTGTGTCTGTGCGGAGTGTGGAGTTCATTTCGCGCCTGCTGGAAAGTGTTGACCAAGTGCATGGAAGTGAGCTTAGGGGATGGATTGGGTATTGGGTGATCTCCACAGGTACGCACGTGGAAGGTGAAGCTTGCCACTGGTGTGCAGATTCTCCACTCGCTCAGAGCACGGAGGGAGGGCAGAATTGAACTGGGCGATGGGAATGTGCCTTTGGCTAGCTCCTAATGCTGGGTCCCTACTGCCCAGCCGGAGCAGCATCTGCCACACTTGTGTCCGCTGTCTTGTGGGTCCTAAGTGTAGTGGCTGTGTGGGACTCTGTGAGTGTGTGGTTTTGGGGGGCAGGAGCCTTGCAAGGAGGGGATGGCTGGCACTGAGCACAAAGGCAGGCAGTGGGGCACAAAGCCTCTGGCTGCTTTATGGCATACCTGGGTGTCGGCCTCCTGGTGGGGGAGGGGCTGGTCGGCTGCTCCGCTCTGGACAAGAATCTAGGGGTGCGGGGAGTGGGGGGTGCAGGTCTGCGTGGAGTTTCACCACAGCACCCTGGGCAACCAGGCGTTGGGAGGACTGGCTGGTGATTTCCCCGGGCGCTGATGCAATGCGGACCTCCTCGCCTGCGGAGAGGGCACCCTGGACTCGATGGCCAAAGAAATGGCAGCGTCAGTGCAGAGTGCTGGCGTGTGGTTCGCGTCTGTTTCTGGCTCAGAGGAGGACTCTGAGCTTTCTTGGAAGTCTCCAAACCAATTTGAGAGAGCTCCATCCAGCTCCACGTCACCCCAATCACCAATCTCCAGGAGCTCTGAGTGTGAGCTGCCTTTCTAGCCGCCATCTTCCCCGGGATTGCCAACATAGAATTTGAAACAATCATTGCAAATAAATAAAGTCAAGTAATACAGATGACAGAGAAACAAAATAAGAAAACATACACAAATTAAAGCAGTCCAGTCCTTGATTTTAATTTTTCAATTAAGTGCATATACTGTGATAGAAAATGATATGTGCTTGACAAAATTAAATTTGTTTAATTCATTTAGAAATCTTTGCCTACTAGTCAACGATCTTGTTGAGTTTTGGTAGAAACCTCTGCCAGCTTACAGATGCATAGATCATCTGATACAATTTAGTTAAGAGGACTTGGACAAACATTAATTAACAAATGCCACATAACTGTGTCCCCAGAGTTCTGCTGTACAAGACAAATGACACTTTTTAAGAGGAAGTTGAGCAGCACAACTGTAATTTCTTTGACATGTAACAGATCTTCGCATATATTTAACAGTTAAGGAGCCTCGAGTGATTTTAAAATAATTTCAAGTTCTCAAGACATCATTCACATTAATTTCCCGTGTTTATTTATTTTTTCTTGTTAGGTGTTTTTCCTAATCTATGACAGTATGGATTCTGTCAGCTATGAGTACTATAAGAGAGCAGAAGATAAAAGAAGTTCTTTTGATGAATATGTTTGTGAAATAAAGATCAATCCATGTTGGACATAGTCAAGAACTGGTATTTAAAAAAGAAAGAAAGAGAGAGGATATTTATGTTACCATAGGTATGATATCACAATCCCTCTCAGATAAATTGCTGTCTCCCAGGGAATTAGGCTTGAGGCGGAATACCTTTTTCTAGGCACTGAAGTAAGAAGATGAGCTTGCTCTTTGTGTCAAATACCTTGTACTCTCATATTTTACTGTTCCATCAGGGTGTTTTCCATAAAGCAAACTATCCGAACCCCTAAAAAGAAGAAAATAAATTCCATCTGTTTCTTCCTGTTTTTCTTTTTGGACTCAGGTAATGAGAATGTGGGAAGCTGTCTGAGATCTTCTTGGTTCAGATGAAAGGATCCCAATCAGAGGTAACTAACTGTCTCACCTGCTGTAGATGTGATCGACTAGTGAGATACATCAATGGTAGGTGCTTTTGAGTCAGTTCCAACTCATATCAATCCAGTGAAAACAATAATCATAGCAGTAACACTTCTCCTGAGTCCTTGATTATATGATTAGAAGTTGATTGATAAATGAAAAGGAATGAGTCTCCACAAATAGAAAAGAAAAGGCAGGGTGCATGTAGGGGTTATCCCCAAGACTTTTTCTAGCTTGGAAATATGTCTGGGCAGGGGCTGTTGTGCATTTTTGAGGAAATTTCTCAGATGCATTTGACTTCTTTAAAGACATATTCAATATCTGTTTCATTGAGTTGACATTTATCATGTGCCACCTTCAATTGTTGGTTTCTTTCTCATTTGTGTATAAACCATGTGGGTCAAACATTGAGCTGCTACTGCAATTCAAGTTAACCACCTGCTCCAAGACAGAAAGATTTGCTCCTGTAAAGACTTACAGTCTTAGAGACTTTACGGTGCAATTCTCCTCAGTCTTAAAGAGTTTCAGTAAGTAGGCATTTACTCCACAGCAGTGGATTTGGTTTGGTTTGATGCTGTGAGGGAGAAAGAGTACACAAAACAAAGGAAAACTGCTGTTTATGCATCCTGAAGATAGAATGCCAGATTTAGCAAAAGTAAAACAAACTTCTACTGCATTTTACCTTACAATCCTCTCTTTTACATAAGTATTTGGTACAGGCTTCTTGAGTGATAGATTTAAATGTTACAGAAAATAAAAGCCCCCTTCAACAAAAGGAGGAGGAATCAAGCACTGACTTAGAATTCTCACAGACAGAACATGTCAGAAATAGTCAAATGCCTGGACACTGGCACTGTGCCACATCACAAATCAGTCAAAGATGCTGGAAAGGGAGGTAAAGACTGTATGGTTTGAATAGGAGGGAACTAGCTTTGCTACTAGAGAGTAGTGAGGCCTTGGGAAAGTCACTTAAACTCTTCAAGCTTCAGTTTCCTTAACTTGTACAATGGGAATGAATCATACCTTAATGTTGAGTGGATTGATTACATTTAAAATTGGTGTATGTTTGGTGTCAATAATGGTGCCTGGAATGACTTAGACACTATAAATGAAGTGTATCTGTAATTATAGAGTTTGATTGATGAATCACAGAAATAATTTCTTAGTAACAAAATGCAACTGGGCAAGGAACCTAAAGGAAAAAGGCTTTGAAGTTGATATTGCTGGTAACATAGAATATTATAATAAATTCCAGAAGAAAAATAATTAATTGAGTTTTTTGGAGAGTATAAAGAGCATACTAGGCCAGGATCTGGTGACCTTTTTTAAAAAATATAGTGCTAGCTTTTAGCTAGATAATCACCTTTGGAGTACAGAAATTATATAAAGAAATAAAAATTAGGCCTTTTGATAACCCCTTAAAGCTTAAGATTGTATCATTAATTTTTTTATTGTAAAACGTTAGCCAGTTCTGATATCATCAGCTGTGAATGAAGCATTCTAAAACATGAAATCAGGTCTTGTACATTAGCAATGAGAGCAGTTAATTTTTATGAACAAGATATTGCTTGGAGCTTTCTTTTAAATGCAATGTCTTTAAGTATATGCCGTAAGAAAACCTCTTCAAATAAGTACATTTACAAAATCTATTTTACCTGCAAATCTTGCCAAATATCTATCACTTCTGTAAATTGCTCTTTTTTTTGTACTCAGAAAAGTATTTAGCTCCAACTCAAAATCTGAAAATCATTCAAGGAAAATAGTAAGTGATTGCTATAACTCTTTAAACTTTCAATTAATGTGTTGTTCAATTTGACAGGATGGGATAAAGTTTTTTTTATATGTTTAGATTTTCTTATTGGGGTGATGCTGGCATTAAACATGATAAAAGGCAGGCAAAAACAATAAAACAAGAATTGTTTGGGAGAGGCAGCTCATGCTTTTGTTTACACAAGTATTTTGTGAATCTCTATTATACATAAAATTGCCATCTATGGAAAAAATAACAATATAAAATGTATGCTTATGTAAATGATTTATGGGAATTAAACAATAGATGGAGCATCTGGTTGAATTTTCTCAATGGAAGGAGTGAGGAAGAATTTGGAGGTAATGAGTGACAGGTTATCGAGTCAAGAGCATTGTTACTAAGTTGATTCAAATTCATTATGCCCCACAAGTTTCAAGAGTAGACTTGCACTCCACAGGCTTTCAATGGCAGTAATCACAAGGAAGCAGATTGATGGGCTCTTTTATCCATAGTGTCACAGGGTGAAATTGAACAACCAGACTTCTGGGTTGGTATATGTGTTAGTCCAGGTAGGCTAGAGGAACTAATTCATAGACACACATATGGATGTAAGGAAAGGGTTTATATACAAAAGGAATGGAACACTGAGAAAGCATCCCAACCCAGTCCAGTTCAAATTCATAAGTCTGATATTAACCCATATGCCTGATACCAGTCTATAATGTCTCCTTCCAATTCAAGAAGTCACAAGTCAGTGGGTGCAGAATCCCAGCACTGGCAGGCGTCTCCCCATGGCTCCTCGCTTCCAGGGTTCAGGGTTCATCAACAGCATGCAGTGGTGGCTGAAGCAACTCATCATTGGCAGTGGTCTCCAGCTTCAGAGGCCTGGCTCCATCAAGGCAGAGTCGTGTGGCTTCGCCAGCTCCTCAAATGCTGCCATCTTGTCTTGTCTGTGATTAATCGTCTCTGAGACTAACTCCCAACAACGAGGGAGATAATTTCTCTTCTTTACCAGGGAAATATCGTGAGATTTCCCAGAAGTCTCAGGAGAAAGTCATGCCCACATAGAGGCCTCATTGGCTACTCAATGACTATCTCCAGATTAACCGACTAGACTCCACCCTTACATTTCAATCATAAAATTAACATAAGCACATGATTGCCACAGTATTTGGGCACAAACTGTTTGCACCTTCCATGGGCCGTGAGGTAGGCTGATGAGAGTTAGTTTAGCCAAAACAATTATCTTCAACTGAAATTACGGGTTGCAGTTTCCTCTTCTATAAGAAGAGTTGGACTAGCTTTTTTCCAAACTATTTATTAATGTTCAGATTCTACAATCTGGGTTTTTTGTTCTGTTTTTGCCTAGCTTGTTTCAAGCCTTTAGTAAAAGCCCTGAGTTAACTAGATGAACTGAAAATCAGCAATGTCTGAGAAAGTCCAACCCAATCCAACCCAATGATCACATTGATTAGCTTGGGTCACCATAACTTCTCTTAAAATTGTTGCCTCATGCCTTAAGATCCAAGTCATCCTGTCTTAGTGATTTTTTCTACTAAGACAATGTCTGGTTATGCAGACTTGGGTAATTTAATGTATTTTGGTCCAATGAAAACTCAGGGATAAAACAACTAGAGAATTATCTAATGAGCCCGATTGCATGGCTTTATCTGAGGCCATGCAAATATTGTAAAATATTTGGTTTGCATGCCTGTCTCCATTTTTCATTTCCATTTCAACAATACTTCAAAGCACAAGCAGAAACACAACTAGCTGAACACAATACTTTCAAAGAGATTATTTCTTGAAGCAGCAGCAACTGTTTAAAGCAGCACATAGGTCATTCTCCATGAGAAAATTGAGCCAAAGAAATATGCTTTTCCATTGGAGTTATCTTTTTGAATTCTTGATATATTTAGAGATGCATTATAGCTAGAGCTCAAATATTTATACTCTGATTGAGTTTTTTGAAAAGATTCAATCCTTACTATCCCAAACCATGATTTTAGTAAAACAATTTAGACTAGCCAGTATGATTTTCTGTTTGAATCAGTGACGGCCCAATATAAAATTTGAGAAATATCTTTGCCAAGAGAATAGTGGCTGTTTTCACCTATTACCATTTTAAAAGCCTATACTTCATTTTCCCCTCACTCATCATGGTGGCAAATTGCTTACATGAATAACTGTCTAACTGAAATTAATGATCACTATGAAAGAGAGGACAAATAGTCAACTTGGAATATATCAGCATGTTCTTCCTGTTTGGTGCTATACAATAACAACAAAACAACAAAAAAAAAACAACTCCCCCCCCAAAAAACTGGTTCCTATTTTGAAATGAAAAATAGGGTTGTAGATTTGTAATATTGACCCATGACTACAAAAGGTGAATAAAAGGTGCTTGTTGTTTTGTGAGCAATGCAACCAATTTTTAGAGAAATGCATTGCTTGTTAATAAGGGTGAATTGTATTTTAACCTCTTCTTTGGCTGAGCTGGGGAGCTGTTAAATGTTATTTGTCACATTTCTGCTTGGACTCATTCAGAAAGCATAATGACTCGTGGCCCACAAAGGTGTGCAAGGACACGGGGCCCTCTGCCTTAGCTCTACATCTGCTCAGAGGAGTGAATAGTAGTTAAGGGAATATGTTGGAAATTCCCAGAACATTCAGGAATTAGCAATTCCTACCTTAGTTGACTTAAAACATCATTTGTAAAAAAAAAAAAAAAGGATTGATGAAAAGGGAGAAATGACATCTTGAGAAGTCTGATTACAATTGCATTCTTTCCCCTTTGGAAAGGTTTATCATTTTTAAAATAGCACATTCCCCTGAATTAGAGCTATGTATCATACATTACCAGTGAGAATTTTGAAACTAAACTCTCAGTCATTCTACTTTGAAATTCACTTAAATGCAGCCCCTGGCAATATGTCAGGTGTATACTTAATGGGACCCTCTCTGAGATAGAGTTTTTGTTCATCTTTCTGTCTCTTAGTGTATTAACTCCCTGGGGGCAGCTACAACATCTTTTACTTTCATCATTACCAAATTAAAACACACATACACACACACATATACACACCCCAAAGCAAAACAAAAACTTGTTGCTAGTGTGTCAATTCTGACTCATAGAGAACTGCCTCTTAGAGTTTCTGAGACTATCACTCTTGACAGGAGTAGAAATAGAAAGCTTGGTCATTCTCCTGTAGAAGTGCTAGTTGGTTTGAACTATAAGATAACATAAAATTGGATCCACAAGAATTCTAAGGCTAATATATATATATATATATATATATATTATTTGGGATAAGACAACCTCATCTTTCCCCCATGGTGTGGCTGATGGGTTTGAACCATCTACCCCTCAAGTAGAAGCCAAATGCTTTAACTTCTTTGCCACCAGTACTTTCTGTTACTAGGTTAGTAGCTAAATAAATGATAAAAATATTGGCTGGTAGGTACATGTTGATTTAAAAAATTAAAATAGAGTTTTTAAAGGGGAAAGGAAACTGATGAATAGGAAAACTAGTCATATTTTCATATCTCAATTTACAACTGTAGATTATTTTCTCTCTTTTAATTTTCACTGACTTCAAAGTGATTGATTACTAATCAAAGGGTTTGCTATGATCTGCATTTCATGTAAGTTGAAAATGTTTCCTTTTACATGTTCTTGGCTGAATTGAAGGTCTCTGGTTCTCTTAATTGATTTGACAAAGTCAGAGAAATAGAGATATATTATCTTTATTGAGATAAAGACATTATCTTTAATGAGAGAATGAGTGGGAGAGAGATACACAATGGAAAGAATACAAAAGGACCAGTAGTCTGTTTTATTGTGGGATCTTCCCATATAAGCTAGAACACAAAGCACTGATAGATAGGCATGATTTGCTGATCCACTGCTTGCATCATCTAGTTAGGACAACTTCATCTTTCTGAAATCACTCTGGGTTCACTTCTACCTCTTAGTAACTTTTTCTTTCTTTTCTTTTTCAGATGTGGTAGCAGATGCTAAGAAGTCTTGAACAGACAAGAAAATTGGAGATAGAGGATGGGGCCACACCAATGGCATGCAGAAATGGATAATTTTAGGCTAAGAGAAAAGAAAGGAGAAAGCAAAAACTTTCTAGGCTCTCCAGTGATGAATCTTTCTGATATGAAAAACACTCCTCACATATTAACAGTTTCTTCTGTGTGACCTCGCTGAAGGTTGAGGCTATATATATTTAATGTGCTTAGAGTGATAAACTAATATTTAAATATAATTTGTCAAGTTTCTTTGATACTTTTAAGGTCATTAAATTTTGATATGCTGTGTTTGCATCAGAGAAGGCAGTTATGTTTCTATTGGTGGGTAAACTGAGTGCAGCAAGCACCATTTCGGACCAAAGATTTAACATATAAAACCCAAGGGGGGAATACATCCAGTACTAAGTTTCTAATTTGACATTCTCGACCTAGTTTCTATCCAGCCCTTGGTGATCCAGACTGGGTGCTATAGACTACAGGGATTTTAGACTCTGTCCTTTTGAGGTACACAGTTTCCTTCATGGGCCACATTATAATAATTATATGTGGAAATCCCACCAAGTGAACTGGGTTTTTTTCAAACTCACCTGTAGCAGATTAAGGAACTCTTGAATTTAAGTATGAGATGAGGAAGATGCCTGCTTTTCCAAGGTTATTGAATTGATGGCCATCCTTGGACTTTGGTTTGGAGTTCTTGCTTTGAGAGTGTCCAATTAATAGTGGACTTGGCCTATCACATATTTATAATTTTAAAGTCACCTTTGTTTTCTTATGTCATGTATTATTATGGTAGGCATGGTTCTGCCTTTGTGAATGAGAGTTATTGAAAGTGTGCCCTATTACCTAACCCCAATATTTGTATAAAGTGTGTAGTCACTTAAAAACTTAACTTTTATAAGTTAGTAATTCCTGTATTGCAGTCTAAAGCCAGCTTAAACGTGTATAATTTACTGTTCCCAAGAGTATTTTAAACCCTATACTATTGATACTATCAATTCTCTCAATAGAATGGATTTATGTCCCAGGGGGCTGAGCCACAATGTTCTCTATCATAAATTGATAATGATGCCACTAAAGTAGAGCTATAACCATAAATATATGTATGGATTTGGGAATCCCACTTAATTCCAGCCCCAATCTAAGAAAAATTCATTGTCATGGTCCTGCTCTCAACTTGCCTCCTGAAGAGATCACTGAACGTATGTATGGGTGCTGTAGGAAAGGGTGGGGAAGAAACCAGATAGTTCCTGGCTGTCATAAAGAACAGCATCTGGCCTCTTAAAGAACCCTTCAAACAAGCAACCATTTAAGTACAGTGCCAACTTGGTCCACATGGAAGAAGCACACCAGCCTGTGTGACCCAAATATGGTAAATAATACAATCCAAAATAGAAAGAGGGGATAGTATTAGAGCATAACTTGTGAATACCAAGTTCACAGAAGGCTATGAATAACAGTGCATGCCTCAAATCCATTTTCAGTGTCCTTACATGGATTATATTGCTCATGACTTCCCTCTGACCATAGTCGAGGAATGTGAATAGCCTTGCTATTTAATAAATTCGATTATGGCAGGATGTTATGTAATCTCTTATCATTTGATCTCCCTTTTTAAGTTGTTAGTTATTAAATTTTTCTGCTTTTTAAATTGAAGTTCTGTTTTGTCTAGCCATTTTTGTTTGTTTATTTGCTTTCTGTGTGTGCTTTTTATGTTTTTCTTTATATGGAATCCAGAATAGGTAGAACTATAGAGATGGTAACTGGATAATTATATAGGACGTGGCAGGGGAAGATGGGTGGAACTGGGGAAATAACAACAATGAGTAGGAAAGGCAATGTTCTGAAGTTGATCATGGTGATGATCGCCCAAACCTTCATATGATTGAATAAATAAATTATCTGCTATGTGAAGCATATGCCAGTAAACCTCTTAAAGTGTTTTTGCATGCTATCTTTTAAGATTATTTTATGTACTTTGAGATTTGGATAAAAGAGTCAATAACAAATCGAAGATGCTGTCTTACAAAATTGCTTTTGAATGAATAGAGTTGTTATGGAAACATCAAATTCTGCAATAATTATGCCATTTCTTGTCTGAATACAGCAACTAAATGAATGTCTTATACTAATAATTCCTCAAATACCTGAAATAAACTTTATAAACTATTACTTAGTGTTAATATTCCTGGAATGCCTGAAGTATGTATGCCCTTGGATAAACCAACTAGTAGATGCAAATGTAGGCAAGATTCCTGAGCATTCATATTTGCTAATGATTTGTTAAACACTGTCATTCACTCACTGTCCTCAAGTCAATTCTGGCTCATGAGAACCCAAGGGACAGACTAGACTGCTCTGTGGGTTTCAGAGAGTATAATTATTCTTTTTTAGATTAGAGTGTATTTTTTTCAAGATTGGCAAAGTTTTATTGCTATATTTTTTTTTAAATCCAGGTGTTTAAAATTAAGTAGGCAATGTGCATCAGCTATTTTGATCTCAGCTCCTATTTTCTTTGTTTTTAAAATATTATTAACCAGGGGTTAATATGTACTATTCCATAGATCAGTCTCATCAAGCAAAATTGTAAAATTGTTACCATAATCAGTTTTCAAACATTATTTTTTTTCCTGTACGCCTTGACAATGTCTCCCTTTTCTTTTATTATTATTCCTCCCCCCCTTTTTCTTTTTAGGAGTAGAAAGCTTCCTCTTCCTCCTTCAGAGCAATTGGTTCCAACTGACCACCTTGTGACAAGTAGTTCAACACAATTCCACACCACCGAGAATATTTTACAAAACGAAATATATGGATGCAGGGCTTGAAAATAGATATTCTTTGAAAATAATATTTTGAGTGTGTGCTGTGGCAAATGACAACCACTGTGTCATGGTACACCATCTTATTTGACTGTCCTTGTTAATCAAGGTTAGCAGAGAATAGCGCATACATAGCATAAAGATAAAGACTAGAGAGGGAAAAATAGACATGCTGAGCTCATTTCAAAGCTGTCTATCTCTTCTTTTAAAAATATGGCATGGTTTTCTTCTTTCTCGATCTTTTTATTTATTTTTTTTCTAATTTTAAAACGTGCCCATTGTCAAAATTCTGTGTAACCATCCATGGAATATAGGGTGATCAATATTACAGCTTTGTCTCACATGTCAGTGGCAGTTGAGCTCAAAATAGAAGTGAAACCTAAGCCTTCTGAGTAAGTCAGAGGAGACCAGAAAACTGCCATCTCAGCACTGCCTAATTTATGCTTTATTATAGAAGAGAGGAAGGAGAATTCTGGAGTTGTGATCATGAACATAATGTTGTACCACTTGGCAAAAGAACACTGTAATTGACATCTTACAAAATAAAGAATGGATTATAAGAAGGCAACTCCCTAAAGACAGATGAAAGAGAGGTGCAAAAGATCTTTCCCAGCTCTCTCTCTAATTATCTATAACACTCATGATATTAATCCAAAATGATTAAGCAGTAGTACCCAAGGTAGTATTATATTAGGAGTGCTGCATAGGAAGATTAGAGCAGGGAATACATCCATAAGGGAAGCTTCTATAATTTCAGGAGAGAATGGTCTTGTTTGGTGCCATCTAGGTAGTTCTGACTCATAGTGATGACAGAAAAATGTGCAACATGTACAGCAGAACAAAGCATTGCCTGGTCCTGCACCATCTTCACAATTGTTCTTCTGTTAAAGGCTATCGTTGCAGCCACTACGTCAATCTGTTTTGGGTGTCCCTCCTTTTTTACTCTCCACGTTAGCACACATGATGTCCTTCTCCAAAACTTGTCTCTTAACAAGAAATATGTCCAAAGTATGTGAGATGAAGTCTCACCAGACTTGCCACTGAGGAGTACTCTGACTGTAGGTCTTCCAAGACAGGTTTGGTTGTTCTTTTGGCAGTCCGTGGTAATTTCAATATCTTTGCCAGCACCATAATTCAAATGAATGGACCCCTTTTTCACCTTCCTTACTCAGTCCAGTAGGGAATAAATAGCTTATATTTTGAGGGCTCAAAAAGTTCAAAGTTTTTGTTAAGGGGCATGAAAAATTTAAAACAAATGGCAGTGATAGTTTTATGTATGGCTTGATGAGTATAATTAATGCCACTGAAGTGTATGAGTGAAATATATTGGAATGCAAATAGTTTGTTATACAAAATGGTTAAGTCAAAAAGCATTTCTACTATGCTTCCATAAATGAATGTGTCTATTCTGAACAAAAGGTGTCTAAGCATGTCTCTCTGATTAGTGATTTTCTGTTGATGGATTCTCTCAATAATACACTTGTCTTTGTCATTAGGGTGCCATATAAAAAACAACCAAACAAAAAAACAAAAGAAGAAAAAATAAAAGGAAAAAGAAAGATAAGAGTTCTGCCATGGAGAAAAACACAGTTTTGAGGCCAAGAATAGCATCAAACCAGAAGAAGAAAGGAAATATTTGCCCCGAAATCATTGAAGCTTTGCAACAAGTGGACAGGAATACTGCCCCATAGATGGATCAAACACTTTGAAGAGAAGGAAAGTCACTGATCACAATTAGTAAGGAAACTATGACTGAACTCCAGAAATGGACACAGAGAATGACTAAGCATTTTAGAGACTGTGGTGGAAGTTACACATGACTCAACATTTTCAAGTCTAAGTGCATATCTTACTGAGGCAGGCTTTCCACTGAGTGGGTGTTCAACACATGTGTGAAGGCCATCTAGCTCAAAGAGTTGATTTTTTATCAGACTTTGAAGTGATATTGAAGGTAACAATTTTATGGAATGAATCATAACCAGAGCTCAGTCTTGTATTTACCAATATGATATAAAAGAACAAGGTTTGGTCAGAATAGAGGCTTCCAATGAGATTGTCTGGACCAGTTAAATTAAAGTCAGTAAGGTCAGCTCAGAAGGGTTTATGGTGACAAGTTTTTGGAATTTTAAATGTGTGACCTTTTTGGATCTTCTCAAATGACACAGTACAATTATGGAACTTATTGTAAAAACCCTAAGAAAACTGAAAACTGTCTTGGTGAGTAAAAAGCCAAGGAAGTTACATCAAAAAAAAATTTTCCCCATCACAACAATGCATTTGCTCATTTTTACAGGGTACCAACGTCTGTCCAATGAGAATTTGATGAGAAACATTACCATACCCAACCTATAGGCTCTTTCAGACTTTGCTCTTTCAGACTTATTTTTATACCATAAGCTTAAAGAACACTTAAAAAAAACTTGATTGGGATCTTGGGGAAGGGGCACTACTGTTTTGATACAGTATAAATCAAAGAAACCCTGGTTGTGCTATGTAAGCAATGGACTGCTAGCTGAAAGGCTGACAGTTTGAGATCACCAGATGCTCCTTGGCAAGATGATTAGGTTGTCTGCCCCAAAGGATTACAGCATAGAAAAATCCTACATAGGGTCACTATGAGTAGGACTCAACTCACAACTTTTATGGGGATGGGTTAGTGTAATAACATAGAAGAATTTTGTGGGAGAGATAGAAACACTCCTTCAGAGGTGTATAGACCTAGGTGGAGGTAGATAGAGCAATCATAACTTCATAATTTGATATTTTGTTTACTAAATTTTCAATGGTTTTGACATGAAACTTTTTGACTTACATTCATATCCTCACTACAAAAAACACTTCACTGCATTATTTCGGTTAACCTTCACGACATAGACTTGATATCATTGTTATTTGTATCCCCTTTTGACAGAAAAGAAAGGAATAAGAGACTTGCAGGGAAAAAAGTGAGAAGACTCCAGAAATGGACAAGGTGCTAATTGAGGTGTTGCAACAATTTAATGTAAAGTGAAAGGTCTCAGTTATCTATGCCAAGAAATTTTGAGAACAGCTAGGCCAACTGTTTCTGCTTGCACCCATTCCAAAGAAATGTGATTCAGCAGAATGCAGAAATGTTAGAATAATACTGTTAATATTAACCCAAGTAAATTTTGCTGAAGATAATGTAAAACTAGTAAGCAAATAAAAACCTTTATACTGACCCCTTGTCAAGGGACTGCTGGATATTCCTGTCAGATTTAGAATAGGATCTGGAAGGATGAATATCATTGTTAACATGAGATGGATCTTGGCTGAGGGCAAATAATACCAGGCAGATGGTTGCTTGGGTTTGACTGCCTATGTACAGAGATTCTCTGGTGGGGATGATCACAAATTATACTACACATTATAAAGAATGAGAATTCTAGAATACCTCATTGTGCTCATGTGAAACATGTACATAGACCAAGAGGCAGTCCTTTGAGCAGAACAAGGGAATACTGCATGATTTAAAACCAGGGAAGGTGTGCATCAAGGTTATATCTTTTTGCCAAATTGATTTAATCTGTATGCTGAGTAAATAATATAAGAAATTAGAAACAGGAAGAAGAACACAAGCTTCTCGATTGGGTACAGGCTCAGAAACAACCTTGCTTGTGGGAAGTCAAGAGGACTTGAAACATTTATGAATGAATACCAACTGTTACAGCTTTCAGTGTGGATTATATCACAGCACAAAGAAAACAAGAATATTCACAAGTAACCAATAAGCAATATTATGATAAATTAGAAAATATCAAGATTGTCAAGGATTTAATTTTACTTAGATATATAATTAGTGCTCTTGGAAAAAGCAATGATTTGTTGCATTGGGCAAATATGCAGCATAAGCCTTTTTCAAGTATCAACAAAACTAGATTAACATAAAGACTCAAGATGTAACTTTGAAGACTAATGCACCCTGACCAAAATGATGGCATTTTTAATTACTGCAGATACATGTGAAAGCCAAGTAGTGAATAAAGAAGATCAGAAAACAATGGATTCCTTTGAATTATGGGTTATGAGAATAATATTGATATATGCTAAACTTTCAGAAAAATGTAAAAAAAAAAGTCTTGGAAGAAGTACAGCCAGAATGTTCCTTAGAATGGAGGATGATGAGGCTTTATCTCATGTACAAGTTATCAGGTGGGTTCAGTCCTTGGAGAAGAACATCATGCTTGGTAAAGTAGATTGTCAGAAAAAAGGGGAAGACCTTTATTGAGGTTGAGTGATACAATGGATGCAAGGATTAGCTCAAGCACAGAAAAGATCCTGAGGATGGCTTAGGACCTGTTAGTTGTACACACAGTATCTATGAACAGGATCAGACTTGATAGCATGTAACAACAGGCACTTTAAAAAAGTCATTTTAGTGGGGGCTCATGCAACTCTTATCAAATCCATCCATCCATCCATTGTGTCAAGTACATTTGTTTTCACATCATTCTCAAAAAATTTGCTTTCAACGTGAGCCCTTGGTATCAGCTCCCCATTTTTACCCTTCCTCCCATTCTCTCATTCCTCGTGAACCCTTGATAATTTATAAATGGTTATTATTTTGTCACATCTTACACTTCTGACCTCTCCCTTCACCCACTTTTCTGTTGTCTGTCCCCCAGGGAGGAGGTTGCTTGCAGATTCTTATAATCAGTTCTCCCTTTATACCCCACCCTTCCTTCACCCTCCTGGTATAGCTACTGTCACCACTGGTACTGAAGGGATCTATTCTGGATTCCCTGTGTTTCCGATTCCTATCTGTATCAGTGTACATCCTCTGGCCTACCTGGATTTGTAAGGTTAAAATTGGAATCATGATATTGGGGAGGGGGATAAAAGGGGGGAAACATTTAGGAACTAGAGGAAAGTTGTATGTTTCATGGTTGCTACCCTACACCTTGACTGGTTCATCTCCTCCCCATGACCCTTTTGTAAGGAGATGTCCAGTTGCTGACAGATGGGTCTTGGGTGTCCAATCTGCACTCCACCTCATTCACAATGATTTGAGTTTTTGTTCTTTGATGCCTCATACCTTATCCTTTCAACACCTCATTATCACACAGGCTGGTGGGCTTCTTCCATGTGGATTTTGTTGTTTCTCTGCTAGATGACTGCTTGTTTACCTTTAAGCCTTTAAGACCCCATATACTATATCTTTTGATAGCTGGACACCATCAACTTCCCTCACCACTTTTGCTTATGCACTCACTTGTCTTCAGCTGTCATACTGTGGAAGGTGAGAACACAATGATTCAATTTTAGCAACAGACACTTTATGAAGTAGTATACATCAACCTTATTTATTGCTGGCAAAAACGGATTCACAATTTTTCTGAGCCTCCTACTGCTTTGAATTTATTTATCTCAGCACAGGTGATAAACTGGAATTGAAAGAATCATTCCTGAGCAGAGAATGAAGGGACAAGATGAGAATCCTAAGGCTGAGCAGGATGTAAGAGGGAGAAAGTTGGATTCCCTGGCAATCACTGATAACATGTACTTGTCAGTTTGTTGGCTTTTCTTCCTTCAGGGATGAATAAACATGCCAGTATATAGGGTGACCAATTCATGTCACAGGTTGCCAAGGTCTTTTCCAGTTCTAACTTTGAATATTTCAAAGTCCAGAAAGTTTATCAGACTTTAGAAACTAGAATAGTTCACCACAAAGTTCTTTTGTCAACATATTTGTGAATTGGTGAGAAAAGGAAACATTATGACAGCAAAAGACCTTTCTGTTACATGCCTTTATGTATTAAAATTTATTAAAGGCTTAATTGTGAATAAAATTAGAGTATAAAACCTTAAGTCCCAAACCTACTCGATTTTGCTAGGTCTCAATATATTGCTACTGATTTGTTCTGAAACATTTGTTCTGAAAACAGGCCTGCTATTAAAAATATTTTATTGAGATATACTTCACATATCCTACAACTTAATCATTTATTCACATTAAGATTTGTGCAATCATCACCACAATTTCAGAACATTTTCCCCATACTTATTACTATTAGCTCCCAATTTCTTCACATTCTCTCCTGTGACGCTTCCACCCAGCTATAGTCTCTATAGATCTACCTCTTCAGTATTTCCTATGTAGAACAGAGAAAACAAAATGTAATCATATAAAATTACATAACCCAAGTAAAAAAATAGATAAAAAATGGCAAAAATTAAAAACAAACTACTTTAAAGAGAAAGTAGAAAATATTAAAGACTGGATCAACTTTAAAAATGTGTCAAAAAGGAGACCACAGGATATTCCACTTAAACCTCACTTCATCTGTCCATAGTCAATTTTACAAGTTTGTCTGATAGCAAAGCTACTCATATCCCTCAGCTATGATCAGAGTGGATTCATCAGAGACTTCATCCATGCGGGGACCTTGCAAAAGAATTTTGAGCATCCACTGTCATCCACAGTCTTCTGAAAGCTAGATGTTCACAATTTAAGCTCTGATACCGTTTTGCCTTTCTGACTTGCATTTTACTTGTATGAACTTTGGATCACACAGGCTGCTGTTCTTCTTCCAGGTGGACCCACTCAATGCCTCACTTAGGTGGCTGCTTTTTGTTGTTGTTCAGGTAAGCCTTAAAGACCTTGGATGCCATTCTTTATGATAGGCACCATCTATTTTTTTCAACCACATTTTTCAGTACCACCCATTCTTCAGCAATCTCTTTGTTCAGGTGAACTTCTAACAAGGGCATGTCATAAGAACTAATTGCTCTCAGATTGGGGATAGAATTAAATGCAAACCCCAAATCCATTCATACATTTATATTTTGTGTATGTCTTTACTTCACTTTAGATACATCATTCTCATTTTATTTTAGAGAACATTATAACTCATTCTCCCCACACTCCCAAACACAAAATAATAATATTGATAGTGTCATTAACTTAACCAATGGTGTAGAATTGTAAGCATTTGTGAAAAGGAAATTATACTATTATATGCTGTCTTCAGACTCCAAAACAGGAATTGTTGAATTACGCAAATTAAATTCTTACATTATAATATACTGAACACTGCACAATCAGTGGCGGTTACTGACAAAGAAAAAACTTTCAATAACTTTCATTCACAAAGACAGAACCATGCCTGTCAGATTAATACTTGTCCTAAGAAAGCAATAAGGGCATTAAAATAGTAAACATGTGGTTGACCAAGATCACTATTCATTGAGCACTCTCAAAGTAAGGACACTGAACTAAAGTGCAGCAATGGACAATTCTATAATCTTGGCATACCAGTCGTTGGCTTCTTTTCACACTACGACATTTAAGCCTTAAATCCAAGGGACTATGTCAGTTCCCCAAATCTACTATAGGTGAGTTTGAAGTAAAGCCCAGTTGAGTGAATGAGTTTTCACATTGGATCTTTCTGGTGTGACCTTTGGATGAGGGAAAATGGAAAAGACAGAATCTAAAGTCCTTGTAGTCTGTAGCACATGGCCTGAGTCACCCAGCACTGGACAGAAACTAGACTTAAATGTCAAGTACGAGCATGATATCAGGCATATTCTTCCCTTGACTTATACATAACTTATACATAACTCTTTTCCCGAGAAGTGGTTGCTCTACCTGGTTTGCCTACCAACAGAAATATAACTGCTTTCTCCATCCTCATCGTGACTCAAATTTATAGTATGGTTCTCTTATCTCCATCTTTCTTATAGTATTGTAGGAATGTCTGTTGATTTGGGGTGACCTTAAAACAATGGTTCTCAACCTTCCTAATGCTGTGAACCTTTAATATAATTACTCTTGTGTGGTGACCCCCTAACCATAAATTATTTCTGTTGCTACTTCACAACTGTAAGTTTGCTGCTGTTATAAATCAGGCAACTCCTTTGAAATGGTAGTGGTACACTTACTGAAAACCATTGCCTTAACACAATGTTGAATGACAGCAACTTCCTCTTCCTTCACCTTGACAAACTGACCCCATGCGAGGTGAACTCTCCTCTATCAAAGAGGTGCTTAGGATGTAGGTATAAAGGGGATAATATATGGTTCATGGGACCTAGTTAGGTTCTCTACATTTTGATTGGGAGATTGGATCAGAAGATTACATGGCTGAAGCCTTCCTTCTTCTTGGTGTTCACTGTTATAATAGTGGGCTTTTTTTGTCAGTCAATGACAAAAAAAAAATTCTTTTTGTCATTGACTGATTCACTTACCATAATGGTTTCCAGATACATCCATATCATGAAGTGTTTCATGGTTTCATAGCCATTTTTAACTGATGCATTCTATTATGTGGATCTACTGAAGCTTCTTTCTCCATTCTTCTACTGATGGACATTTGGGCTGTTTCCAGCTTCTTGCTATTGTGAATTGTGCTCTAGTGAATTTGGGAGGGTATATATAGATATGTTTACTCTCTGCTTCTTATTTCTTTGACATATATAGCCAGCAAACATATTGCTGGGTCATATGTTACATCTATTCAGAGTTATTTTAGGTGGTGCAATATTGATTTCCATATAATGGTTAAACAAGGCTTGCTACTTTTTGAAACTATGAGGTAATATTGTGAAAAGTAATATATGACTAAACCTTTTCAGGGCAGGTTCTTAGATGATGATCAGTCTCAGACAGCCCACAGTGAATCTCCTCATCTGTTACCTTGTGCGTGATGGTTCCAAGTTCTTGATTGTGGATTGAACTTACTGCTTTTTTTGCTATCCCTCCTAAGATTAGGTTATAAGAAGGCAGTGGCTTCTAATTTGGCCATTCTCACTTGGATCGTTTTCCTTGGGCAATGACAGCTTCCCTGTCATAAGGCAAATTACATGTTGGGGACCCAGGCCAATAATCATGTGCATGGACTTGGAAGTAGATACCATTTTGTCCTGACACAAAAACCTTAATGTGGTGGTCATATGCTTATGTTAATTTTATGATTGAAATGTAGGGGTGGAGTCTAGCCTGTTAATCTGGAGATAACCATTGAGTAGACAATGAGGCCTCTGTGTGTGCATGGCTTTCTCCTGATACGTCTGGGAAATTTCACGATATTTCCCTTATGGAGATGAGAAGCTATCTCCCCAGTTGTTGGGAGTTAGTCTCAGAGACGATTAATCATGGACAAGACAAGATGGCAGCGTCTGATGAGCCAGGAAAACCACATGGCTTGTCTCTGATGGAGCCAGACCTCCGAAGCTGGAGAGGCCACATGGAGACTCCTGCCAGCGATGAGTTGCTTCTGCCACCACTGGATGCTGTTGATGAACCCTGAGCCCTGGAAGTGAGGAGTCATGGGAAGACCCCTGCCAGTGTTGGGATTCTGTACCCACTGACCAGTGACTTCATGAGTCAGAAGAAGACATTATAGACTGGTATCAGCATATGGGCTAATATCAGACTTATGACTTTGAACTGGACTGGGTTGGGATACTTTCTCAGTGTTCCATTCCTTTTGTTCCATTCCCTTTCCTTATATCCGTATGTGTGTCTTTGAAATTTGTTTCTTTAGTCTACCTGGACTAACACACTTACTAAGGTATCAGACCAGTGCACTGTTTTACCTCTACACATGAAAGATTCTGAGCCCAGCAATCATGCCGGATCTCCAGATCCACAGAAACTGTAGGGTGATAATTTTGCTTGTTGTAAACCTCTGCTCTGAGGCAATTTGCTGGGCAAAAATAGATAATTCTCATACACATGCCTTTGCTTCTGTACTTGCTTATTTTTTCTCCTGAGCTTCCTACAAAATTTGTCATGTAGTATATGCTGATTAAATAATTTAACAATGAAGAAAAGAAGAAATGTGATTTCTCACCCAAAAGTAAGTTCTGTTTCCTTTACATGAAATTTGTCAAACTTTTCTTTTTTAATCTAAGCGTTGGAAATACTTTTATTTTCTGATTTGCCTATCATAGTGTTTTGTACTTTTATGATAACATCCTAATATTGTGTCATATTGAAATCATTATTCATGGAATTTTATGCCTTCTTTTCCTTTCTTAGCCTCCCCATGAGACTACCATTCATGTTAGAGTTAGAGTTCATTACAATAAAATTCAAACTTGTATGAATAACTATAATGAAGTCCAGTAAATTGATCTCCAGCCAGTTCATAACCTCATAATATTTATTTCATGAGTTCTCATATTTTTGGTGTTTGTTATATCAGTAACATCTTTAATCACTTGTTTAATTATAGAATGAGGAGGTAGACAGGCAGAGAATTTTGTGACTCCTGTATTCACAGAAGGAAGGACTTTAAAACAGACTATATTTTCTTGTGTTATGAAATGATTTGATCCTAAATGATGGGAGATGCTGAATTGGAAATAGTAGTAGCTCAAGAGTTGAGTTATGAGATTTAAGTACTTTGTTTTAGATTTGCTAGTAACTGTGCTTTTATGTTCTTTTTAGTAAAATGGGTGGGACTAATGTAATTTCTGGGTTTTTTTGTTAATTTCTTTTCTAAGAAAATAAAGAAGTCTGTGACATATACATATATATATAACATTTTAAACATCCTTAAGTCTTAAAAATATATTACATTATCTGATTTTTAAATGAGCAATTTGTACATCATCTGTAAATGATGATCAGTCACATTGTGTGAGTCAGAAAGCACCCTTAAATCTGTATTCTGAGAATAAGCATGCTTTCTTATAGTAAGACCACAGCAATGTGATGTTATGAGCTCTAGTGCTGAAGTCCTTACAAGAAACTGACCAAAGGAACTGAACACCCACCCAATGCCATCAAGCTAATTTCAATTCATAAAGCCTCTATAGGACAGAACAGGACTGCTTCAAAGGATTTCTGAAGCTGTAAATCTTTACAGAAGTAGACTGCCTTATCTTTCTACTGTGGAATGGTTGGTAGATTTCTAAACATCTAGCAGGTCAATAGTTAACCCACTGCATCATCAAGACTCCTTATGGAATTGAGTAATCTTTGATGGTCACCAATCTATTACTATTTGCCCTCATTATTTGTCAATATTTCATGGTAGGAGATTTGTCTTTGTATAGAACATATTTATTGAATAAATATACAGTAAATATTTATAGACTGAATTAATTTAAAATCAATTCTATTTGCCTCAAGTTTCTGTTCTATGACTCTATGATCAAGTTTCTGGCACCTAAAGGGACACTATAAAAGCCCTTTGAGTGAACCCCCATCTTGACCCTGGTAGAGTGGTAAAATCAGGGACTTTGGAGCTGGGGTTACCTGGATTTTAAATTATGATATTTAGGTACTTATAAAGAGCATGTTGCTTAACCTTTAAATCATCATTTTCATCATCCAAAGGAGAAATAACACGAAAAGTTCTACCTCAAAGACTAGTGTAAGAATGATATGATAATAAATATAGTTTAACACCATGACTGACTGAGAATATAAATTATATACGATTTAATTCAATTTCTTTCCTTGCTTAATTCACTTTTGTAATTACCTCTATGCAAATGACAAAGGACGATGAAACAAAACAATAATGATAGCATTAATTACCATAGCAGGTTTGGAGAGAACTCTGTGTGTGAGAAAAATATGTTATACAACATGTGTGTTCCATTGGTCAGATAAGATCTGGTTATGTTAGCCGTGGTTATATTGAATTTTTCTTAGATTTTAAATCCTTAGTAATTAAAAGCATACCATTATTTTGTGATCATTTTTAGTGTGCCATACCATGTATTTGAAGATGATTCAAGTAATGATGCATATATAAAATATGATTTTAGCTATATAAAATATGATGACATCACTGAAATCCTTGGAGGGAAGATTGATTTTGTTTTATGATTTAGTCTAATCTCTTCTCATAGCTGTTCATGGATCAAATTATTTTTTAATGTGTGTTGTAGTGGGTGGGGGTGGGAGTAGGACTGGGAGTAAATAGGGGAGGCATAAAATGGTTTAAGTATTTACAAATGAGATTACTAGATAAGTATATTTTACCAGATGATACAGTTAGAAAAAGTAAACCTAATGACACCCATTGATCTGTTATTCTGGGGGTGGGTAGGGCAGGATCACATAATGATGGGATGGGCAGAGCTGCCCATTGCAAATGACAGCTAAGTCAAAGTAAATTTGACTCTCCCTGAAGGTCTCAAACTCCTTGGTGGTCATTATCATTGATGAGAATTTGCGTTATTTTTCATGAAGAATAGTAGTAAGGTTTGAAAACATCTATGTGTGCTATTCCATGGCATATAAATATACAAGCAGAGTTTTCATTCAAATAATCTCATCAGCAGTCACAAAATTATATTCAATGCCATCCACCTGTTTTATTTCACTTGCTTAGTGTCACTTCCCATCAGTTTCATGGTTTATGAGTAAAGCTTAACTGGTAATTGTTATGAGAATTTTAGTTAGAGACAAGGGAGGTGAATGTGCAAACATGAGCAACTATTCATATTGTAAATTTGTGGGACAAAAACATCATTTGGCTTTGTTTCTTGGAAGTATACCTTGGAATTCCTTGGATACTTAAAGGGACCTTGCTTTATAAAACAATCAAGCAACATTCAGACTTACGCCACTGAGTTTGGGGCCCCCAACTCATCAACTATCAATAAATCTCAAAGAGAAAAGGGATATAAATAACGAAGTTAATTAGGAATATTCATTAAATTATATACATATATTACCTAATGAATATTTAAAGAACCTTAAAATAGGACATGCGTTTCCTATTCCTGTAAACAGTTACTTTCAGAAACTCCCAGAGGCAGGTCTACCATGTCCTACAGTGACACTATGAATTGGCATTGACTCCACGACAGTGTGTTTGGTTTTGATTTTTCAAGTATTGTAAAGCGTGTTGAAACAGGGAACATGTTTTGGGGGGATGGTAAAAGGCTAGTACTCGGACCTCTTTCAGACTTTTTTTGAATCATCCCTTCCATTGGATTTTTTTTGGTTTTGCAGATGTGTAACTGTAAGCATAGGTAATAAATAGTCTCTATAAGTTTACTATTATAACTAATTAACAAACCAATAGGGGGAATGGACTAGTAAAGAGTGGCAAAATAGAATCATCACTTGTGGTAATCCATCTCTGGGTGCCTAAGTGGCCAGAGAGAGGCTGAACTGGTAATTGATGAAAGTATAACCCTTATAATTTGTGACCTATTTTTGGTGTGGGGTGGGGGAATCTAGAGAGAAGAACATGTGGTTAACTGGTGCAGATTTCAGAGAGTTGTGTAGACTCCTAAGCCTATAGCTGGTCAATGATGCCTTGGGTGGCCAACGCCTTTTGCCCTGCCTAGTGTGGTTGGAGATGAAGTTTGACCTTACTCTTTGACAAAAACAGGACGTACCACAAAAATAGCAGTGTAAAAATAGAGCCAGGGAGTTGCAATCTATTGCCTGGTGAGATTTGGAGTCATATTGATCCTTACCATGAAGTTGGTGATGGAAGTGAAATTAGTCACTGTGCCCTTTTAATAGCGCAGTTGGCAATGCACAGTTCTAATAATGTATTTGTTTCCTATCCTGTAAAAGAATTCACAATATGTAGTCTTAATGATTCAAGGTGGAATCAAGAGAGTTCATGAATGTGTAGGGTATCTGCTTTCAGATAGATTTGGTTGAAACAGGAAATACCAGACAGACCTGTGTTTCCTTGACAATGCAAAGGCAGCTGAATATGTGGGTCATTATAAAATCTGGATAATAGTGCAAAGAAGGAGGATCTCAGGACATGGAATTGTGCTCATGTGGAATCTGTACATAGGCCAAAATGCACCATTCTGAATAGAACAAGGGGATATAGTGTGCTTAAAATCAAAAGAAAAAAGTAAATGTTCTGTATTCTCACCATACTCATTCATTTTGCTGTGTAAATAATTCTGTTATTTGGACTGTACGAAGAGGCTGGACTATATGCAGCATCAGGATTAGGAAAACCCAAAAGCCTGCAACATGCAGACGTTACAACATTGCTTTCTATAAGTACAGAAGATTTAGTACTTATAGACAAAACACAAACACTACAGATTTCACTGTGGCGTATATCTCAACAGAAGTAAACAAAACCTCTCACAATGAGATCAATAAGCAGCATCATGACAAATTCAGAATATAGTGAAGTTATCATAGATTTAATTTTACTCATTTCCACAATGCACACAGAAGTAGCAGTCAAGAAAATAAATGACATATTGCATTGAGCAAATCAGGTGAAAAAAGACACCTTTTTTTTTAAATGAATCATTTTATTGGGGACTCAAACAACTCGCATCACAATCCATACAAATATCAATTATATGCAGGCCACATTTACACACTTATTGCCATCATCACTCTCAAAATATCCTCCCTCCCTCTAGGCCCTCAGTATCAGCTCCCTATATTACCTTCCTCCCTCCCTTCTCCTTGAACCCTTAGTAATTTACAAATTGTTATTTTTTTCATATTGTACACTGTCCAATATGTCCTAGCACTCTTTTCCCTGTTGTCCATGTCCCAGAGAGGAGGCTATGTGTAGATCCCGGAAGTTGGTTCTCCCTTTCTGTTCCTCCATCCCTCCACCCTCCTGGTATTACCATTCCTATTACTAGTCTTGACGGATCAGCTATCCTAAATTTCCCATGTTTCCAACTTCACTGTACATCTCCTGGTCTAGATGGATTTATGTGGTAGAACTGAGGTCATGATAGTGGGTGAGAGGCAGCTTTTGGGAACTAGAGGAGGGTTGCATATTTCCTTGCTACTACCCTGTATCTTAACTGGCTCATCTCCTCCTTGTAACCCCTCTTCAAGAGGATATCACCTTACCTACTGATGGGCTTTGGGTTCCTAATCTGTACTCCCCTTCATTAATAATAATATAATTTTAGCTCATTGATGCCTGACACCAGATCCCTTCACCACCTCATGATCACACAGGCTGGTGTGCTTCCTCCGTGTGGGTTTTATTGCTTCTGAGCTGAATGGTCGCTTGTTTACTCAAGCCTTTAAGACTCCAGACACTATATCTTTTTGTAGCCGGGCACCATCAGCTTTCTTCACCACATTAGCTTATGCACACATTTGTCCTCAGTGATCATATCAGGAAGGTGAGCATGCAGTGCTATGCTTTTTAGTTCTTGAAGCCTGATATCTAATCCCTTTGACACCTTGTGATCCCACAAGCTAGTGTGCTCCTTCCATGTAGGCTTTGTTGCTTCTGAGCTAGATGGCTGCTTGTTTACTTTCAAGCCTTTAAGACCCCAAATGCTCTTTTGATAGCTGGGCACCATCAGCTTTCTTCACCACCTTTGCTTATGCACACATTTGTCTTCAGTGATCGTGTCGGGAAGGGGAACATCTTGGAATGCCAATTTAATAGAACAAAGTATTCTTGAACCCAGGAGGTACTTGAGTGGAGGTCCAATGCCCATCTGTTGTCCTACTACTAACCCTATAAGTATGCATGTTAATCTCTTTCCCCATCATCACTTATAAATATATGTCCCTATGTACATACCTGTATTTGAAACTCTATAAATGCCCATTATCCCCTAGTTCCTTCCTCTACTTCCATTTGCTTCCCTTTTGTCCCACTATCATGCTCAGTCTCCATTTGGGTTTCAGTATTTTCTCTCTGTTACATTAGTCTTAATCAATCCCTATTGGCCTTCTCTCACCCACCTTGTCCCTGAATTGTATCAATTGTCATTCCCTTTTTCCTGGGCTGGTCGACATCACCACTTTTCCCCCTCTTCCCGCTCTTCCATGTCCCCACTGTGGAACCATCAGTCCTGTCATTTTTGCCTTCAAACTCTTTATCCAGTTTATCTTGTCTAGATAGACCTGCAGAGGTAACAATATGCACAAAAAAGGTCTCCTAAAATGAAGCAACTGACGCAAATAAAACAATGATAACAACAGCAAGAAGCCCCCTAAATGTACTATATAATATGTGACAGAATAATAAAAATAATAGCAATATAAGAACCTGTATAAAGTCCAAGGTCTGTAGTTGACCTCCTAGAGTGACCCCTGGTTGAGTCGGATGGGGTGCCAATACCCTGGCCCCAAAGTATATCCTTGGCACTGCATCTGTGACTCTACGCTCTGTTGCACACTCTTAGTGATTTGCATTGGTGTGGTTGTGTCCGACAGTGTATAATCTTGACTCTGCTTCTTCATCCTGTCCCCTATAGGCCTTGGGTCAGCAAGGGTAACCATATTTCATACTGGGGTTGGCTGGATAGTCCTTTTTGTGCATTAGCTGTTTTGAGTGGGAATATCATCCTGAAGGCTCGATGGGCCATGATACAGGTCATTCTCTCTTCCTTCATTTTCATTTGTTCTCATGTGCTCTGGTCAGCCATATCTCACTCTCCAAGCTTCAGCTTCAATGCTGGACTCCAAAGCAAATTCCTCTGGTAGAGAGGTGGCTGCCTCTATAGTTGGAGTTTACGTTGTGTCCTCAGGTTCCCTCCACTGGTTCTCCATTCCATGCTGTCGTGCTGTATTCACATCCTGGGTCTCTGGGTTTAAGTTTGGTCCCTCTTTCCCTGTGGAGATACAAATAATATGGTCCGCTTTGATGGTTTAGTGCTCCCTTCCCTTTCTATACATCGCCATCTGCTCCCCATTGCCCCTCTCACCTAGTTCGCTACCATATGTAGCCCTAGATTTGATCTGGCCCCTGTCATATTACCTGTGCCTTCTCCCAGGATTTTCTCTATATAGTAGCTTTTTCCTAATGCCTCTTTTCAATTTTAAAATTATTAATATGCTTGCCTCAGTGGATTCATATTGTACATGTCCTTTTGTGCTTGGCTAACTTCACTTAGCATAATTTCCTCCAGTTCTTCCCATGCGGTGACATGCTTCATGCATTCATCACTGCTTTTCAGCGATACATAGTACTTCATTGTATGTATGTACCACAGCTATTTAATCCATTCATCAGTTGATGGGAATATGGACTGCTTCCAACTCCTTGCAATTGTGAACTGTGCAGTGATCAACATTGGAGCACAGATCTCTGGTCATGGATTGTTGCTTGTCTCTTCTGCGTATATGCCCAGCAGGGAAATTGCTCAGTCATATGATAGCTCAATTTCCATCTGTTTTAGATATATCCAAATTGATCTCCATAGTGGCTGTATATACCTACAGGTCGACCAGCAGTGTATAACCGACACTATCTCCCCACAGCCTCTCCAGCATTTTTTACTTTCTGACTTTTTGAATTGGGCTATCCTTGAGGGTGTTAGGTTGTATCTCATTGTTATTTTGATTGCATTTCTCTTATGGCTAATGATTGGGAACGTTTTCTCATATATATTTTTTGGCCTCTCTGATTTCTGCCTCTGTGAAACTTCTGTTTAATTCCTTTGCCCATCTCCTCAGAGGGCAGTTAGTTTTGCTCTTTTTGGAAGCTATCAGGCTATTGTAGATTTTAGTAATAAAGCCTTTATCTGATTTGTCATTGCCAAAGATGTTTTCCCAGTCTGTCTGCTCTCTTATTACTCTCTTGGTGAATTCTTTCGAGGTGCAGAGGTGTTTTATGTTTAGTATATCCCATTTGTCTAGTATATCCCATTTGTCTATTTGAGCCTCCTCTGTGTTTGTGTCTTTCCCTATTTCTGTTAGCCTATGTAGTCCCTGCGCCAGTGTTCTCAGGTTGTTCCCAATTCTCTCATTGATGGCCCTAATAGTTTGGAGTTTTACTTCAAGGTCTGTAATCCACCTTGAATTTATTCTAGTGCATGGAGTGAGGTAAGGGTCTTGCTTCATTTTTCTACAGGTAGATATCCATTTTTTCCAGCACCACTTGTTGAAAAGGGCATCTGTTTCCTATTTGATACTTTTTGGGCCTTTATCAAAGATCAGTTGTCTGTATGCTTGTGTTTTTATTTCTGAATTTTCAATTCTTTTCCATTGGTCTGATTATCTGTCATTATTCCAATACCATGCTGTTTTGACCACTGTGGCTATATAGTATGTGCAAAAGTCAGGTAAGGGAAGCCCTCCCACGATGTCCTTCTTCTTGAGGAATTCTCTACTAATTCTGGGCTTCTTCCCTCTCCATATGAAGTTGGTAGTCATTTTTTCCATTTCTTTGAAGAAGGAGGATGGTACTTGCATTGGTATTGCATTAAACTTATATAGTGCCTTGAGTAGGACTGTCATCTTTACTACTTTGAGTCTTCTGATCCAGAAGCATGGGATATTTTTCCATTTCTTGAAGTCATTCTTGATTTCTTGTAATAGTGTTCTATAATTTTCCTCATATAGATCTTTTGTTCTTTTTATCAGATATATCCCTAGATATTTCAATTTGTGCCTCGCTATTGTGAAGGGTACCTCTTTTTTTAATCTCCTCTTCTGTGGTCTTATCTGATGTGTACAGCAGACCAATTGACTTCTGATTTTTAATCTTGTATCCTGCCACTCTGCCATACTCCACTCGTGTTTCCAGTAATCCCTTTGTAGCGTTTTTGGGGTTTTCCATATATATAATCATATCATCTGCAAATATCATCTGCATAAAAATTATCATTATTTGCAGATGATAATGATAATTTCATCTCTATCTTCCCCAGTGGTATTCCTTCTATGTCTGCAAAAAGACATTTTTAATATGTTAAAAAGCATAAGTATCACCTGAAAACTAAGGTTTGCCTCAACCAAGCCTTGTATTTTCTATCTCCTCATGTCGATAAAGACTTGATATCTTTGAATTCTAGTGCTGCCAAGGAATATTGAATAAACTAAGGACTGCCAGAAGAATAAACAGATTTTTCTGGAAGAATGTTTTGAAACTCATTGTGGTTGCAATTTTACAACACTGCTTGATGTGATAGAACTATAGAATTATGTGATATCTATATCAGTTCTCAATAATATGGTTTTAAAAAAGCACTTCCAGAATGCACCTTAGATTCCTTAGAAGGTAGGATTTTGAGAGACTTGGAAATTAGACTTAGACAAATTAGAGGGATGGCAAAAGAGAGAAAGATTGTTGAGGAGATAGATGGACACAGTGGTTAAAACAATGGGCTAAAGCATTGCACTCATTTTGAAGATGATGCCAGAGTAGGCAACATTTCATTCTGCCATGCAGAGTCCTTGTGAAGCGGAGCAGATTCAATGGCCCCTAACCATGTCATATAGGCTGCATTGAATGGGGTCTAAACTCTTGGACCCTTGCAGCTTTAGAGAAGTTCTAACAAGGCAATTTATATCAGTAATGTACTCAAAAGGATCAAGAGTCTATATTAAGTAATACATTTGCAAGAATAGCTTGCTATCCTGTTTTACAAGACACAAGATGCAAATCTAAATCTGTCTTTTCCAGGTGAGAAAATTTTAAAAGAAAGTTATGTATATGTGCTGAGCCAAGATAAAACTCTTTAATTTGAGGATCTGAGATTAGAGAGAACTCTTTTTAACTATAGCGAAAGCTAAAAAAAAAAAGGCAATAGAATCTCCTGTGCCACTATAGGTTTCTTGATGCCAGAGTTAGAAATGACTCTGTCCAGGTGTGAGAGGACTGAAGAAAATCCATCTTATTTCTTGCAGCCACAATGAGTGATGGGAGTCTATCCAAAGATCTTGTGCTTGCCTCATTCCCTGCTCCTTGCCAAGCATGGATGGGAAATTAGTAAGGAAAGAAGTCAATTAGCATGTAGGGGGTTTCCTTGTAGGGACAGCATATTATAGGAACAGAGTAGAACAACTCAGCAGGGCCAGGATGGAGTCCCAGTCTGCCTCAGCCAATATTGGCACTGAAGGAATGTGTAAGGATTAGACAGAGTACACTACATTTGATTTTGTTTTATGACAAGACAACTACAAATTCAGACTAAGAAGATGACACCACCCCCCTTCAGTAAATACCTCAGTATTTTCATGTCAACCCAAGGTAAGAGCAGAAGGGGGTGGTGGTGGTGATGGATTGTAGAATTGACTGGGCTTCAACCTGAAATGTCTAAGGAAAATCATGGGAATTTCCATGATCATGACTAGATTACATTTTCTCTCTACTGCTATGAGTCAGAATCAATTAGATGACAGAGAATTTGGTTTGGTGTTGTATGCACTTGTGGTATAAATCTACTCCCCTTTCTCTATTTTAATGTCCCACATGATATTTATATTGCCAGTAGAGTTCTCAGTATGTAACACTCTGGGGGGGGGATATCTTTAAATAAGGGAAAAATGCATCAATAAGGGAAAAAATCCATCAAAGAAACCATGTATCAAGGTAAAGAGAAAATCACCATTTTGAAATTTAGAGATGCCGAGAATGAAACTTACTTTGGCATGTTTTAAAAATAACATAGGTGGATGAATAGAGAAATGGATAAATGAATATAAGTGCGATAAAACAAATAAAGCAAAATGTAAAGTGTAGACCAAATTGTGAGGATGAAGCAAGGTTGAGCAGCATTTCACTGTTGTACATGGTAGCTATGGATTGGCATTGACTTCAGGATACCTAACAAGGTTGTTGGTATAGAAGTGGTCACTGTACATTTTTTTAATTGCTTAAAAGTTTACGTCATAACATTGCAGCAAAACAAAGGGAATCAAGTCACAGTGTGTGTTGATATTCCAACTGGTATTTGAGTTAGATTTATTATATAAGAGTAGAAACAAACAATAGCTTTAGCTCTTTAAATATACATATGTATATATGTGTGGGTATATGTATATTAGATAAATGAATGATTCAGATATGATACATAACCCTACATAAACTCATCGTGGACTGTATATAGTGAAGGAATGATCCCACCAGATCAGATAAGCCCGAAGAGATGTTTCTATTTGACATTTTCACTATCCCCTCTAACCTCTCATACCTATCGGGATGTGACAAAGAGAGAGCCAAATGTACTTCCCTTCCCCCCAGACCCACCCCAGCTGCTGCCCTAACTCTTCAGGAGCCTTAGTAGGATTAGATGGCATTATCCACACTTACCCTTGATTCTCACATTTCACAACTCCAAGAATTTTCTAATAATTGTATGTTGTGTTTCATCATCTTGACTTGACACTTTTTTTTGGTGGGGAATGTAAATAAAAATACTTTTCAGTACCACTGAAGCCTTTGAAACATAAATTAGAATTCTTTCTCCTAATTTGCCGTTGACAAGTCTTCAAGGCAGACGTAAAACAAAATTCTTGGACCAGCCAACTTGCTTCTACAAGTACAAAGGAATTTCAATGGTAGCCTCAGGAGAAAATGGATGAAACTGTCAGTCACATAAAAGAATTTAAGGGGACTGATGCTTCATCAAATGGAAGAATTCAAATGTTTCAGCATGTCACTGACCCTAGAACCAAATCTGACATTCCTTGAATATCTGAGGACTAATAAAGATGATGACTAGGTGCCACCATTAAAACCTACTGAAAAGTGTCCATATCTTAGGTATTAAATGCATGCAACATTTATCTCATGTAGCAAGCCCAAATCATAAGAACTTCAGATGCATGAAATGATATCCTTCTAAAATTGAGATCAACCTATAATAAACTCATATTATATCTTGGTGATTACACTATCAATTTTTTAATGATCAGGAGAACTGAACAGTATTTATATATTTAAAAATATATATTTATATATTTAAAAATCTCACTGATGATTAGTAGAGGCATGACACCAATAATGGGACTTGCTCTCAGTAATAATCTAGTACTGTATGAAAATACTTGAAGCACTGTCTGATGATGAACCTTCTTAATGTTAAATATAACACATTTTCTGGGGAGGAAGAAATCTAGCTAGTTAACTAAGAATGGTTGGTTTTTATAGGCTTTAAAATTTTTAATGACTAAACCTGGGAGTCTTGATGGGTGTAATTAATTTCACAGAAATTAAACTTTATTATGGCTGGTGAAAAATGAATTGCAAGGAAAATAGTAAATTTGTGTTTGATTGTTTTTATAGCTACCAGCTACAAGATCCCTGTGCTCCCAGAATAAAGTAGACTTATGCCATTGCCAGTACTAGCCATTTCCTGCAGAACTCTGATCTCTAAGAGTGTTGCCTCAAAGAGTTGGTCTCCTCAGGAGCCACCCTTAGATTTAATACTATAATGAACAACACATTGGTCGTATGTCTGGGTGTACAATGCTGGGTATCTACATGCTGGTTCAAAGTTCCTCAGTCAAATAATGAAATCACTTATGCACAGAGATTTTAAGAACAGAGTTGAGCTGGCTCATAAGGTTGCCAATCCTGTTCATCTTTATAAAATGACAACTACCACCTCCTCCTCCTGCAGCTAGTCATTCAAACCACTGACCTTTTGGTTAGAAACACCGTGCTTCACCACTGTACCACCAAGGTACCTCTTTACTAGGGGCAGTAAATGTGTATCTGCTCTGTGAAAGGGATTGGAAAGGGACCCAGAATTCCTTATTTCCTTGCATTCCCATTTTTATGAGTAAGACTTTGAGAGATTATGCAACCTTTCAAGGTCAGCCAGCTACAAAGTGGCAAAATTCCTACTTAGTGTTTTGTACACTCTTGTCCGATAAATAAAGGTAAAATTCTACCTATTGCCAGGAACCTATTCTGACTCCTAGTGATCCTACAAAATTGGGTAGATGTGTTCTTTTTGGGTTTCCAAAACTCTACTTCTATGTGGGATTAGAATGCCTCATCTTTTTTCTTCTCCTGGATCTCTTGGCAGTTTCAAACTGCTGATTTTGTAGTTAAAAGTCTAACACATAATTCATTCACTATACCACTAGGGGTCCTTTAAGAAGCAATTATTTCAGTCATAATAAATATCTTGAATTGCAGTTTATCTAAAAAACATTCTTCAGAAACAATCCTTAAAATCCAAACCAAAATATCCCCTGAAGTCTTCTTTAAACTAAACAAGAATGTATTGCTATGGAGTCAATTTTGGTTCCTCATAACCTTACAGAAGGTATGGCTAAATCATTTTCCTGTGGAGCTGCGGGTAATTTTTAACTTCCCACCTTTCAGTGAGAAATCCAGCTCTTTCCCAGCAGCATTACTAGGGCTTCTGAAAACAGCAACAGATTAGCTTGATTAGTAAATGTCTGCCTTGAAAGTAGCATTCTTTAAATGAACTTTCAATTTGGGATCACATTGATAATTTCAATTCAAAATGTTAGACAAGAAGTCTAATGTGAGGAAGTTGATGTTAATGGATGAAGAACACTTGGGGTATAGGGTGAGAAATGTTGCACAAAATGCAGAATATAATGATGATACTGAAGTGTACATGAATCCATTGTTTTAGTATATGGTTATCTGTGAATAATTTCAACAATAAAATAAAATAAATTACAACTTAACCTGAGCGTTTAGAATAAATCATCAATAAACATTTAGCACTGTAGAAATTGTTAGGTGCCACCGAGTTCGTTCCAAGTAATAATGACAGTGATCTGTGTACATTGCACACAGCAGTTCTTCACCTACCTCAGGACGCCAACCTGTAATACAGTTCCTCCTCGTGTTGTGGTGACCCCCAACCATAAAATTATTTTTGTTGCTACTTCATAACTGCAACTTTGCTACTGTTATTAAACAGGCAACCCCTGTGAAAGGGTCATTTGATCTCCAAAGGGCTCATGACCTATAGATTGAGAAACACCGATTGGACAACAAAATGAAACAATGCCCAATTCTGTGTCGTCCTCACAATTGTGCTTATGTTTGAGCCCTTTTGTTGTAACCACTGTGGTAATTTCTCTGGTCCACGGGCTTCCTTCTTTGCTGCCCTTTATTTTATCAAGTATATATCTTTCTCTAGGGGCGGAGTCTCTCCTGATAACATGTCCAGAGTATGTGAGATGAAGTCACGCTATCCTCACCAAAAAGGAGCATTCTGAATGCTTTTTCCAAGGCAGATTTGTTTGTCTTCTACAGAAATTAGTTAGCTACTCTAGCCATTTCTAATCTTCTCTTGATTAGAAAAGAGGAGAGACTGAATCCATGAATTGACCCCATAATGACTATACCTTGATTAGTGTTTGATTGCTTGCAGCTAACATCTCTTGGAATAAAAGATTCTGTGGAAAAGAAGGAGGAGGACCATCCAACTGGCCCTACTTTCCCATCTTATGGGTCAGGAAATGGAGCTCCACGGTGTGGCTTGTATAAAGTTCTACCAAAGGAAGTGGACATCTGTGCAAGACAGGGTTCTCTAGAGAAACAAAACCAGGACACTAATAAATTTATATACATTTATATAGATAGAAATCTAACATAAGAGATAAACAGCTAATTATAAAGCAGTAAAAATGGCTAGGTGCAACTCACTTCCATAAGATAGCTAATACACTTGAGTCCTTCAAGACTTGAGAGCAATTCAGGCTATCTGGCCACACGCAGCAAACATTAAGACAGCTAGATGACAGTCAGCCAGATGACAGGGTCCAGCAGTCCCCAGCAAAACTGATATATATATTCCAGTAGTGTGATGGAGCAGGGCTTGGAGGAACCTCAACTTACAGTGACACAGTCCATGGATTAGGAGTGCCATGGGTAGTGTAGCTTGCAAATGGATACACAGAACAAGCAAGGCAGCCGGCTGCACACTGGTTTGAAGATCCAAAAGCAAGAGAGAGAAAGGTGAGGCTAGCCGAGCCATGTATATCTTTGCCCTTCAATTAATCTCACATGTATTCATTGGCCATGCTGACACAACAATCTTCCTGTCACAGCATCCTAGACTAGTTTCAACCAGTTCAACAGACACATGAGGGTGCTTCAAACATTGCAGAAAAAAAAATTCATGATTGCTTAATTTCACCTCATGAATTTTTGAAGCCCTCTTGAATATTGCCTCTGTAGCATATGTGGACCTGGCTCTTTCAGTATCTCAATGTCTATGCAAAAATCCAGATTTCTTGGCAACAAGCACACTTATGATTCTGGTCTCCCAAATTGCCAGAAGCTTTAATATTGGCTGTGATAGCTAAGCTTGTTGGGCCAACTTGGCCAAAGGATATAGGTAGGTCTGTTATGCCAACATGGCCAGTGAACACATGAGATGAATTGAAGGGCTGAGAGAGAAAAATCTTTGTGAGCCACACCCTTGCTCTCTTGCTCTTTGACCAGCCTGCTGCCTTGTTCATCCTGTGCCTTGATTTCCAAGCAACACTACAAGTGGGACGCCTAATCCATGGAATGTGTTGCTGTGAGTTGAGGTTCCTTTAAGCCCTGCTTCGCCAAACTCCTGGAATATACATCTCTTGAGCTGGGGACTGTTGCATTCTGTCATCTCGCTGACTGTTGGTGACCTGCTTTGCTGTTTGCTGCTTGTGACTGGATAGCCTGAATTGCTCAACAGAAGACTACTCGGTGGCCCTTAAGATCTCTAAGGACTTCTAGTCTACTATCTGTCTCACACAAGTGAGTTGCACTGAGCCATTTGCACTGCTTTATAGATTAGTTAACTGTTTATTTCTTATCTTATATATTTTTCTATCTATATAAATATACAAAGGGAATTACTAGTGTCCTGGTTTTATCTCTCTAGAGAACCCTAATACACTGACCAACTTAAAAGATCCTATTCTTTCTTGAAGGAATCCTGGTGGTATAGTGGTTATGAGTTGGATTTTTTACTGCAAGGTCAGCAGTTTGAAACTACTTTGGTAGTAGTAGAGAGTGGGGTTTTTCCTCCTGTAAAGAGTTACAGTCTTGGAAACTCACTAAGTTAGTATGACTTAATGGCAGGAAGTTTGGTTTGGGCCTTACCTTTTCTTGGCCCTTCTTTAAAAGAGAGGACCATATGATACTAATTTCACACAAGTGTGAATGGTTGTGCTTAAGACTTACTTAGTCAATCTCCTTCTCTGCATTTAAGAGGGTATACCCTATTAACTCTATGCTTTCAGAAGAAGCATTAAGAAGAGGGACAGAAGATGGTTGAAAGATATAGAAAAGAGTGTTGAGGTGGTAGGATGGGTTTGGAATTCCTGGAGAAAAACTGTGCCTACTTACTCTTTTTCATGGCCCCTTTCTAGCACCTGGAATATTGTATATAGTACTGAGGGGCCTTTAGAAGTCATATTACTTAAGCAATTACTTAAGCAAAATTATAAGCATTGAGTTGCATGTGACATAGTGATAAATCTTAACATCATCTATAAATGTAAGAATTAAAGTACATCTACCATCTATGATGTCATTATTGCATGCAGATAAAGTACATAGAACCAAACTCACTGCCGTTCAATCAATTCTGACTCACAGCAAATCTATAGTGTTTCCAAGGCAGGAAATCATTAAAGGAGCAGATCTAATACTGCCATCACGGCAGAGGAATGCATATGTACAGAAATGTATCCTCATGGCAATTCCGAGGGTGGAATGGTATCTAGACTAGCTAAAGTGAATTGGTTGTAGTTTAAGAATGGTCCTTAGGCCAATGAATTGGTTTCATTTGCACACCAAGAAGTCAAGCCCTGGGAAGATTCTTGGAGAGGCTTTCTCCGCAAGATATCTTTCAGTACTCTGATTTTTTTCCACTGACTTTCTGAAGTACCTACTTCCAGAAGAGAAAACCCAGATGCAGATTATAAACTTGCATGATTGACCTGTTCATGTGGATCCACAGCCTCCTGGCGATGACCTCAGTTCTACTAACCAAGAAAAGAAAGACCCTTAAGCAGGATCAGAGCACAATGACTTCCCTCGTCATTATCACTCCATGAACTCATGTTGGATCTCTGCACAGGTGGAAGTTCAAGTTTGAGGGCCATTGAACACCACCTATTTCCCTATTGCATCATAATTAAACACCTGTGCTAAATAACTTCTTACCAATCCACTGTGAAAAATTGCTAAGTGCTTAACAGTCCTGAACATTTTCCATCTCATACTTGGGAGGGTGGTCTCAGGTTATGTTTTGGTCCTCTTAAAAGCTAAGTTTAACAGCTTTCTTTTACTCCATAGAAAACTCATGGAAGTGTGGATTTCAGTCCCTTTAAATGTCATTTACCAAAGGAAACAATCTATACATTTGGAAACCAGTTCTACTTTCTCAAAAGCAGAAATATGTAAAATATATCATCCAACAGGGAGTTGACAAGAGAACTCTGACATATGTGTTTCCACATAATTGATGGAATAATGAATGGAATGCAATGATTTTATGGTGAAGTTGTCTGTGCTAATCTAAAAAATCTGTAAAAAGCAGGTAAACCAATGGTGCTTTGTGCCATGAGGACCAGCAAAAATGACCAGCAAAAATTAGAGGCTACATGGACACAGATGCGACATACATTGATGTATCACTGAATAGGTCTCTTTCACCGGGTTCTCTTTCACTGGGAACAGTGGACAGTGAGCAGCATTGACCCCAGGCTAAAACTGTGATTTGTGCAGTGTCTATGTTTGAGCCCTATCATTTGCTTTTATTAGTGGTTATTGCACATGGTGCCTCTTTGTCATCTCTTTGTCATCTCATTCCTTCTCTGGGTCAAATCAAGGAATAGTGATACCTAACAGGTACTGTTTACATAATTTTATCTATCGTACCAAAAAAATTTACACCCCTGCTTTCACCGAACTTTTCTATATAATTTGATATTCCTGTTTTGCTTTCCTCTGTATCTTTGCTCTTGATCTTTGAAATATCTCCAGCCCACTTTCTACATGTCTCTGCCTTCATACATCTCTGAAATATGAATTGCTCAACTACCTGACACATTCAGCAGAAACTGAATAAGGTACATTTTACCATTTTCTTATAAAAGAGAAGGCTAGTGCTGAGAAAGATTCAGATTCAATTGTCCTATACATTGGACATTAAACAATCTCTCCATAACCAAAATCTGTGTACATTCCACTCAAGAAGAGGATTTGTACCTGTGATTGATGTTTAGTAATTATTTAAATTAATTAATGGGTTCTCCCAACTAGCTATTTTCATTTGAAGCTTCCAATATCTAAAACTATAGTAAAATGCATGTTAAAGCATATCTTGGATATCATTAAGAAGCTAGAGAGAAATTAGGAAACCTTTCCTGATATATGATGTATAAAAACAATGTGTTAGAGAGGGTTCTCTAGGGAAACAAAACCAGGACACTAATAATTCTCTCTAGATATTTATATAGATAGAAAGATATCTAACATAAGAAATAAACAGTTAACTGATCTATAAAGCAGTACAAATGGCTTAGTGCAACTCACTTGTGTGAGACAGCTAAAGTAATCCTTTGGTGAGCATTCACATGAGACCTTTACTTTCTTGGCTCATTTAGAGATATCCATCCACTTACCTCTTCCCCACCCCTCCTTGTCACCAATCTTCCAATCATGTTCCTTCCAAGTCCCTGACTATCCAGCCAAGCCATTAGCCACAGCCCATGAGTCAGTATACAGTCTCACATCTGACCATTTTTCCTTGCAGGCGAACTGAACAGCCAGGTGCAGAATTCAAAATTCTGCACATTGGGAGGATTTTCCTTCACCACTATCTTTTAGGGAGATTCCAAAAAGAGGCATGTCATGCAGAGCCATCTGTGAACCAAGCAGGGTTAAATTATCTTAAGGAACTCCCCAGGAGGCCATGGGTACAGACTAGGAGAGAGAAGGTAATGAGACTGGAGTGGGAACTGTGGGCATTTGGGCCATGTCTTCATGCAGCTTACTTGTATCTTCAGCTCCTGCTCTGACCCTATCTTATATGTATCACTTCCATTTAGCAATGGAATGTTGCTGCGCAAGTCCAACTTTATGACTCTGTGGGTCAGACAATACCCAGTTCATGATGGGTAGTTCAGGCCTCCTGGTGACTTGATGGCCTATAGTGAGACGTTCAGTCTCCACAAAGGTCCAGTAATAGGCCAACAGCTGTTTTTCAAAAGGGGAGTAGTTATCTGCAGAAGATGGCAGGACTTTACTCCAAAATTCCAATGTTCTATGCTGTGATTCACCAATAGGGGTCTGCCAAAGACCCCACACTGCATCTTTATCGACAACTGACACTTCTAGCTGGCACCATTGGATCAATTGGATCACATGATCCAAGTTGTAAAACTGCTTGCACAGCAGCCTGAATCTGTTGCAGAGCCTTTTCTTGTTCCAGACCAAACTCAAAATTGGAAGCCTTTTGTGTCATTTGATAAATAAGTCAATGTAGAACACCCAAGTGAGGGTTATGTTGCCTCTAAATTCCAAAGATGCTCACTAGGCATTGTGCCTCCTGTTTTGTTGTTGGGGGAGCCAGATGCAATAGCTTCTTCTTCACTTTAGTGGGAATATCTTGACATGCTCCAAACCAATGGACCCCTAGAAATTTTACTGAGGTGGAGGGTCCTTGAATCTTTGTTGGGTTAAATTCCCAAACTCTTGTACACAGATGTTGTACTAATGAATCTAAAGTCTTTGATACTTCCTCATTAGTTAGTCCAATCAGAGTAATGTCATCAATATAATGAACTAGTGTGAGATTTTGTGGAATAGACAGGTGATCGAGGTCCCTTCAGACTAAATTATGACATAGGGAAGAAGAGTTGATGTACCTCTAGATGAGAGTTGTGAAAGTGTACTGTTGCCCCTGCCAACTGAAGGCAAACTGCTTCTGATGATCCTTCAAGATTGGTATTGAGAAGAAGGCCTTTGCCAGATCAATAGCTGCATACCAAGTACCAGGAGAAGTATTAATTTGCTCAAGCAATGAGATCACATCTGGAATAGCAGTTGCAATTGGAGTCACCACCTGTAAGTTAAGCTTACAATAATCCACTGTCATCCTCCAGGATCCACCTGTTTTCTTTACAGGCCAAAATAGGTGGGTTAAATGGGGATGTGGTTGGAATCACCACCCCTGCAGCTTTCAAGTCTTTGATAGTGGCACTGAGCGCTACAATATCTCCAGGAATGCAGTACTGCTTTTGGTTTACTATTTTCCTATGCCATTACAATTCTAATGGTGTCTACTTGACCTTTCCCACTATGATAACCCTTATTCCACATTTAAGGAATCCATTATGGGAGTTCTGCCAGTTACAAAGTACATCTATTCCAATTACACATTCTGCAACTGGGAAAATGACCACAGGATGGGTTCAGGGACCCACTGGATCAAGAGTTAGGTGTACCTGAGCTAAAACTCCATTGGTAACTTGACCTCCATAAGCCCCTACCCTGACTGGCGGACCTTCAAAACACTTTGGGTCTCCTGGAATTAATGTCACTTCAGAGCCAGTGTCTAGTAATCCCCAAAAAGTTTGATTACTTCCTTTCTCCCAATGAACAGTCACTCTTGTGAAAGGCTGCAGGTCCCTTTGGGGAAGTTTAGAAGAAAGACTAACAGCATAGACCTTCGGTGATGTAGCAGCGTCCTCCTTCTAAAGGACCTGGCCTTCCACTCATTCAATGGGTTGTGCGTTTGTAAACTGGCTCAGGTCTGGGAATTGATTGAGTGATCTGTGAACATGACTGTCTATCCCGCTGTTAACCTGATCCAGCATTCTTCTACCTATTTAGGGCACGTAAATATTTAGTAGGTTTCCCATGTATTTCACTCCTAGGAACACCATGACTAAGTAGCCAATGCCATAAGTCTACATAAGATAGGTTGCTTTGATTACTACGAAAACCTTGTTGTCTATATTATAAGCTCATCCACCCTGTCTCTGTTGATTCAGTGCTGACACTTGCCCACAGTCACCATGGAGTCTAAGCAGCCCCAACATGGGCAAATAGCGGAGTTCACTTAGGGCAGTTCCTACTGTTAATCCTGATGCACATAGAATAGCAATTACAGGAGTCTTCAGAGATGCTGGTGCTCCCTTCACAAACTTGTTCCTTATGGTTGTGGTGAAGGATATGTCCTCAGGACACCCCCTTTTCTGGTCTATGAGAGTATCCTGATAGATCCCTTCTAACATATCAATTTCCCTAAGCTTTTGGATGCCTTCTTCTACAGTGTACCAAGATAAGGCAGGCACCTCAAGTTGGTCTAATCTAGTCCATCTGCCAGCCTATGCTTCAGGGAATCAACCAATTTGAAAGAAGTGTCTGTGCTTAGGGGTCCCAGAAACTCAGACGAGTCTAATATTACATTTCTTGCACCAGTATCTCACACCCTCAGTAATCATTTCTAGGGATGTTCCCCAGGCTTCTGTTTGTACGTATTTGAAAGCTCAAGCAGTTTTTTTGTGAGTAGAGCGTGCTTCTTCTTGAGTAATCACCTCAGCCTCACCTTTGGAAGATTTCTTAGACTTAATTTTAGTTATAGGTATAGAAGAAATTATCAGTGATGAGGTTGTTTCCTCAGTGTTCTCAGTACTGTCTTGTAAGGCATCTCCCTCTGGCAATAGTACAGATACAGTCCCACCTGGCATTTCACCTTGAATAGGTTGGTTAATATGGTTAGGTGTGGATTGTTTTGTTGATAGTGGATTACTATCTTCAACTGAGAGGGGTGGATCTATAGACTGGGTTGGTTCAATTATTTCTAGAGTCAGCACAATATCCTCTTTTTCTGGATCATCTGCCCATATATTTCCATCCCGTGTTTCCAGGTCCCAATTTTTTCCTATCACTGTCCTCACTTTGGTATCAGACACTGTTCTAGATATGCCATTCAGTTGATGTTGTAATTTAGTCACTGGCATAATGAGACTCGGGACCTGATTCTCAAGCAATGTCAGCTCTATTACTACAGGCAAGTAGACTCTCCTTTCTAGCTTAGGCAGTAGCTTTTAACTCAGCACCTGAGGCATGCTTCTGAGGCCATGAGGCAATCCCTCTCCTTAATCATATAGTCCTTTGTAAGAAGGACCAGCCAACCAGCTTCCCTATACTTTCCATCTTGACAAAATTGCTGAAAAATATCAAACATACAATCTCCCAAAGCCTCTCCTTAGGCAGCACCCCATCTACCAGTACTGCTACTTAAGTTCTTAGCTGCTATTTCACACCATGAGTTAGTAAGAGTGGCAGAATTTTCCATGACTTTAGGAGTAGAATTAGCATCATCAGGGCTCTTATGACTAATCAGATTGGAGAGCCAATCTAAGAAACACATATGTGTGATTTTATTTCTCTAGAAGCACTCCTGGTACCGCTTGTATTAGGGTTCCCTAGAGAAAGAAAACCAGGGCACTAATAATTCTATGTATTTATATAGACAAAAAGATATCTCACATAAGAAAAAAAACAGTTAACTAATCTATAAAGTAGTACAAATGGCTTGGTGCAACTCCCTTGTGTGAGACAGCTAGTACACTGGCAGTCCTTGGAGTCTTGAGGGCCACCAAATAGTCCTCTGTAGAGCAATTCAGGGTATTCGGCCACAAAAAGCAAATGGCAAAGCAGGTCACCAATAGTCAGCCAGATGAAAAGAGTTCAACAGTCCCCAGCTCAAGAGATGTATATTTCAGGAGTTTGGTGAAGCAGGGCTTGAAGGAACCTAAACTCACAGCAACATAGTCCACAGATTAGGTGTTTCACGGGTAGTGTAGCTCAGAGATCGACACACAGAACAAACAAGGCAGCAGGCCTGTGTGATGATCCAACAGCAAGAGAAACAGGGTGGGGATCGCTGATTTAAATGTCTGCCCTTCAATTGATCTTAAGTGTGTTCATTGGCCATGTTGTCACAAAAAACTTACCTATCTTCTTTTGCCATGGTGGTACTACAAGCTTACCTATCACAACCAATCTTTTAGATTTTCTAATTTTTAATGATTACTTTTAGGGTAATTTCTACATTCAATTTTGTCCTTTTATCTCATCTTACTAGAAAAATCAGCACCCCTGTTTTCATTGAGCATGGCTGTATAATTTTGTTGTCTTGTCTTTTTGTATTCTTCTGCTCTTCCTCTTGACCTTTGAAGAGGTTTCTGTCAAGTTCATAAACTTCTGTTCCCCATACATGCTTAAATACAGATTGCTCAATTGTCTTTGCTTACTTTAAGCATTGTCCTTAAGTGACTTCTAAGCCATTGACTTTAACTATGTAACATTTTGATTATGTGCAATTCAGTATCTTTACCTTTGACCTCTATTCTGAACTCTACAACAGCATAGTTAACTGCCTGTTGATGTTATCCCTTCAATGGACCATGGAAGTCCCAAATATTGGGCTTGGAATAGTGGGCTTTTGGATTTTGAGACAGGGCAAAGGTATTTTGTATATAAGGTGAACAAAAATCAGTATTTTGTTTCACACATCACTCTTGGCATTTTAAAAAATCACTGTAGTGGGGTCTCATACAACTCATCACAATCTGTACATGCATCCATTGTATGTCAAGCGCATTTGAACATTTGTTACACTCATTTTTCTCAAAACATTTGCTTTGACTTTTGTTTTTGCTGTAATCATTGTAGTGATGGAACTCAAGGCAATACTCATAAGTATGAACTTCTTTAAGGAAGTTAACAGGATACAATTTAGATGAGAAATACTCCAGATGGAGTTATTCAGCCAGGACATGCTACAAAGCTTTTTTTTTTTTTTTTAGGATTCCTACTAAGTATCCAGATGGCCCACCACTCCACTGTGAGCCTCAATCAGAAAGCACTCAGTTCTAACTCCAGCTCATAGGCACTGAATTCTGTGCCCAGAGGCATCATCCAGCATCTGGACCAAAAGCACTTAGCTTAACTTGCCCTGTGGCCTGGGAAGTTCATTATTCTCTCTCATGCTTTGGCTCCTCGTACTGCTGCTGCTGCTACTGATTCTCTCAACTGTCTTCTGGATCAAGGAAGCTTCTTATGTTGGGATCATGACATTCAGAGAGTGCATTCTACTCTTGGCTTTTTTTGGTAATGAAACGCTCCTCACTGCTTCTGAGATAACTCATTTTATTCCCAGCAGGTTGGAAATCACAGCAGAATCATATAATCTGGCCAGTGTCTTCCCCTACTATCTTATGAAGACCCAGCAGGAAAAGAAGGACAAGAAAGACTTTAGCTACAAGAGTCATATTAAGATATTCACTTCATTGCATACAAAGAGAGTTTTATTAGGCTGAATAACATGCTGAATTCCAAATAGCAAGAACTAATCCTTGGAATCTCTGAGTGATACTTTATATAGCAACAGGGCCTTTCCTGGTATGAGGTATTCTGGCTTGTCCTGGTAGCCCCTACATGTAGTCATCGTAGTTGATAAGATGGAGGTGGGTAGGTGGGGGAGATTTGAAAACAAAATTAGAGAAGTTGATGTAATTATTAGAGCTATATGGGAGTGGTTCACTGAGAAGATGGAGGCAAGAGTCACCACTAAGGAATACATATAGCCTTCAGCAACTGAAAAAGATCAGGAAACACATTCTCTGCTGAGGACCTCCAGAATGAACCAGCTTTGTTGACACATTTTTAGCCCAGGGAAACTACTTTCAGACTCACTACTTCCAGAACCATCAAAGAATAAATGTGTCCCAATTTTAGCCATTGACTTTGTAGGGATTTGTTACAGAAACAAGAAGCTAATACAGGTTTGATGCAGTGTTAGAGTTTTCAGAGAGATGAGACAGAAAAGAAGAAGCAAGAGCGTCTGCATCAGCTGGAACTGAGAAGTTCGAGTGACAGGAAGACAAGCTCATTAGGACGGAAATGGAGCTGTGGAGAGACTGGTGTCAAGAATGTAGACGGCACACAGGGCTGGAAAAGCAGCATAGAGCCTTGAGATGTCTCTTTCAAAAACAGAGAGCTCTAGGTTGAAAGAATAACTTAATTATGAAAGTCACTGGCATTTTCTGTGAAATACGAAGATCACTAGCAATGGGGTGAGAGTTCATATAAACACCCTTGTTAGCTTGTGCAAACGACAAATATTGAATTGAAAGGTGAAAAGGTATAAGAATATGTGAGAATGTCTGGAACTTTGTGGTAAAATCCCATTTTTCCACAAACATTTTGAGGCTCCCTCCTTTAAGATTGAATTTTGCTGGATATTGTGGATTTTTCTAATAAACCTAGAAATATTTTGTGAAATGATCTCTCTCATTTCCCAAATATAGGTTGATAAAGTTGCATAATAAAAGCACTAGTTTCAATAGCATCGTGGAAAGATGTTGCTCAATCTGCATTGGAATTTAAATTTGAACGACAATATATTTACAGGCTTGAAATTTTTCTTTTGGATAAAAATTAATAAACTAATGAACCTTCAGGATGTTTTTCGTTGATTCAAAGAAATATTGCAATAAACTTATGGTTCAAATGCACATGTATACAAATGATCAAGTTTGTGACTGGTGAAAAACAGTCACAGCAAACTTAGAACTACAACAAACACATATCAAAATTCATTGCATAATATTATTAGAATATGCAACACATTTTGCAATTTATATATTCATAGAACAAGAACCTAATGTTATTTGGAAATGCTAGAGGATTTAGTTCTTCTCAGTGTTAATTATCCCAACAGAAAATGTCTATTTGTACTGTTTACCCAAGATGGTGACTTGGCAACATGGATGTTCTCTTAAAGAGTTCATAACAGATTCATAAGAATAATACAGAACTTGGTATATAAGTAGGTGTTAGTTATGTGACACATCCCTTCGTGCATTTAGCCACTCTGGTTGTATAGTGGTTAAGGGAGAGATGCAAACTGAAAAGATCACAGTTTGAACCCACCAGATACTCTCTAGGGAGCAAGTAAAATTTCCATAAAGATTTCCAGTGTTAGAAATGCTATGTGACTTTTCAACTCTCCCCTGAAGGGTTGCTGTTACTCAGAGTTGACTAGAAGTTGGAGGTTCTCCCTTGACTTTACCTAGAAATGTTTATTTACCTTTATCTCAGCTCAATGGGTTGAGTGACTGCCACTTTTCTCTGCATCCCTCCTCTCCTCAGGATTGTTAAGTACTGTCATTATAAACTCATGCAGCTTAACTATAAACCCATCCAAAGGAAAACCTAAACTGCTCTGTTGTCAGTTAGATTCTAGGTCTTTGTTCTGTAAGTAATAAAATTATATGTCCCAAGCTAACTGTAAATAGATGAGGTTCAGTATTTCTTTCTAGAGGTAAACAGTGATGGCTGATTTTCCCTTTAATGGCCTTCCTTTCACATGATGTTTGTATATGCCACCAAAACATGTAAAGTATGACATTAAATAATGCAAGTAGGACAGGCAAAGTAAGATAGGAAAATTTTCTGTATTTGATCTCTGAGTTCATTACATTCAGTATAAGCTAGTTGGCTTTGAAATAGTTTCATACCCATCAATTCATTCTTTCCAGCAATTGTGAGAATAATATAGCAATTACATAAAAATCATATTGTATACATGGATACAGATTGGTAAGTTATGCTCATGGGCTACATCTGGCCTAGCATACTTTAAAAATATTTGATTAGAACAGACCAGACCCGGTTATTTATATATTATTTCTGTCAAGTTTAGCTTTGAAAGGACAGAGTTGAATATTTAGGACAGGGTTTTAGAGTTTGCTCAGTAAACACTATTTCCTATCTTCTCCTTTAAGAAAAAGCCTGCCAGCTCTGTAGTCTCATGGCTGCTATGGTCAGGTGTCATTGAGTTGGTCCTGACCATAGCATAAAAGAAACAGATGCTGCCCAGTCCTGTGCCATCCTCCCAACTGCTCCTGTGCTTCAACCCACTGTTACAGCCACTGTCGTAATTCATCTCATTGAGGGCTTGCTGCTTTTTCATTGTCCCTCCACTTTACCAAGATTGATGCCATTCTCCAGAACCCAACTGGTCTCCCCTGATGACATGTCCAAAGAATATAAGACAAAGTCTCACCATCTTTGCCTCTAAGGAACTCTCTGACTGTTCCTTCTCCAAGACAGATCTGTTGATCCTGTCTGCAGTCCATGCTACCTTAAGTAGTCTTCAAATGCACTGATTCTTCTTTGTCCTTCCTGATCCAATGTCCAACTTTCACATGTATATGAGACTGATGTTAAGGGCTCAGGTGAAAAAGCAAATGGCTTGAGCATGATGATGACAGGTGCTTGGCAAGCAAAGGTGCTTGGAAAAAATATATGTCTGGATAGTGATAAGTGATGTATGAACCCTCAATAAAGTAATTTAAAAAATAAAATACTATGGAAGAAAGCATATTATGACTTGGGGTAGGTGCATTTGCATCCTCAAAGTACCTTTCCCGTTTTATAACATTATCAAGAGGTATGGTGGACCAGAAATGCTTGATGAAATGGATCTGTATTAGGGGAACAAATACATTTTAAAATAATTAAATAATGCCTTTGGGGTCATATTGAACTCCAGAGATAATTTTTATTTAAATTTTTTTCAGATTATGTAAGGGCCTTGGAAATTTGTTTCAGTTTCTGAACTTCATCTGTGCTGTCTTAATACCATATGTTCTAGTTGTAGTTTCATTGACACAATGCCTATTTATAGGATGGGTCTTAGGAAATTCTGGGAAAATTCCTTTATATTTTACTTATATTTTCTGCAAACTTTTTTAAAACTCCAAATATAGTGCATACTTTTTTTAAAATGTTATTTTAAAACTTTTACTGTGAACCAGGCAAAGGTTCACGGAGTAGATCATTTTTACATTCAACAATTTGAACTCATTTTCTTCAACTGACTCATTGCCGCCTCTCAATGTGCCAGCACTTATCCAACGTTCTCCCTGTTTCTTGTGTCCATTCCCTCTTCTCTTTTGGCCCTCTAAATGCTGTCCTTGGGAGAATGTTGTCTTTTTTATGTTAAATGGCTAACTCTTCTAACATAAATGTGAGTTCAGTTGCAGACCACAAAAGTAACTAAACGTCATAGTCTTGGTGGTTCTGTCATCTTTTTTTTTTTTTTTATAACAAGTAAGCCTGGTCTCTCTTAATAGTTCAGACAAATTTTTGTATACCAAAAGTGTTGTAACTGCCTCTTGATATTTGTGATGGTGAAATTTGATCTTATGTCCAGTATCAAGGACTTTTCCATTTTAAATACATTAACACAGATGTCCATTGTGTGGAGTTCAATTAACAGTGAAGGGTACTCTCATGCATACATTCACTTTGGAATTCTCACTTTATGTCAATGTGAACTATGTTGCCACTTCTGAAAAAAGTGACTAGTAAGTGCTCATTTTCAGGAGGATGAAGTCTCTTGGGCCTCAGAATCTTTGTTCTTGAGTATTACCCCATGCTCCATCTTTACATGGTAGCTATGTTTTTTTTCCTTACCTTATGTACTATTAAGGGTCTCTTTCTTCTCTAAGACTTGACTATTTCTGATATAAGAGGCTTAGTGACCGGATTTTTGTATGCTACTCTGTGAATCGCCATTAACCTGTGACAGGAAGCACAGACTGTGCTATATGGGACAATTTGTCTTCATACAACACTTTTCCATCTGTAGTAAGGGAAACTAAGGCAAAAGGCTATCCAGAAGAGGTAGCAAAAGTGTGTGTGTTAGACTGGGTTGACTAGAAAAACAAATCCAGAGACACTCATCTAAGTGTAAGAAAGAACTTTATATCAAGAATTTTATATGAAGAATGTTTTATCAGAAAAACATTCCATTCCAGGTCAGATCAAGTCCCTAAGTCTGATAGAAGTCCATAGCCTGATACTTGTCTATAAATCCCGCATCAGACTCACACAGATATATGAAATGATGCAGAATATAGTAGGATCACAGAGTAGTGGGTCCAAAATTTGTGGATCCAATAGCAGTGGAAGCATCACAAGGCTGGTGCAGGTTTCAGTATGGCTCATCACAGGAAGATGAAGGCAGAGAGAAGGTAGGTTTTCCAGGACTCTTCTTATGAGAAAGTCACGCCCACAAGAGGCACCATCAGGCTGTAATCTGATTGCCAGACTAGACTCTACCCTACACTTTTATATCTTAAAATTGACACAAAATTAATTACCACAAGGAGATACCCCAACCTCAACTGGAGTTGAAGGACAAACTACTCTGCAGTGAAAACTGGATAAGGAGTAATTTATGTGCTATCTTGAAAGGAAAAATAAATTGAATAGGAATTAAATAGGTTTGGTGCTTCCAAATACACAATGTACTCTCTCTCCCAGGATTTCATTGCACTTGATATCTGCTACTCGTCTTGTTGTAAATTGTAGGTCATTTGGATACTTTATGCAGCTGAATTTTTGTTGATACCTATTTTTTTAGAACAGACCTATTAGAAATGAAATTCTTTGAACTAATAATAAAATTTGGGTTAAATGCATTTGGATCCTCCAAATAACTGTTTTTATTTCATTGAATTAGTAGGAGATGTAGTAACGCTGCCCACAGGCAGAAAATAAATAAATTCAGAGAGGAAATGAAACTGCTTTTATGGGTGATTTTGCAAAAGTGAATAGTTACATTTACCAAGGAAAAGATTTAGTTAGAATTAAAACTGTAAAGTTTATTGTTTTAGTTTTGTGTTAGGCCTTGTTGAACAGACAAACAAATCCAGTGACACTCATATATATGTATGAGAAAGCTTTATGTCAAACAACAATTGTACATTGAGAAAACATCTTAATCCAATCCAGATCAAGTCTGTAAGTCTGACATTAGACCATAAAGCTCTCCTCAGATTCACACAGCCACATGCAATGATGCTAAATGCAGGAAGATCTCAGGCTGGTGGGTGAAAAGTCTTGTGGATCCAGTGGTGGTGGAAACATCTCAGCACTGGAGCCAGTCTCCATGTGGCTCTGCCAGCTCTCTGGGTGTGGCTTCTCAGGAGAAAAGTGAATCAGGAAGGTTCTTGAAGAGCTCAGCAAGTCTGATTGGCTTGTCAACATGAAAATAAAGGCAGAGAGAGGAAGTCAATAGAATCTTCATAAGAAGTCCATACCCACAAGGAGACATCATTAGGCTGTGACTTCACTGACAGGGTAGACACCCCCTCCCCCTTATACTTCTTTATAAAGTTGACATGAAATTGTGTAACTTCCACAAGACAAAACTATGAAACCCCAAATCTTGTTGTTTTGGGCATCCTGAAGGATACATTTGGGAAGTTTAACTTTCTTTCTATATATATTTATTGATAAGACTTGATAATAACTGGGCCTTTTCTATTGTCTACTTTACCTTCTAGCTGTCTGTTAAGCACCAAAGCAAGTTCAATGAAATTTGTTCTCTCCTTGTTGTTAGATCACCTTGGATCAGTTCTGACTCATTGTCTCTACAACAAAACAAAGCGTGGCTCAGTCCTGAGCAATCCTCACAATTGCTACCATGTTTGAGCCTGTTGTTTCAGTCACAGTGTCATTTCACCTTGTGTAGGGGGCTCTTCTTTGCCCTCTTTCCAAGGACTGATCTATCCTGATAACATGTCCAAAGTATGTGAGACAAAGTCTCTCCATTCTTGCTTCTCAGGAGCATTCTGGTTGGCTGTACTTCTTCTAAGACAGATTTGTTGGTTCTTTTGGCAGAGCCTCATAATCCAAATGCATTAATTTCCCTCTAGTCTTCATTTTTCAATGTCCATCTTTCTCGTGTACAGGAAGCAATTGAAAGTACAATGGAAAATACAAATGATCGGGAGAACCTTAGTTCTCAAAGTAAGATCCTTGCTTTTCAGCACTTTAATGAAGTCTTGTGAAGCAGTGTCACCCAGTGCAATGCATTGGTTGATCTCTTGCAAGCTGCTGTCATGGGCATTGAGGATCCAACCAAGGCAAAATACTTGAGAACTTCAATCTTTTCTCTGATTATCATGATGCTACCTATTGGTCCAAAAATGAAGATTTTGGTTTTCTTAATATTCAATTGTAATTGATATTGAAGGCTGCAACCCTTGATCTTCATCAGGAAGTGCTTTCAATATTTCTCACTGTGGAGAAGTAAGTTTGTATCATCTGTATATTGAAGATTGTTAATAATTCTTCCTCTAAATCTTATGCTGCATTTTCTCTATATAATCCAACTTTTCTGATTTAATAAATATGATGAGAAGATATAACCTTGACTTTAAATTATGCCGTATCCCCTTGTTCTCTTCACTCTGCTGCCTCTTGGTACACATATAGATTCAGCATAAGCACAGTGACGCATTCTGGAATTCCAATTCTTCTCAAGGTAATCCATAATTTACTATGGTCCACATAGTAGAATGCCTTTGCATAGTAAATAAAACACAAGATGTCTTTCTGGTAGTCTCTTTCAGCCATGATCCATCAGCAGTGTCAGTCAATCACTTCCACTTTCCTTGTTCCACAAATTTTTCTGAATTCAGCCTGAACTGCTGGCAGCTCTGAGTGAATGTACTGCTGCAATGTTTGCTGAGTGATATTCAGCAAAAATGTATTTGCATATGCTATCAATGATATTGTTCTATAATCTTCATATTTTGTTGCATCACCTTTCTTTGGAATGGGTACAAAAATAAATCTCTTTCAGTCACTTGGCCAGCTGTCTTTCAAATTTCCATGAAGATGAGTGAATACTTCCAGTGCTTCATCAACTTGCTGAAACTTTTCAACTTATACTCCATCAGTTCATGCAGCTTTGTGTTTTGGCCCAGATCTTCAGTTCAGATTGGACTTTTTAAAAAATGCCATTTATCATATACTCTCTTGAAATTATTGAATGTTGACTAGTTCTTTTTGGTACAATGACTCAGTATATTTTTCTCATTTTATTTTGATGCTTCTACATTTATCAGTATTTAGCCCACAGAATCTTTCAACACAGCAATTCAAAGCTTGTATTTCCCCCCACCCCCCATTTCTTTCACTTTGAAACATGCTGAGTATGTTCTTCCTTTTTGGTTTTTGAACTCTTGATCTTTGCAAATTTCACCTAAGGCTGACAAAAAGAAAAATAGATGAAGAATGTTGTCACTGTCCCATTTGGTTCATCTGGCATTATGCTTTTGAACATAGCCTTCATCAATAACCTGGTGGAGGTTGGTATTATCCCACCCATATAAAGTGTTCTTCGTCACCTTGCTAGAAATGGTTCAAAATGAAAGGCTCCTTTAAGCAGCCCAACTCTTCAATTTGTGTGTTTTCCTGAAGACTTGGAATGTCTTTCTACTACCCATGGTAGGCTGTGGTCACCTTTCTCTGATTTTACTGCTTCCAGTTCATACCCTTAGTTCTGTACAAAAACCAATTCAATGCCAACTAGCGTAGGCTTAAATTCCTGATCCATCCCTGGCCAAGAAAGTTATGCAATCTCATCTCTCAAATGGAAAATGTAATAACCCTCTTTAATTCATACCTAATTCATACATAATTACATAATGAATAAGTATTTTAAAGGGCTTAGAGTGTTTCAAGTTACAATATGCCATGATTTATCCCATCAAGATGCCTGTGTTGGATTATAAAGTAAAATGGCATTCTGCTGTGCAAATCTATGGAGCTGCATTGAGAAAGCAACCATATTAATGTTAATTATTATTGAGCTGAATATCAACCGTATTTTGGGCTTAAATTTATGATCACAATGTTTGTAGGATACTACAGTTGACAGTGGAAACCCTAAGTCCGTTTAAAAGTCTTCACATCAATTTAGCCTGCATTGAATTCTTTCTGGCCTTTTCTCAGCAGTGTGAGTTGCCTTTTCCTCAGGAATAGTACATTAGAGAGTGCATTAAAGCCATCACTTAAATGGTTGGCTTAGCCCTTAGGTGTATCCTTAGTAGAAATTGGGGTACAAAGATTGCATGCATTGAGTCATATCCTAAATGTCTTGGTCAAAATGTCCTGAACTGATCTTGTAATTGCTTCTGTCTAGCTTATGCACATGTCCCAACCATGACACTACTACTTCTTTAGTGGTATCTTCTGCAACTGTACCGAATCATGCTTTTGTGACATTATAAGTTTTTTTTTACTTTGCATGTCTCATTTAAGAGAATAATTTTCTATAAATCCTTTGACATCATTAAGATTTCCTTTATCAGAATGAAGTGGCTTTGTTTTTGTTCTCTTTAAAACATCATTATTGTTTTCTGTACATTTTATTTGAGATTCAGGGTCTCTTTTGTTCCCCGAAACAAAACTTAGCTTTATTTTAAGCCTCATGCTGGTCTTACCATTCCTTCTTTTCTTGTTTCCTTTATCCACTGTGCCTTCATTTGTTCTCAGAATCCTTATTCCCAACTGATCTTCCAGGGTTCATATATGTCATATAGCTTATTTCTCTTCTATTATTTCTTTAGTCCTATGTCATTTATTGTGTCTATTGTTACCTTATTTCCAACTGCACCTCAATATTGGTATTATATTTCTTCGGTGAAATGGAAATCAATGGCACCATTCTTTTGATGGATTTTCCTCCGAGGTGTGTATTTATATGTAATTAACTGATTAAGACCTGAGGTTCCTCAGAATATATTTAAAAAAATGTGAGAATTAGAGCATAATACCCAAAGTAAGGAAGCTGTAGGACTTATATTTCTTTTTAACTTTGGACATGACAGATCATTCTGACTAGTGTATGAAGCCTGACTAGCTAGCACAATTTTTTCCCATCCTTTATCTACTCACATGCATTTATTGATACATTTGTATCTTGCTTTTGGGACTTACCAGGTATATGAATCCTTGTATCTGAAGTTCTGTGCTTCCCTATTACAGCAATAGCTGTGGTTGCAAGGAGCTCTCATTTACTATGTTTGAGCTCTGCTGATTCTGAGAAAAGGTGGATACCGTCTGAGTAAAGGCTAAAGAATGCAGCTTTTTCCACCCCTTACACTGGATTTGGCGCTTTGGTTCCCCAGTCATTGTATCCTACCTCTCCTTCAGAAATCCCAGGCAAGCATTTGGGTGATCTCTTCCTGATCTCAAGGGCATTCCCAGAATCATGATCTCAGTGACCCAAAAACTCTTTTTTCTCATAGCTGTCATTTGTTTTTGTGTTCAGAGTTCCAGCTGAGCAAGACACCCAGATGTCAGATGTTTTCTTGAACATGTATCATAGGTTTGTCATTACTTGAAAAAAGAAACACTAGGTGCCACGCAATGACGTTTGAACAGTTGAAATATGTTATCTTTATTGCAAAGTAACATGGAAGACATTCAGAAATAGGTAGGTAGCCAGTAGTTATGCACAATCTCTATCATTGATAATGATTACATTTACACTGTGCCTTGTGGTTGACAAATTAGATTCACACGTTATATAAATTGATCTTTGCTACAAATGTGAGTTGTAGCTTTAGGAATGAAAGCCAGTTCTCATTCTAAGTTTTTTGATGCCTGATTTAATAGTATTATGCTTTCCCATTATGCAGCACTATCACCAATTCACTTTCTTATCAAACTAATTTATAGGAAGGACAGTACAAATGGTATCACACTATAACAATATGTGGACTGGGCACCTCCCAGACTCTTTAGAGAAAAGTTAACTTTTTCTCTGTGAGAGATCATTAAATAATACTGACTGATCAGATTTATAAAATTTTCTTCTGAAATAAAATGACAAATGAAAAAAATCAAGGGAGAAAGATGAAGTGTTTATAGCATTTAAACTATAGTCACAGGAAAACTTTGCTGATATTTATTATAAATAAGAAAGAGAAAAAATACCAGGTAAGAATTCAAAGTTGGGAAAAATTATTTCTTACTGGAGAATTAATTCTTCTTAATGGATGTTGACTTGATCTCATGGGACTGAACTATCTTAAGCAACTCTCAGAATTAAGATTTATTCCTGAAAAGAAGGAAAAGTGAGACAGTTATGCCAAAAATATGTTCCAGAATAAAGATGTGCTTGAGATGTGCTTTAGCAAGCAATACAGACATATTGTAATGTAGTTTCATGTAATATTTTTCTGTTAATTAAAAATCAAATTAAAAGTATCAAATGTACTCTGCTTTAATTATCTTCACAGCTATTTGACCACGTTTTAAAATATTTTTTCTTAAGTCACTTTTAAACTATATCTGATATGAATTTGTTGATTTACTCTGAATCTCAAAATTATTTGTAGAGATTGCTTAAGCTGTTTTTTTATGTTTTTTTCTTTTCTTTTCTTTTTTAAATAATTTTATTGGGGGCTCTTACAGCTACTACAACATTCAGAACATCATTTGTATCATGCACATTTGCATACATGTTACCACATACATTTCCAAACATTTTCCACTTGAGCCCTTGGTACAAGCTCCTCTTTAAAAAAAAACAACTCTCCTCTCCCCTCCCCCCCCCTTTTTTAATGAATCATTTTATTGGGGGCCCATACAACTCCCATCACAATCCCTAACAACATTAGTTGTATGCAGGCCACTTTTATGCACCCATTACCATCATCACTCTCAAAACATTCTCCCCTCCCTCCAGGCCCCCATTATCAGCTCCTTATATTACCCTTCCTCCCCCCCTTCCCCTTGAACCCTTAGTATTTTACAAATTATTTTTTTCATCCTGTACACTGTACAATGTGTCCCAACACTCACTTCTCTGTTGTCCGTGTCCCAGAGAGGAGGCTACGTGTAGATCCCTGAAGTTGGTTCTCCCTTTCTATTCCTCCAGCCCTCCACCCTCCTGGTATTACCACTCCTATTACTAGTCTTGATGGATCAGCTATCCTAAGTTTCCCATGTTTCCAACTTCATTGTACATCTCCTGGTCTAGCTGGATTTATGTGGTAGAATTGGGGTCATGAGAGTGGGTGGGAGGCAGCATGGGAACTAGAGGAAGCTTGCATATTTCATAGCTCCTACCCTGTATCTTAACTGGCTCATCTCCTCCTTGTAACCCCTCTGCAAAAAGATGTCACCTCACCTATTGATGGGCTTTGGGTCCCCAATCTGTACTCCCCCTCATTAATAATTTTAATAATATAATATAATAATTTTAATAATATAATTTTAGCTCATTGATGCCTGACACTGGATCCCTTCACCACCTCATGATCACACAGGCTGGTGTGCTTCTTCCGTGTGGTCTTTATTGCTTCTGAGCTGAATGGTCGCTTGTTTACTCAAACCTTTAAGACCTCAGACGCTATATCTTTTGGTAGCCGGGCACCATCAGCTTTCTTCACCCCATTTGCTTATGCATACATTTGTCTTCAGCAATCATATCAGGAAAGTGAGCATGCAATGTTATGCTTTTTAGTCCTTGAAGCCTGATATCTCATCCCTTTGACACCTCATGATTCCACAAGCTAGTGTGCTTCTTCCATGTGGGCCTTGTTGCTTCTGAGCTAGATGGCTGCTTGTTTACTTTCAAGCCTTTAAGTCCCCAGAGGCTCCATCTTTTGATAGCCGGGCACCATCAGCTTTCTTCGCCACCTTTGCTTATGCACACATTTGTCTTCAGTGATCATGTCAGAAAGGTGAGCATCCCTTAAGCTGTTTTTTATTGGCTGTTTAATGTCCATAATATCTTACTGTATCCCACTATTTAATTCTTGATATTTGTGATTTCTGTCTTTCTTGATTTAGTTTTTACAAAACTTTTGAAATAACCAATTTTTACATTTTATTCCAATATAGATACATTGGAAACTTTTTTTTTCTCTATTTCCTTAGTTTCTTTTCTTTCTTCTGCCTCCCCCCTCTTTCACTTTCCTCCTTCTTCTTCTCTAATAAATATATTTAGTCCTATATCTAGATATGTAATACTTTCAATAAAATTCAATTAATATTTTCTAATTTACATTACAATTTTCCCCTTGATTTATTGCCTATGTAAGAGTGTGGTTATAAATTTCCAAAGATGCAAGAGTCATTAGCTATCTTTATTATTCATTTCTTAGTCAAATATGCTATTAGCAAATCATCAGAGAAGCTGGATTAGATGAAGAAGAATGGGGCATCCCGATTGGACAAAGGCTTGTTAACAATATGCAATGTGTAAAAAGGACTTGAAACACTTGCTGCTGATGAACAAGGATTGCAGCCTTCAGTGAGGCTTATAACACTATAAGGAACACCAAAGTTCTCACACTTGAACCAACAGGTACCACATGATAAATGAATAAACCATTGATGTTATCAAGGATTTTGCTTTGCTGGATCCACAATCAATTTTCATGGAAACAGCAGTCAAGAGATCAAAGATGCACTGCATTAGATAAATCTGCTGAAAAAAACTTTTTAGAGTGTTGAAAACAAGGATGTTATTTCAAGGACTAAGGTACAGCTGACACAAACCATGGTATTTTCCATCGCTTCATATGCATGTGGAAGAACAAAGAAGAATGGATGCTTTTGAATTGTGTTGTTGGAGAAGAATATTGAAAAGGCCATGGACTACTAAAAGGGCAAGTAAATCTGTTTTGGAAGAAGTCTGACCAGAGTGCTCCTTAGAAACAAGAATGGCAAGACTTTGCTTTACCCACATTGAACATAATGTCAGGAGAAACCAGAGCTAAAAGGACATCGTGCTTGGTAAAGTAGTAGAGCAAAAAGTCCATAAATGAGATGGACTGTCAGAGTGGCTTCATCTATAGACTGATGCATAAGAACACTTGTGAGGATGGTGCAGTATTGTACAGTGTTTCATTCTGTTGTGTTTAGGGTTTTTGTGGGTTGAGATGCACTAGATGGCACTCAACGTAAGCAACAGCATGATCAAAGATCATTCATGATGTAATGTAAATCCTTTAAATCACTATGTTTTGCTTGATGGTTCAAAAAAAGTTCAATATTTGTAAATGTTCTGTGTATAGTAGGAAAGGACAGGTTTTCTCTAATTTGGCTAATGATTTTATTAATTTTTGTTTTATGCCCATTAGCACTCATTTGCTCATTTTGATGCTCTTAGCTTCAAGATCTTTACCCATATTTTCATCTACTAACAATTGCTGAAAGGAGCCCTGGTGGCATAATAGTTAAACTTTTGGTTACCAGCTGATAGTTTGACGCTTCAAACACATGTTGGTGCTCCACTGGAGAAAGACATGGCAATATATTCCTATAAACATTACAGCCTATATAAACCCATGGAGTCATTCGAAGTTTTTTAGACAATTGCTATGAATCAAAATTGACTAGACTGCACACAAACATAAAAGCTATTAAGCAATTTTAGAAGCCTCTACTATTATGGTGAATTGAAGTATTTCAGCTTGTCATCATGCATTTTTACTTTATTTATTTTGAAGTTATATTATTACATCCAGCATATTAAAATGATTTTGTCTATTTAGTATTATTTTATTATGCAGTGACTGATTTTTCTCCTCTGTAGTAATACAAAGCATATTTTGTGTAACTCTAATATCAGTACAATAGCTATCTTTGGGGTATTGCTAACATGGATTATCTTTGTCCATGCTTTGACATTCTAATTATCTGTGAACATATGTATTATTGTTGTTCTTGTTATGTGCCATCAGTAAGTTCTAATTCATAGCAGTAGTATGAAAATGAGAAGGAAACATTGCCCTGTTTTGCACCATCTTCATAATCATACTTATTTGAGCCCCTCATTAGCAAATGTGTCAATCTTTCTTGTGGAAGGTCTTCCTCTTTTGAGATGACCTACTGGTATTTTACCAAGCATGATGCCCTTCTCCAAGGACTGGTGCTTCCTGATAATATGTCCAAATTATGTGAGAACAAGTCTCATTATCCTAGGTTCTAAGAAGTATTCGGGATGTACTTCTTTTAAGACATATCCTTTTTCAGCAGTTCATGGTATGTTCAGTATTCTTCATGAGCACCATAATTCAAAGGCATCAAGTATTTTCTTGCCCATTTTATTTACTGTCTAGCATGCATATGAGGTGATGATATAATTGTTTTATTTTGTAGGTTTTGTAGGATTACCACAAGTCAAAACTGACTTGATGGCAATGATTTTGTGTGTGTTTTGCTTTTAATATGTTACTCTCACATTCCTTTAGCTCTTACCTTATTTAATTCTGCATTTCTTTTTTTTTTAATTCTGCATTTCTATCTTCTGCCTGAAAGATGGACAATAGAATTCTCTACAGTGACCCTCCTAGTAGTAGCAAACACAGTTTCATTGTGTGTGTTGGTGGAGGGAACTATAAACTGAAAACATTTTTATGTGTTTCATACTTTTTTGTTGTTGTTGTATTCTTTTTTTGGCATCGCTGCCCTCTGGCGGTCGTGGGAGCTACCCAGCGCTGCTCCTGAGAGCAGCCACTGGATTTGAACCACCAAGCCCGAGGGTCACAGTCCCGCACTCAACCCCTTACACCATCGGGGCTCAGCCTGTCTTTCATTCTTGAATAGTTATAGAATTCTAGATTGACAGTTGCTTCTTTCAGCATATTAGAAATGTTCCATTGATGTTTTAGGCTTTTGTCTTTTCGTGTTGAAGGTTGATTGATTTCTATTTTTTTTCTGTATCTATTTTGCTATACAGTTCGGGATGTCTCTTTAAAAAAATATATTCAGTTTTGGAGAACCCAAACCTCTTGAATCTGTGACTTAGTAGATGTCATCATATTTGAGACATTTTCTACCAATGTCTCTTCAAATATTGCCTCTGCCACATGTTCATTCCCTCATCTCCTTTGGGATTGCCAGTTAAATGTATGCCAGACTATTTCACTACATATCATCTTTATATCTCTTAGCTGTTTTGTGTTTTCTTTCTCTCTCATGTACTTTGGATAATTACATTAGTCTTTTCATCCAAATCCCTAATTTTTTCTTCAGTTTTGTTTAATATATGGTTAATTTTTTGTTTGTTTCTCATTTCAGTCTGTTTTATTTCGATGAATTTGATTTTTTTATGTTCCTTATCTTCCATTTATCAAATTCTGCTACCGTTGTTTCCTAGTACACCACCTTTTTATTAATAAAAGGGTAGTAAATACAGTTATTTGTTATCTTTATTTGTTAACTACAATGCATGACTTGTTCATTTTAATGACTAATGTTTGCAGGAATTCTGGTATTGATAAAAGTTATTGAACATGTCATGTAGTGCCAAAAGAAAGTGCAAATTGGTTTTCAAACAAGTACTGATAGAAGGCTCTATAGAAGGTAGGATGGCAAAGTCTTTTGTCCTTTGGACAGGTTATCAAGAGGTTATCATGTTTGGTAAAGTAGAGGGCCAATGAAAAAGAGGAAGCCATTCGATGAGATGAATTGTTTCTGAGGCTTTAACTATTGGATCAAACATATCAGTGAGAGCAAGGTTCATGCAAGACCAGCAATGCTTCATTCTGTAATCCATGGATTGCCCTGAGGGAAAAATAACATGCAGATCCTAACAACAACAGCAGTATAGGGAGGCCTTTTCTATTTGTTCTCATCACTACTCCTTTCTGGGCTACCTTGTTGTGTCTATGTAATTTTAGCTACATATGTCTCATTTTTTCCCCAATGATTTTATTGGGGGATCTTACAGCTCTTATAACATTCAATACATCATTTGTATCAAGTATATTTGTACACATGTTGCCATATTCATTTTAAAATATTTTCTACTTGAGCCCTTGGTATAAGCTCCTCTTTCACCCTCCCTTTTTTATGAATCATTTTATTGGGGACTCATACAACTCCCATCATGGTCCATATATGCATCAATTGTATGCAGGCCACATTTACACACTTGTTGCCATCATCACTCTCAAAATATCTTCCTTTCACTTAGGTCCCCAGTACTAGTCCCCATATTTCCTTTACCCTCTTCCCCTCCCCCATGAACTCTTAATAATTTACAAATTGTAATTACTTTTTCATATCGTACACTGTCAAATATGACCCTTCACTCACTTCCCTGTTGTCCATGCCCCAGAGAGGAGGTTATATGTAGATCCCTGAAATTGGTTCCCCCTCTCTATCTCATGTGCCTCATTTTTATAATAGCATTATTTATGGGAATTATTTGGGTGCTAAAATGAAACACAAACCTGAGAGACAGTTTTCACTTTGATCTGTCAGGCGCCAATGGACAGGACCAATCAAAAACCAAACCCAGCTCGCTGCCATGAGTGGATGGCAGCTCACAGGGATCCTTCAGGACAGGTTAGAACTGCCCCAGTGGATCCTGGAGACTGTCACTCTTCACTGGTGTAGAAGCCCTTGGTTTTGAAATGCTGATCTCGTATATCATGTTCCCATTGTGTAACCACTATCAGAGCTATCAGAGCACCTTCTATGAAGATAGGCCTATTTTAAAGGTAGAGTTTCTAATTTTTATGTTGTCCTCGTGGTTTGGTTTTTGAAAACTAGGCATGATGAGATTTTGTGCTATAACTTTAATTCTTTAGGACAAGCTTGTGTTAGAGACATGATTTCCCCCCACTCCCCACTCCCACCCCAGGCACTAAGAAAACTTTGCTGATGAGTCGGGAAGTGAGCACGGTTTCATCCTTACTGTGAGCTTCAACCCTGAGTATGGGAGGAAAGTTTGTGCACGTCCCCTGGGGCAGGTTCTGACTTTTGACCATCCTGCAGAACAGAAGCCAGTTTCCTTATTTCAGCAAGTGCCATAGAGGAAAAGTTACTTCATTTAAGTCTCTGGACTGGAGATTTTACTCAAATGTTAGCCTGATAATTCTTCACAAGTTTTCTTAATATTTGATGGTTTGGGATGATCAAAAAACATTATTATTTTTCAAAACCCATTTACTTGTGTAAGGGGATAGAAATAGGGGGTGGTATTAAACACATCCCCAAACTTTCAGCTGTTTCACATTTTTTAAGTAACACCTATCTTATTCCAAAATGCATGCAAGTTGATTGTATTTAGTTTTATCTCTTTATATGCACGCTACTTGATTTATTTATTTAGGATGTTCAAAATAATTTTTACACTGAATTTGAAAATGCTTCCTAAGTAGTAGAAAATAAGAAACAACAAAAAACACACATGCACATTAGAAAAAGGGCTTGTCACAGGCTCTTTCTGCTTTGTCTTGTCCCTCAACCATGGATGGAAATGTTCTATCAAGACAAATAGATGGAAAATATTAGAGACGTTTGCTAAGCTGTCTCATTTGTGGCAGGCATTGAGTAATATATTTAAGAAATTCAGCAATCCTTTGGACAAAATATATAAGTACATTTTCTTAAACCCACTTACCTATTGCTTGTCAGATAATAGTCTCCTTGTTAGGTTTCATGAAATCTGTTTAGAAAAAAATATGTAATATATGTTTTTGTGAGTCTTAGTGCGGCAACTATAATTTAGCAAACAAATAATATAGAAAGGGATTTGAGGCATCTCTCTCTCTCCCAGAGAGAGAGAGAGAGAGAGAGAGAGAGAGAGAGAGAGAGAGAGAAGGAGAGAGAGATTGAGAAAGATTTTTCCCTCTTAGGTAGCTACAGTGGAATAGGGCATAGAATTGCATGAAGATGTTTGGGCTCATCTTACCTGTCTTCTTCATGTGTGTTGAGAATTAAAGAAGTTAATATCACCCGAATGTGCTTAGAGTTAAGCTTGCTGCTTAGTAAGCATGCTGTCAGTGTTTAAGGAAATAAGACACAATGAATTCAATTCATAATGAATATGGAGGGAAAGTAAGAATACTCTTGGGAAAAGTGCAAATGACTGTTTCCACTTGTACTTATGGTTGTGCATTGTTGAGTTGTTTCTGAATCATAGGGATCCTATATGACAGAGTAGAATTTCCCATAGGGATTCTGGACTCATAATATTCAAAGGAACAGAAGGCTGTTTTTTCTTTCCTCCTGGGTATATTTGAACCACTAACCTTCAGGTTAGTAGTTCAGCACTTACCCATTGGATCACCAGAGCACCTTTATTTTCCATCTAGCAGATTGATTTTAGTGAGTGATATGTAATAAGTGTGAAGAGCACTGGGATGATAAAGAATTAGAAGAAGTTAGGAATTTAAGACAAATGTGCAGAAGTGCTCTTCTTTGCCTAATTCATCATGAATCAAGGTGCATTGCTGGTCTATAACTCTCATTTACTTCTCTGTGATAATAGGCCAACTTCTCTTCTCCAGAAGCCAATGAGTATACAAGCTGTTTTTTTTAAAAACCCAGGAGTATATTAAGTAAAGGTTGAACATGAATTGTTATTGTGCCAATGGGGGGTGGGCAGTGTCTGATTTAATTTAATTCTCAAGTGTATTCCTTCACTGAATAATAATGACATTGTCATTTAATTATGTAAACATTAGCTTCCACCCACATGTGTAGTTGGAGACCATTTAGAAAAAAATCCTAGAAAACAATATTCTGGTTTTATTGTAGAACCCCACCGCTAAATATCTCACAGGCCAATGTTTAATCACATTCTCAGTCTTGCACAGTTCTTGATAATAATTAACCTAAAATAACTACTTCCATACGTGAGTTGGGGGTACATTTGTTTTTCTTGTTTCAATTTCCTTTCTGAGGAAGTTAAATGGTTAAAACTTGCAGATCTAAATTTTCTGTGAATAGGCATAAGAGGAAAGAGTCCAGAAAAGAGGGAGATTGATAGGTATGTGTATACAATCATGTGACACATAATATTTGTTGGAGCAACATTTGACTGCATATGAGTCTGGGATCCCATAAGATTGATTAGTGATCAGAAATCCTGATAAGAGAAAGAACTGTAAATAACACAGCAGTTTTCTGTATCCAACATGTACATCTCATGTCTCTTGTATAACAAGTGATTGCCAGGTTCATAATGATATAAACCCATGGTCATTGAGTCAATTCTGAGGCAGTGCAATTATAGATATAGTTCCCAAGGTTGTAAATCATTATAGGAACATATATATATATATATATATATATATATAAATGATAACTTATAATGCATAATATTACCATGAAGTGCATCATGGCTCTTCAGCAAAATCAATAGCATCAAGTAGCAAAGGAGATATACCAGTTTGGAGTGACACAAGAAGCTATTAAACAACAAAAAAGTAGAAAATGTTATTGTTTCTTTAGGCTTGTCACCCTAGAAATCATGAAGACCCTCAAAAACAAAGGAAAAATTCCCCAAGGTGTTTAAGGATAAGCTCTAATGAAAACCTAGAACTGACTGTTATGGTGTATATTCAACTCTTTAAAAAAGTGAATTAACAGTGGAAGTGTATTTTTGTATAAAAAAGCTGCTACTAAAAAAAATTCAAGGTTGATCAATGGCTACAATGGATAAAGAAGGAAGAGGTTTTGCTTAGAGAACATCAAGTTTATGTCATGGTGTTGGAATATTTTGGAAAAGTACATAAATAACGGTTCCATAACAAGGTATAATCAATGACACTGAAATATACATGTAAAAAATGTTGAGTTGAAGAATTTTTTTTTGTTTTGTTTTGCTTTGTTTTTGTTTTCCACATGACTGCCCTGGTGGGAGTAGGAAGCCCAGCCTTGCTCCTAGTGAGCTACTGCTGGATTTGAACTGTCAACCCTGTGGGCTGCAGTCCCGCACACAATCACTGCCCCACCAGGGCTCAGCTAGAGAATGTATTGTTGTGTATATTTTTACTACTATCGAAAAATTTAGAAGAAAATGTGCTAAAATTGATTGTGGCAATGACTGTACATGTTATCTTGATATGATTAAACTAATGAATTGTATGTAATGTGGAAGTGCCAGTAAAACTGTAATAAAAAACTAATAAAATTTAATTTAATTTAAAAGCTGCAAGATAACCCCAAATATGAAAAGGACCTATATCAGCTGTAGAAACATTGCTGACAGTTTGAACTAAGGATCAAAGACAAAGAAAATTCCTCTCAGCATAGTGAGGGTCATCATTGAGAAATAGCTGAAGCCTGTGTCAGATATTTAAAGGAATAGCAAGACCAGGTTATGATATAATGGTTTCACCAAGTCAGCATCACAAAGTATCTGATTTCACAGAGCATATAACAAAAGAAGTAATAAATACATACCGGTATTTGCTAACAGGCTATGTTGAAAAGAATGATTCTTGTCAACATCATCTTACCAGAATATTTGCATGTTTGAAAGCTTTGGAAGCTACTGTATCATGTCTGTTCTCTCCATTTTCTGATAACCAAAGTCAGAAGAATCTAATCACCAAGATCTCAGGGTAATGCAGATGAAACAACTTGCAGATCTAAAAAATATAACATTTACATATACATGTCCTACTCTTCATTTCCTCTAACTCAAAGGGAACCTGATGGCACCGTATGTTAAGCACTGGACTGCTAATAGGAACAGTAGCAGTTCAAATCCATCAGCCATTCTCCTGGAAAATGAGGCAGTCTACTCTGTAAAGATTGATGGCATCAGGAACCCTATGGAATAGTTCTATTTGGCCTATAGCATCTCTATGAATTGGAATCAACTTGATGATAGCAAACTTAATAGTACATATATATCCTATAGCACATATATTTTGAGACTTAAGTATGTAGTCGATTTAATTATCTAGGCACTGAATTACTAGTTTTTCAATTAATTCTAACAAAATATCTATAATTATATATTGGAAATTACAGCAATTTTATAAATCAGCAAATGAGTTTAGAGATTGCACTTTTTTTTCCTCCCCAACTTTGTGATTCCCACCTTGTTAGATCATCTAGCTCCACCATAGCCATAAAATGCCTTCCTGTATGTGGAGATCTCTTCCCAGTCTCATAGCCAGTTGGCAAAATAATTTGCTTGGGCCAGTAACATACAAGAAGTTATGGCAGAAGTTATGACAAGTTCCAAGTAGAAGCTTTGAGGCAGCTCTTGTTTCTGCCATCTTCTCTGCTTGTCCTTTTGTCACAGAAGTTGTCTCCCAATTAAGGGCAGTTTCTTCAGTCAGAATGGGAAGGCATATGCAACATAGCCACCACAGAGGACCCCTAGTTTTCAATGTAGAACAAAAGTTGGAAAAAGTCTTTTTTGTTCTAAGTCAATGGTTTTGGGGTTGTTTCTTACTATGGCAAAGTTGACTAATACTTATGCTAAAATGATTGTGATAGATAGGCTTGTTGTGCCAACATGGCCACAGAAGATTGGTGGGTCTGTTGTGATGGCACGGCCAATGAACACATGGGATGAATTGAAGGGCAGAGATAGGAAGGGCACAGCGAATCCCATCCTCTCTCTTGTTTCTGGATCTTCAGACCAGAGAGCTGCCTTGTTCGTCCTGTGTCTCGACCTCCAAGCAACACTACTGGTGGGACACCTATTCATGGACTGTGGAGCTGTGAGTTGAGGTTCCTTCAAGCCCTACCTCGCCACGCTCCTGGGATATATATATCTCTTGAGCTGGGGACTGTTAGACCCTGTCATCTGGCTGGCTGTTGGTGACCTGCTCGGCTGTTTGCTGCCTGTGACCAGATAGCCTGAATTGCTCTACAGAGGACTACTCAGCGGCCCTCAAGACTTGAAGGACTGCCAGTCTACTGTCTCACGCAAGTGAGTTGCACCGAGCAATCTGTACTTTATAGATAGTTAACTGTTTCTTTCTTATCTTATATACCTTTCTCCATATATAAATATATAAAAAGAATTATTAGTGTCTTGAATTTATTTCTCTAACAGAACCCTGCCTGACAGAATGGCCAAAGAAGATAGATAGGTCTGTTGTACCAGCAAGGCAAAAAAAAGGTAGGTAGGTAAATTGTGACAACACGACCAATGAAGGACTGAGATAGAAATGGCTCAATGAACCCCACCCTTGCTCTCTTGCTCTTGGATCTTCAGACCAGCTGGCTACATTGTTGGTCTTGTGCCTCTATCTCTGAGCAACACTATCCATGGAACACCTAATCCATGGAATGTGTTGCTATGAGTTGAGGTTCCTTCAAGCCCTGCTTCACCAAACTCCTGGAATATATACATCTCTTGACCTGGGGAATGTTGGACTCTGTCATCTGGCTGACTGTTGGTGACCTGCCTTGCTGTTTGCTGCTTATGGCCGGATAGCCTGAGTTGCTCTACAGAGGACTACTCAGCTGCCCTCAAGACTCCAAGGACTGCCAGTCTACTAGCTGTCTCACGCAAGTGTGATGCACTGAGCCATTTGTACTGCTTTATAGCTTAATTAACTGTTTACTTCTTATCTTATATATCCTTCTATCTATATAAATATATAAAGAGAATTACTAGTGGTCTGGTTTTGTTTCTCTAGAGAACCCTGTCTAAAACAATGACCTTAGGCATTTGTAATGGCTCAGAAACAAATTGAGGCTACATTAGATGACATTATATACATGAGAATGCCTCTCCATGAGTCATGTAAGTCTTATCATAGGAGGCAGATTCAACAGATTTGGGAAAAATTCCATTATCTTTTCATTTCATTTTTTTCCAGAAACTTTTAAAAGCCCTCTCATATGTGATTCTTAACCTTTTAAAACAGATCACTGAGATTGAGCAAAAGCATATTAAGTCATAAGATTACCAGTAGTCACCTAAAAGTGGAAATGCATGCTCTGGGGAAAACAAAACAAAACAAAACCTGTTGCTTCAAGTTGATTCTCATTCAGAAGTTACCCCATGCATTTCAGAATAGAAATTCTCCATAGGGTTTTATTTTGAGGGAGCAACTTTTGAACGAGGCCTTTCTTCCTTAGTATTTTGTGGGGATCGGAACCACCAACATTTGGGTTAAGGATACAGTGCAAACCATTAGCACTACTCTGCAACATTTGGGGTTAGCTAGATCATGCAAATTTTACTCACTTCATCTTGCCCCCAAATATATGTACTACCTAAAAATATAAATGCATGACTTTGCACATGAATAACTTACTAGTAGTTCTCATTTTTTTGGATATAATATTCACTTTTGGTGCCCATCCAATTCATTTTTCTTTTTTGTTTTGGAACTTTTGTTTGAGAAAGTACTTACAAAATTATTATTAAATGAAAACTTAGGCTAAACAATTTAAACTTTTTACATGCATGTATGTTGTATGCATAAATGAGGGCAAGCATGCAAAACACCTTCTTTTCATTAGTGTATATCAACTTGTCGGATGCGAGGAGGATAAAGTGTTTCTCTTGAAGCGTGTGCTTTTGGGTGATTAGGCAAGGTATTCTTACATCAAGGTGACAGAGTAGCTTTTACTTTTGCTGAAGGGAGAAATTTCTTGCATTACAGAAAGATGAGATAACTTTTAAGATGTTAATCACTTTCCCTCACTTTAGATTGAACCTGTGACATTGAGTTACTATTTTAAGATTACTTACTGAACAAAGCACAGAAACTATGTTTCGATCAGCATCTGTGATTCTTAGCCATATAGTCATTGATACTAATTTCTGAATAGAACCACAGGATATGTTAAACAGGTGAGACACTATAAATCTTCCCTGTCCCCCAAGTTGTATCCTGAGTCTAACACTCCCCGGAAGCTTCCATGACCACTCTAACCACAGCCAGCCTCGCACTCTCTATTATTTGCCCATGTTTACATTGGTGGCCTTTAAACTAGGGATGTGTTGAAGATGGAGAATGGTTTGCCTTTATCCCACAGCCGCTCCAAGTTCATCAACTACACCAGTAGTCATTGAAAGTTCTTACACATCGATGAATAAACGAGAACATGTGACATTTAGTATGTGGGTATCAGCTGGCTTTTATTACACTCTAATTAAATCTTTTCTCCCTGGAAGTAATGTAAACTCCTTGAGGGCAGTTAGCCTGTCACTCTGTGATTGTTTCCCACAGAGCTAGGCACACAGTCCTGGCTCAACAAGTGCTCACTGGATGGAATTGAATTGAATTAGTTGGGTCAGAAAAAACAAAAACTTGTTTCAGTCAGGCTTCATTTATTTGGAATTGCAAAAACAAATCCTCAGAATCAATAATCTAGATCTCACCACCCCACTCTTTTGGACAATGTTCACTGTCAAAATCCACCAAGGGGGCTGGTGTGTGTGTGTGTGTGTGTGTGTGTGTGTGTGCAAACATTTATGCATCTCACTAATGTGTGCCCTGGTTGAAATTATGGGACCAATGTTAGCTCCCTTGCTGGTGTTGAGTATTGTAGCCACTGTCACCCTGCCCTCTAGCAGAGACATTTTCTGACTCCTATCCCAGCAGTGGATGCTCTTTGGTTGTGTGTGCACAGCAGACTCCTAGAATTGGAGAAGGCTGTTGGAGGAAGTAGAGCAGAACATATTATTTGCCACCAACTAGACATGAGTGAGCCTCACTACAATCAGATATACTGACTTGTTTAGTATATGAGGTAAGTCACATGACCTCTCTGAGTCATGGTCTTCTTATCTATTAAATGGGAATAAATGCCTGCTTCACATATTTCTGGGCCTGTTAGACAGAAGGTGCTTACCATAGTGGCTGAGATGAGGGTGGGTAAATCTATAATAGTTTTGGCTATTATTTACATAATGAATGCCTGATGTATAATAAGGTTAAATACAAATAACTTAAGTGAATTGCAGGCATTCAGCTGACTACTTCCCCTTATGACGACAGGAAAACAAAGCTGTATATGAAGACAGGAAAACAAAACATGTATAAAATCCCTGGCATAGCAATGGAATGAGTGTTTATGAATTAGGGGAGAAGGAAATTTGTATTCAGAGGTACATAGGAGACTACTTAATTTGATTTGTGTTCCAATAGATATGTTATTAAGTATCAACTGTGTTATTATCACTGAGGGCATTATATGTTTTGCAGGGGATTTGAAAATAGGAACAACAGCACTGACATTGGATCCCAGTGAGGAATTTGTGACCAATGTTGTGGGATTTGATGCTGGGAAAGCAGAAATCCCTGCTGTCATGGTTGCTTAACATCTAAGATATGTTATGTGAAATAGGACATTATGTGTTTTGGATATTATGCAAATACTCCATTAGATACAGTCAACCCCTGAAGTAAAAATGAGATCCAATATTAGAAGTGATTTGGAAGAGATAGGTGCCATTCTTACCTAGTATCAGTTAGTCAAATGATTGATCTTATTATATAGTATGCCTTTCTATGCATAAGCAAGTATTAAAAAAACCTTCCAATGTTATTAAATCACATTTAATATGCTAATACAGTGCAAATAATAATGCTAAACCATTATATATACACCTTATATTTTTACAGTGCTTGGGATGACTGAAGTATGTTGTTGAATGTCACTGTCATGCATGATATGTGGTTCATGACTGCCTAGCATGATAATTGTTAATTAATACTTACTATGATACCATATGTTTGTGTAAAACTAAGTTTATGAAGCACTTTAACAGATAATTTTATTATGCTATCTTTATGTCAAGTGAATGAATTAAGAAGATATAATTATTCCTATTTTATAGATGATCATCATGCAGTTAGAAATTTACTAAGCCAAGAAGTCATTCTATTCCTAGTCCAGAATTTTCTTATGGGTTTTAAAAGTCCTCTACTGACATCCAAGAAATATTTATCATCTTAGTGTGATACCTGAGAACCTACCTCCCCATCCCCACCCCCCCAACCACACACAATTCTTAGAGAAACAGCTTCCTACTCTTAGGGTTTCTGGGAGGGGGTGTGAAGGCCAGCTTCTTTAACCTTCCTACATTGACGTTTGACTGATAATTCCTAGGCATGGTGCTGTCCAGTGTGCTGTAGGGCATATAGCATCTTGGCCTCCACTCTCCAGATACCATTAGCAGTCACTTAGTAAGGGAAAGCATAAATGTCTCCAGACATTGTCACATTTCCCCTGGAGGTGAACAGGATCATCTCTGGTTCAGAATCACTGCTGTAAGGAAAAGGAGAAAAGTAAGTTCCTCTAGTTCGGTTTTCCTGATGGCCAGGTCTGAGCAAAATGTACAGTCACTGAACTCAGACCTTTACCATTTTTAGCAAATACAGAGGTATGACCCTGCTCCCTGGGAAATTCAGTGAGTAACAAATGCTAGGGAATATAGAGGGACTGAGTGGCACATTTGCTCCCTAGGAGAAGGCTCCGCAGGACTCCTGAGCAGAAACCTTCTGCTAGTATTCCAGGGCAGAAGGGCAAGTACACCTGAGTCATTGAAAGGTACACAGGGAGCCGAAGGATTCACTTCTTACTGCAAGGCATCCAGAGTGCATGCATCACACACCCGCTCTTTACTGTGTGCTCGGTACTAACCATCAGTGGCCCTGCTGGATGATTCTTCCTCTGAAAGCACAGAACCCTCCTTGATGTCAGCATCACACAGGTTTCATCCTAGAAAGGATACACAATGGGGATCATTAGGCTAAGTTTAGGGACCTATGGTTTTGTATTTTTCTGGCCTTTGGGGATCAAATGACCTTTTCACAGGGGTTGCCTCATTCATAACAGTAGCAAAATTGCAGTTATTAGTTAGCAATGAAAATAATTTTATGGTTGGTGGGGTGGGGGAGAGGTTACCAAAACATGAGGAACTGTTTTCAAGGGTCCTCTAGCACTAGGAACGTTGAAAATCACTGCCTTAGACCTTAGGCAAAGCACTTTACTTCCCTGGATCTAGGTTTTCATATCTCCAAAGTGAACAGATTAATTTGGATATTCCCAAACTATAAAATTTTACATGTTTCCCCCCAATCTTACTATGACACCTAACAGCACTCTTCTTACCAATAAGTATGAATGTACAATTATACTACCTCACACATCACCAGAAGTAACATGGTGATATTGCCAGTATCAATTTACAAGGCTTAAAAATGTCCTAATGAAGCAGATTAAGGTTACTTACAATATATGCATCCTTGGGCTCAGGAGGACTGGGGAGGAAATGATCTTCTTGGATATGAGAAAAGAAGTAGCCAGGGCATTGAAATCCATAACTTACCATGGTTAATGAATCTTCCTCTCCCTAGCCCAATACCCCAGGCAAAAGATAGGCATTGACACCTATTAAATAAGAGCTAGGAGAAAAGGAATTACCGTCAAAACCCTCTGAAGACATTTTCAAAGGAGCAGCCATTAAAACTTTGAAACCAGGAAATCTTCCTCGGAGAGAAATGGAAAATAGCAAGCACGGTGCCATGTAAATGGGGTCATTTAATAAATACTTTGGATAGGAAGGTGATAAGAATAAATGTACTCTGGAGGGGAAAGGGGAAAGTAAGAGCCTGTTAAGGGGAGCTTAATATCTTAAAGGAAAGAAAGAAAGAGAGACAGAGAGAGAGAGAGACAGACAGAGAGACAGAGAGAGAGAGAGACAGAGAAAGGAACTTTGAATTTGTACTAGAAGAGATGACATATGACCTGAACAAGGTGATTCTTCTTCTTTTTTTTAATCAGGAAGTTCAATTTTATTTGGTGGGTACAAGTGAGCCAGCACAGGGCTACCCAAGCTTTCATGAATGCAGGGCCTGCCACTTGTCCAAGGGGCCACAGTTAGGAATATACTTGACTCCACAGCTGTCTGGGATAAGGCGCTTCTTAGCCACCTAGTCTTCAAACTCATCAGCATTAAACTTGGTAAAGTCCCATTTGTTGGAGATGTGGATTTTCTGGTGCCCAGGGAACATGAGCTTGACCCCAATCACATGCTCCTTGTTTTGAGGCTTAGTCAGATGGACATGATAACTTGGCCTATGGGGACTGTAGCCACTGTCCCTTGAAGTTTCCCCAAAGGACCTTATATTCCTGTTTGGAGCCTAGTTGAGGAGAGCAGAAATTAGCCAGGCCTGAGGCATCGAAGAGCATCAAAAACCTTGTCTCCAAGGTCCCCGAGGGCAACCTCTACAGGACAAGAGACTGTGGTACACTACCCAGGAGGCTTGCTGTTTGCAGCCAGTGCACAGAAAGTGATTCTTATGGACTAGTTTCTCTCATTCCAAATGTAAGGTTTCCTGGTGATCATGGTTCATAGATGCCAGGAATACTTGCCATTTTGGAGAGGAGTGGCTTTACTTTCATAGTCAGATATACTCTTTTCAAAGGACAGAATGCAAATAAATAGAGATGGACCCCTGCCACTCCCCTTCCTTCTGCAGTGACAATGGGGAAAACATGTATGGAGAAAAGAAACCCTTTTATTTTATATATCTACATGTATATATATATATAATAAATGTAGAGATTTATAGAGTGATGATAATTCCCATCTCTACATATTATTTTAAAATAAAGTTTTTAGTAACACCCCAAATATCTCTAAAAAGTATATAGAATTGGTGGAGCTTGTTTGGGAATCTTTACTACCTTTTTAAAAGAAATGTTTTTATTGGGATATATTTATCTTCTAATTCAATAGTTCAATAATAAGTATTTGTATAATTTGTATTAGGATATGTTCTAGAACATTTCCTTCCTTCTTGTACTCTCATTAGCTCCTCTTTTCTTTCTAACTTCCCTGGCCTGCATTTCGATACATTTTATGAATGGAAGCATGACTATGGGTATTCTCTGCCATTTTCTTGAAAAACTTGCCCTTCTGATAATCATGATTCTACTTGCTCTCTCCACCCCCAAGTCATATCAGTTACGGCAGCCATATTTATATCCAGGTCCAACAGGTGACCCAATCTGGGAACGATAAATCATCCACCTCAACTTAATAAAAATAGGAGTATGATATAGACCGTTAGAAATACCGTCAAAGTTAATCCTCTAGGAAACAGACTCTGGGCAGGGGCTCATTAGAGAATGCTCTGGAGTGCTGTGAAGTCACAATGCAGTCAGTCTCACGATGAAACTGAGAGCCCTTCATGGTTGACACAAGAAAGGGAGAGGAGGTTGGACCTTAGACATTCATTTGCGAATGAATTTGGAGCACTCTGTGAAGCAAGGATAACTTTGGGCAAGGCAGTAGAGCCACTCTCTTCAGCTTAGGCAATTCCCAATGAGTGCTGGCACCTGGGGAATTGAGTGGCACATTCTAGTGACAGCTACAAACTTCCATTCTGGAAAGGGAGCAACATACAATTATTGGTAAGTAACAGCATTGGGGATCCTGTTTGTAAGTTTCTGTAAGTTTCTTCTGCCTGTAGGGGAAACTAACTTGACGAAACTCTTGTTGAACTTTGGAGAAGAACTTTCACTTTGTCCATGAGCCTTCACCCTTCTTTACAGATATTCCTTGTTTATTTTCTCAACGTTTATGTTTCATATGGTACCTGGGACTGTGTACTTTTTAAAGACAGATTTGTGTTCCTTGAAAGGTGAGGACCCGGATTCATCCTTCTAGTGGTTTATTTTTGACTTTTTGTTATGAACTAGATGGGGATTGACATTTGTAGAGCAGTCTCCTCCTCTTAAGCACTGTCAACCCTCTAGTTTACTGCTTTCCCTTCCCTCCATTATGTTACTGACCCTGTTAATCTTCAAAGTCTCCCATTTAGTATGAAAACTTTTATCTTGATTTTTTCTTTTATAATAATAGTCTCAAATAATATCAAATGAGTCCCTTTCAACTTTGATCAATCAGACATGTTTTATTGTCAGTCCACTGATTCTTTGCTGTACTGCTAGCTGTTCACTAGGTGCCATCAACTCACCTCTGACTACCCACAACCACACGCATAGCAGAATCAAAAACTGCCAGGACCTGTGCTCTTCTCACAATTGTTATGATGGAGCGCATTGTGGCAGCTTCCATGTCAGCTTATCTCCTGCATGATCTTCCTCTATTTTGCTGATTCTCTACTTTACCAGGCATAAGGTCCTTCTACAATTATTAGCCTCTCCTGAAAGCATGTGCCATGTCTGTGAGACTGAAGGAAGTTCCAAAGGGACATTTTGGCTTGACTTCTACTAAGAGAGATTGGTCTGTTGATTTGGAGTCTGTATTCAGTATTCTTCACCAACTCCACAATCCAAGCATTTTTCTTCAATCTTCCTTTTATTTTTTATATAGATTTTATTGGGGGCTCATACACTTAATACATCTTTTCATTAAGCATATTTGTATACATGTTGCCACATTCATCTACATTAGGTACTTGAATGCCTCCAGCATAAGTTCCTCTTCCCCTCTTTCCTCTAGGTCTTTATTTTTTAATTCCAATTTCCCATATTTCCCCTTCCCCTTCTCCTCCCCCATGAACTTCCAATAACTTACAAATTGTTATTACCTCTTCATATGTTAAACTGTATAATGTGTCACTTCACTCATCTCCTCCCCGCCCCCCCCTCCTGTTGTCCACACCCCACAGAGGAGGTCACATGCAGATCCAAGAAGTTTGTTTCCCTTTCCTACTCTAACTTGCATCCACTCCTCAAGTGTCACCACTCCCCACTAATCTCAAGCGATTATCTATCCTAAAAGCCATGTTTTCTAATCTAATGTGCACCTCTGGTCCAGCCAAATCTGTCTGGCAGAATTGGGATAATGACAGTCGGTGGGAGGAAGCATTTGAGAACATTTCATTGCTACTACACTGCACCTAGACTGGCTCATCTCCTCACTATAATCCCTCTGTAAGAGGATGTCTCTTCACTTATTGATGGGTTTCGGGTCCCCAATCTGAACTCCCCCTCACTAATAATGATATATCTCTTAGGTCTTTGATGCTTGATACAGGATCTCTTTCACACCTTGTGGTCATACAGACTGTTATGCTTCTTTCACGTGGGATTGCTTCTTAGCTGGATGGCCAATCTTCCTTTTTCAATGACCAACTTCTAGATGCACATGAGATGATTGAGTCAGGTGCACCTTAGGCTTCAAAGTGACATGCTTACTTTTCAAGACTTTAAAGAGGTCTGTGTGCAGAAGGTTAGCCTAATGCCAATTTGATTTCATGACTGTTGCTTCCCTGAGCAGTGATTGTGGATGCAAGCAAAATGAAATTCTTGGTCACTTTATACTGTCTCCATTTATCATGATGTCATCTGTTGGTCCATTTAGGATGACTCTGGTTTTCATTAAATAAAGTCATGATCCATATTGAAAAATACAGTCCTGAATCTTGATCACCAAGTTCTTCTAATCTTCCTCATTTTCACTAAGAAAGATTGTGTTATCTGCCTCTCATGGATTTTTATTAAGCCTCTTTCCTATCCTGATGCCAAACTCTTCTTCTTATAACCAAGTTTCCCATATTAACTACTCAGCGTATAGATTGAGTATGCTGAATTCTACATGCCTGACACACACCTTTCTTAATTTTAAACCATTTAGAGTGTTCTCTGTTCAGTGCAGTTTCCTTAAACTTAATAGATTCCTGATCTAATTGTTCCAAATCAGTACCATGTAGCAGAAATAATACCTAAATTTTATAGACAGATATGGTCGCAAATATGCTTTATATAATTGCTTCCTTATTCCCAAACATATCTTTTCTGTTAAATAGCGGCCACCTAGAGGATGTCTGACATTAGAAGTAATGCCTGCCCTTTGCTCTAGGCTGGCTTCTGAAGAGATTGTTGTTAATCAAAAAAGGTTTCAATCTTACTTTTCTACTCCCTAGAACCAAGAAGTGATTGTTCTAGCTAAAAATTTTAAACCTTAATGTCTTTTTGAAACCTTTGTCTTTTTTCCCTGCTCCATTCTTGCTTACCAACCAGCCAAATTTCTCACGAAGTCTTCTCTTTCCTGAACTACCTGTGAGACATAGCCAACAGTAGTATACAGTAACCAGCATTTGTCCTTCACACATGTCCTTCAATCCAACTTCTTTAGATTTTCCCAGCCAGCACATTTTGCTTCCTGTACTACTTTGTATGACAATTTTACTAAAATTTACTTCTCTATAATATATATCACCAGTCTTTTATATATATTCTCTTTTAGGTGTTTCTAATTGTAGCATTCCGGTTTAAGCTATCAATGATTAGAGTTTCAACAAACAAACCTTGTGTCATTGGCTATACACTTAAATACACCACAAAATGCATTTCTAATTCAAATTTAATCCAGTGGGAGTCAGGTAGCTTCCCTCCAAGCAGTGATTAAGATCCCTTGACTCCTTCCATTTTATTTTTTGGTACCACAGTTTTTAACATATGACTTGTAATGTTTTTCAGAAAGAGTATAGAAAACATAGGATTGGATTTGGAAGATGTGGAAAGGGAATATTATATTATAAATTGCAGACATCACTGTTATCCACTTCCTATTGTGTATGTCTTAGTCACATGTTTTCTTTAACTATGAATAAGCATGCAATATAGTGTATGCCAAGGAAGAAAACATGAATTGTGATAGGACTTGGATTAATCTACTCTGAGAATTGGCAGATAATTCTAAGATATAATTGAAGGGACCAGGAATCCAGATGGATTCAAAGACACACAACACAACATCAACATGTTTGTAGTTATGTACTATAGCAGCTGAAGAAAATTGATATACAAAGTTATAATGGTTTGATAAAAATTGAGAATACTCATGCTTTATGTAATTTTCTACATATATGGATATATATATATATTCTATAATTCATTAAAAATTACATTAAAAGAGGATTGTGTTAGTACGGGTAGACTAGAGGAACAAATTTCAAAGATACACATATAGATATAAGGAAAGGGTTTATATACAAAAGGAATGTGACATTAAGAAGGCATCCCAATCCAGTCCAGTACAAAGTCATAAGTCCGATATTAACCCAGATACCCGAAATCAGTCTACAAAGTCTCCTTCCGACTCATGAAGTCACAGGTCAGTGGGTTCAGAATCCCAACGCTGGCAGGGGTCTCCCCATGGCTCCTTGCTTCCAGGGCTCAGGGTCCATCAAAAGCATGCTGCTCCAGCTTCAGAGGTCTAGCTCCATCAGGGCAAAGCCATGTGGTCTCTCCGCCAGCTCCTCCTGCTTCTCGGACGCTGCCAACTTGTCTTTTCCGTGACTCATCACCTCTGAGACTCACCCCCAAGAACTGGAGAGATAGCTTCTCATCTTCATGAGGGAAATATTGTGAGGATTCCCAGAAGTCTAAGGAGAAAGCCATGTCCACATAGAGGCCGCATTAGCTACTCAATGGCTATCTCCAGATTAACAGGCTAGACTCCACCCCTACATTTCAGTCAAAATTAACATAAGCACATGACTGCCACAAGGAAGGAACAGGAGAACCATCATTGGAATTGACCACTAGGAAATAAGTTGTATCCCTACTGAAATTGGTTTCAATAGAATGATGGATCTAGGAAGTAGCTTATAATAGGTTGAAATGCAAAATAGAGTTGAGGAATTAGGATATGGACTCTTGCTTTAAATTTTTTATCCTTTATGGAAAGGGGAAGGTTATGGTTACACTTGGAAGGACTAGGTTACTGTGCATTGCAGTAGTAATAAATTGTTTAGATGGAAAGGAAGAATATAGAAAAGTTATAGTACAGATTGCCTAGAAAGAGATGAAAACATCACACTATTTCTTTTTTGCTTTTCACAGAGGGCTGAATCTTTATAATTTTTTAAAAAACCTAAAAGAATACATGGTGGTTTGATTCATATGGGGTGATGGTATCCCCTAACCCTGCTCCATTAGAGTATGAGGCACTAGACTACACATGAGTCACTTATCTATTGGTATATTATGACACCCACTAGATTAGTGGTTTGTAACAAAAATAAAGGCTTTGGCTCACTAATCAACAGGACAGTTGGTGGTTCTGCTATTCTTGGTTAGATTAGCTATTTTTTGCTATACTTTCTAGTGTATCTTGTAATCAGCTGAGTCAGGGAACCTCAGCTAGCATGACTTGTCTCTGTTGCACACTTTTTGATTTTCCAGAAGGCTAACCTGGGCTATTCTTACAGCACAGGCAGAATTTCAAAAGAGCAAGGAAAGGTACACAAGGTTATCGAGTCTAGGTTGATCACAAGCTCCTTTTAACTTCCACCTTGTTTTTACAGCTAAAGCAAATCACAAGTCCAAATTCAATGGCAGATAAAAAGTTCGACCTCTTAGTAGGAAGAGAAGCACAAAATCCTGGGAAGTAGAATTATTAAGTTCATTTTTGCAATGAAAGAGACAGTAGGTGACATGCAATAAAATATTCTTTCCAACTCATGGAGTCATGGCCAGTAATAGCATCTGAAGGGTATGTTATCATATTGATTTAGCTCTAACCTCTTATTATCTTGATATCAGCACTTCATGGGCTGATTTCTAGTCCATAAGACAGTTTTATTCAGATACTTTTGCATCAACATATGAAGAGACTGGAAGTAGGCTATTTGACTGCCTACATTGGCCAGAAACTATTGACTCAGTAGTCTATGAGCTTATACTTTTGCGCCTCTCCCAGTGTTAGGAGGGAATTTTGTTCTCTGGTAGCAGAGATTTGCTGAAAATACAATATTCCAGTTTAGATTTATCAGAAGATAATTCAAATTATCTTACTTAATAGATTCTGGATCTGTTTAAATTCACTGAAAATCTGGATCAAATATTAGCTTTTCTATTATAGAGATATCAAATTTCAGATATGCTTCATTCTGACTCAATTTCTTGGCACATGCTAAAAAGCACCCCAGTTATCTAGCACATATGAAAGTGGAACACATCACAAACTATGCTTTGGCTTAAAAAAATCCCACCTCCTTTTTACCTCCTCACTCTTTTTCCCCCCTAAGTAAGATATACCCTATATTGATATTCAGTATAAATACCGAGCATGCAACTTATTATGCCAAACTGAAAAATGCCTGTGGTCATACAGGTTTTTATAGCTGTGGTTTACTCTAGCTCACATTGCTTTGAGTATTTGTGTTCGAAGTAGGATGGAGACAGAAACCATGAGAGGACAAAAGACACCTTTAGAAACTACAAACCAGCAACCAGAAAGACTTTTAGCTGTAAGTCAGCAGACTTTTATGTCAAGCTTGGCTGACTAATTATTGCTTATAATTTGCATTAGGATTAATTAACTAATTAGAGAGGAATGTCTGAAGGCAAAGTTATGGCTCTGCTTGTCAAGCTGAGGACTTTAATTATTCTGATATTTTTAATTATAATCAGCTGCTGAATGAGTATTACTTTGTCAGCTACTATTGCTGAAACTAGGCTGGGCATAGTAGCCAGAGGAATTGTGGGTTCTCACCATTCTTTATCTTGACAGCAAGGAAATGGTATGAAGCCACCATACACATGCTGAAAACCTTCTGACACCAATATCCTTTAAAATTGTACACAAACTGGACAACTTGCTCCTATTCAGGCTTGTTTGCCAAAGACTGAAGTAGAAATAGCCCAGTGAAGAACTCAGTCTGCCCACCAGGGTGTAGCTGGAAATGAGCTTGTGAAGTGATAAGACTAGTGGACCGGGTTTAGACTACTTGCCATTCTCTCATGAATCCCAACATCTGCTTCCTGGTGTTCTTTGTGGACTATTTGCTGTGTAATTGAGTTTTGATGGTTTTCTATTTTTCCTCTGAATGGCAGATCAGTGTACGTAGTATGGGCATACTGGAAATTGCTTTGAGTATTTTAAAAGAGCCCTGGGAGTGCAGTGGTTTATGTGTTGGGCTCCTAACCCTAAGGTGAGCAGCTTGAAAATGCCATTAAAAGGTATGGCCTCAGATGTCCATGAGGACAGTTCCACCCTTTCCGACAGGGTCACAATGACTTGAGGACAGTAAGTTTTTTGGAGCACATTTGTGACATATTGCCATATAGCAAACATGTATGAGAAAATACTCATGTACTAACACAGCACCTACTTTTTCCAGATACCTAGACTTTCTGCTAGAGTAGCAGAAATTATAGCCCTACTCTTTATCTTTGACAACATGTTTAAACAATAGCCAGCAACATCATGAAAACAAACAACAAACACACTTCCAAATGATTTCTTAAAAGCCATGACATGATAACTTTTTCATGATAATTGAATAACTAAAAACTCCTCCGATTTCAGGAATTTACAGCTGAGAAACTCGAAGCTTAAAGGTTCTAAATGATTTACAAACTGGCAAAGGCCCGCAGATTTAATGTCAAGGCACCACACACAATGTTTAACTGATTTCTTTTCTTTCCTCTCTTTCTTAAAAGATGCCCAGGAGTGAATTCACAGCAGACTCTCAATCACATAGACACCCTATGAGAATTACCACTGCGTCCTTGGAGACCTGGCTTTGGGAATGAGGGCAGCCATTTAGCACTTCGTTATCACAGAAGTGCTCTGCATTCAGTGGGCTAAGTTTTTGTTACTTTCACATCATTTTTTTCAGTTAAAGCAAATCATAAAAGCACAAAATGCTGGGAAGAGTTATTAAGCTCATTTTTGCAACGAAAGAGACAACAGGAGACATGCAATAAAATATTCTTTCCAACTCATGGAGTCATGACCAATAATAGCCTCCAAAGGGCATGTTATCATACTGATTTAGCTTTAACCTCTTATTATTGTGATATCAACTTTTCATGGGCTGATTTCTAATCCATAGGACAGCTTTGTTGGACTACTTTAACATCAAGATGTAGAAAGACTGGAGGTAGGCTATTTGACTTCCTAAGTTGGAGTAAGTTTTTTCGAGTATGTTTGTTACATATTGGCATATAGTGAAACTTACTCCTAAGTTCCTTTGTGCAGAAGGGAGCCAATGAGCTAACAAAGGCATTTCATGAAATCATACACTATTTAGACCTAGAAGAGATGTTTGAAAGGGCATCCTCTCAGGGCATGCATGGGATTTTGACTGCACTGCATAACCCAGTCAGAGGGTTGTTTTTTAAATATCCAGTGTTCCAGAAAATACTATTACTCTTAAATAAAAATATTCTTGCCATTAGTTATAACATAAAACATTTTTTTGTTCATCCAAACTTTTGTGTATCAATATACTTACAAAGCTAAAACTCTAAGCTAATTTAAATTTTGAACCTTCTAATACCCTGGTGGCATGTGGGATAAGCCATGAGCTGCTAATAAATAGCAAGGTCAGCAGTCTGAAGCCACAAGCAAGGCACTGGGAGAAAGAGGAGGGTTTCTGCTCTAGTAAGGGATTATAGTCTCAAAAGCCCACAAGGCAGCTCTACTCTATCCTATCAGGTCACCATGGGTTGGTATCAACTCCATGGCACAGTGTTCATAAATTCCAGTCAGAACTGTCATGGTTACCTAAGTCAACCTGCTTTGAGTCGGTCATGTGGTTTCAGCTGTAAGGGCTAAAGGACTGCACTGTTGTTTTCATTTTGTATACATATAATATTGTGGAATTAATATTTGTGAACAATATCAGTGGCTCTTTTGGTGAGAATGAAATTCAATATAGAGATTTTGCAAAGCAATTTTGGTTTGTATTTTGCTCTTTCATTGTTACTTCATAACTGTAATTTTGCTACTGTTATGAATCAGGTGACCCCTGTGAATGGGTCAGTCAACCTTTAAAGAAGTTGTGACTCACAGGTGGAGTACTGCTGATTTAAGCCATTTACAACTAATCTCATAATGCATAATGATGATGTAATGGAATAAACATTACTAAGGGTTCTGTATGGTCTGATCGGGAGAAAGTTCATGGTGGAGACATGAAAACACAAGATATTGCCCTGAGTGGCATCAGTCCTAGTGACATCACTGAGTCTATGTAGAGTTTATGTGCAGGGTATCTTTTTTTCACACTTACATACCTTTTATCTTGTGCTAAGAAACTAATTGGGGTATCTTCAAACTACCTTATCAGAAGTCCCATGTTACTACTGAGGCCTGAGGTTAAGGAGTTTATCAAACAGTAAATGGTGTAACTTGGGGTACAAGCTAAGGTAAACTGGCTCAAGTTGCCAGGCTCCTCATGGCGATTATGATACCATCTGCTTCTCACCGGATGCTATGCACCTCACAATTTGGTGCAAGATTTCTGACCTCTCTTGGTCTTCTGAGTCCTCAATTGTCAACAAGAAATAACAATAACATTTTTATCAGAGAGCTGTTGGGAGGATTAGAAGACCTATGAAGCATTCACACAGACAACCTCATCTTTCTCCTAATTATCAGCTGGTGGGTTTGAAGTTCTGATCTTGCAGTTAGCAATTCAATACCTAATGCTCAGTGCCAACAGGGGTCCTAGATATGAAATCTAGTATGTGTTTAATATACGAGATGGTACCCCCCAAAAAACAGAATTGTTTTTCAAATCTATGCACTTATTATTATTTTTTTTACAAAACAACCTTGTCACCTTCAAAGTACAGTTGTCATTACCTTTAATACATTTGTCAAATCTGCGATTACATTCTTGGAAATATTTTTCAAACTCATCTGTTTGGATGGCTGGTGGCATCTCCCTCATTTTTTATCATCTCCTCTTCTAAGTCATCAAATAACTTTTTTTTTAATATCCCTCTTCATTTAAGGAAGAAACAACAAAAAAGTTGCCAGGAGCAAGGTTAGGTGAGTAAGGTACATGAGTCAAAAGAGGAATTTTTTTTTGCCCCAAACTGCACACTCAGACAACTGCCATGAGAAGGTGCATCGCATGGTGGCAACAACACTCCCCTGTGTGCCACAAATCAGGCCTTTTTTGTGACACACTGTCACTCAATCTTTTCAGAATCTCAATATAGGAAGTTTGATTAACAATGTGACCTGGTGGAATGACCCCCAAATGCAATATAGCCCCTTCACATCAATAAAACAAAACAAAACTTTGTTTTCACCTTTTATTTCACTTGATGTGCTGTTTCAGGGTGGGTCATCTTCTACTGCATTGATTGTTGTTTGCTTTGAGGGTTGCTAGAATAGCACCATGCCTAGATCAACAGTGGCCTTGGAAAAAAAGTCTGGATTGCTTCAGAGCTGTTCTTTCAAAGCATGGATGGTTGGATGTTTTCATTCCACACTTTTTCCTGGTCAGTCAGAACCTGAGGCACAAATTTTGCAGCAACCCTTCTTATTCCCAAATCTTTCATTAAAATTGCTGAACCAAGCTAAATAGTCCAGATAATTTCTCCATCTTTTCAATGGTCTGTTGTCACCCATCTTAAATTACAAGTGCATTAATTTTGTCAACATTTTCATCTGTTAGGGAAGTTGACAGACATTCAGAAAGAGGTTTGTTATCAGTAGGCATTTTGCCTTTTTTTTAAATGAGAAAACTACCTATACACTTGAGTTTTTCCCATAGTGCTGTCCTTGTCGGCTATGTTTAATGTCACAACAGTTTCCTGAGCAGGAAATAAAATTTCATAGATGCATGCTGTTCTATTAAAGTGACCATGACAAAAAATGAGCTGCAAGCAAAACTGTTTTTATGAAAAAATTCACTGTGACTAGTGAGTACCTTCCCAGGTGACCTCACTAGATGCACTAAATCAGAGCGAGCTAGTGGGGAGAAATGCATACTACAAAAGCTCTACCCAGTGGAGTTTTTTCCCACTGGGGGAGAGGGACTACCCTTCTCTATGGTTTACATACATAGGTCCAACCTCTAATTTGATAACAAATGAAAAATTGGATGTTAAATGATTTGGTCTAGGCCATTACTGGGTACACAAGTAAGAAGTGAATATTTGGTACTTTTTTTCTATACACGTTTTTTTGGGTGCTGTCTTCTTTTGATTTGTTTGGGTCTTCCAAAGTTTCAGCACTTTCATGCCAAGAAGCCCCACAATTCAGTGTAAACGTGGATGATCAGGCCACCAAACTTCTCACTTGTACTCTGCAATGGATAATATTATTCCCCTCCTTGATTAAAAGCAAAATAAAAACAACTCTCTTGGCATGGGGAAGGCATGGGTACCTTCTAATCTTCTGCATCAAAGACAAAAGAGAAAAGCTCTATTTGTTTCAAGGAGAAAAAGAATCTCTCAACTTCTTACAAACATAAAGTTGCCTGAGTTTGTCACTGCTTTTAACAGATGCATTCACTTTTTCATGCCAAAACATGGACGGTGTGTCATAATATGCCCGACACTTAGATAATGCTTCCAGCAACAGAAAGCTTATTATTTTCAAAACTCTCTCTACCATGCCCTCTCATTTGGCCTTATTTACTCCTTACAAATTCCTTTTATATATTTTTAAAATTTAAATCTTTATTGTTAGAAATCTATCACTTTGCATGCAAACATATTGTTACATTCTACCACTATTATTGGATCATTTGCTTTATAATGAGTTTTCAATAAAGCTAGTCATTCTCCCAATCCTTTGTAAGTTGAATAGGGTTTGATATAACTGGCTGAGGTCGTGTCTTTGTTAGCAAGCACCTGTGTGGGAACGGGGAACGTCATTGTCATCCAGACCAAAGGTTTCAGTGTTTCCTCCCAAGGGAGAGCCGTGTGCTTCCAGGATGAAAGGATTCAGTAGGAGAAGCTGTCACCCCTATTTGTAGACAGGGTATTTGGAGCCTCTGAGAAAGTAAATGACTTGCTTAAAGTCACCAACCTGATTTCTTACTTGAAGCCTGATGCTCCTTTTTAATGTCCTGAATTTGTACATTGTAGAGTTTAGTTGTTTAAACAAAGGGTAATTTTTTATTGAAGGAAATAGCCACACACAAAAAGAGTTGGGATGAGTGTATGGTGACTAAGACACTCATCTTACTTAACTACATGTAAAGCGTTGATGACATGATAGTGAAAGAAATCTAAATTTATACTCAAACTTCATGAGGACCTAAATGTCCACATTTTATAGAAGACAAGAGTCACATTCCTACTAATGCAGCCTGACCTCATTTGCTCTACCTGACCTTGCCCACAAGTTCCTCTCCACTGTTAAAAGAATCAATTCCCAGGGTACTGGGGAAAATTCGGGTAATTACCCTAGATTATTTAGAGTTCAGAAAAACTGTCATATGTGTCATAATTTTTCTTGAGTTCTAATGTATTTCTTTCACGGAGCGTTTCCCATTCCCCCCTGCTGTCCATGCTTCTTAGGATACCTATTCCCCTGTGTGAGTCATTTTCTCAAAGTGGGCCCTTTCGGAACCTGAGGTCCATAGGAACCTCCAAAGTCGTGCTCACTGCACACAAGCAGAGCTGTGTGGAGGACCCTGGCACTCGAGAATGAGAGGTCTTGTGGTGGATGGGAGGAGGGCCATAAGCTGTGCTTGGGGTAAAGAGGCAGCTCAATAAGACCAGGGGGTGAGGCGACTGCGAAGGTCACCACAAAGGTGGTGGCAGAGCTCCACTGGCTGCAGGTTCTTTCAGATGTTTATGATTTGGGGCCTGCCTTACAAAGAAGCCTTCTGCTCCTAGAGGAAGTAGTGAACTCACCAACAGGGACTGTTGGACTGTTCTTTATTAGAGAACATCTGTGCTGAGTATTTGAAGTAAACTTCTCTGGAAAAAGTGTACACATTTATGCTCTGGCATGCCATTTGCATCACACTGGCTTCCCTGCAAAATATGTTTTTTAACAAAATCTCAATCTGGCTGCTTTATTTCTGCCTCACCAGTCAGCATTCTTTTGCTTAAAAAGACTTTCATCTACAAAGCCACTGATAACCACCCATTTCCCCCCACCCCATGTGAATCAAAAGCAACTTAGTCAAGGTCGAGCATCAAAATGAACAAAACATAATGAGATTGTCAATGTTCAATGACTAATGCGGGTCTATTGCCCACGATGCGAATGTGAGAGGCAAGCACAGACATACCTGTATGTTTTTCTAGTACCAGCAGGTAGATTAGCATTTTGTAAAAAACAAAACAAAAACAACTATGTGATCAGTGACAATAGGGTGAAAAGGGAAATGGGGCAGAAAAACTTAGGGGTCTTCCTACCTGAAAGGAAATAGAGGTCTCTCATTTCCAGAGAAAAATGGCAGTGTGATTTATGTATTCTTTTAGAGGGAAAAATAGGAAAGAAAACCAATATATAAAAAGTAAACACACAGTGAGTGCCCCCCCAAAAATAAAAAAACATAAAAGGTAATCACACACACAAATGCTCATACACAAATAACTGAGCCTCAAAGAGCATTAAACTAGGTCAATATTTCTCACGGCTTATATGAGGAGATTGCTGGATCAAATGAGCTGTCTCCAAAAGCCCAGCCAGTCCAGCACAGCCTAGAAAGGAACTGTTCTGCACAAGTGACGATTTTAGGTGATGGGCATTCGGTCAATTGACCCAACCAATAAGTGACTCTTTCATCATTACCTAGACTGATCAGCTCATGGGTCGCTTTGCCAGTGACCATCAAGTATCGTTTTCTTTAATCCAAGGGCACCTTGAGGGTCTCCTTAGATATCCGGGCTGATTGGCCTTTGTGCTACCTGGCTCTCTCTTTGCCTTTCTTCCAGTAAACACCTCGTGTTAGCGTGAGCACTTTTTAGATTCCCTTGGTTAACAGTTATCAATGTTGTTAACATTTTTTGCCCATAAAAATACTGCTGCAATTTTACTTGTCTCTGCATATCTCCCTAACAATTCTAGAGATCTCTTATGGTTTATGCTTTTCATCTACATTGGATAACTTAGTGCACTAGCTTGCCAGTTTTATAAAATGTCTGTCTACAGTCAGATTCCAAGATGCAAGTGTGGTGCATCATGAATTTAAGCTCTTGAAGGCTTTATTTTTTTAGGGGGGTGGCATCACTGCCCTCTGGTGGTCGTCGGTGCTACCCAGCACTGCTCCTGAGAGCCGCTGCTGGATTTGAACCGCCAAGACCGTGAGCCACAGTCCCGCACTCAAACACTTACGCCACCGGGGCACAGCTCGAAGGTTTTATAAAGTATTTTAAAATACAGTATTTTTCCCACTGTACTAGAGATAAAGTCTCTTCTTCTGAAGTTAGTTTTGTAAATACGACCCCTCTTCCCACAAAGTAAATTGCAAGCTCCTTTATGACATGAAGTCCTAGTTTACAAGTTTTTAAAACTCTTGTGTGACGAAGAATGACACTTTACTCATAGTTGGAGTTTCATGACTTTGTGTTATATGACTAAATGTATACCTGGCGATTTCTATGTTCCAGCTTCCTTTCTTATTTTATAATGGATTGGGTCTCCCTGGTGATCCCCTGGCCTAAAGACTATGTTAATTCTCTTGTATGTACTCAGGTCACATTGCTCTTTTTTTCCTTCCTAATTTTATATCTCCCCACCTCTTAATGTTAAAATAACCTTTCTTTGATTACACAATGATGATAGTAGGTGATCTTGAAAATGTTTGTAGTATGACAAAATAATACAATGACCATTCTAGGTTAGTATCTCTCAACTAAAATGAATCAAAACTATGAATAACTTATACGAACTTATTTGAAAACTTTAGGTTAAAAAACCTACTCATAAGATTTGAATTTATAGATCTGTTGTTAAACAAATTGAAAAAAACTAGCCCAAACAATATAATAGAAATTGAATATATGAACAAATTTAAGGAGAGCTATTACATTTGTTTAGACTCAATTCCTAATGTATATCTAAAACCAACAATGGGAAAGAACCCACTTTTTGCTGTGATGTAATGAGAGTCATCTGAACTTTCCAGGTTTTTCCAGGAGCCAAGGCATTAAGCTGTCTGACCTTACAGGATAATCCCTTAGTTTCTGTATACATTTTTGCTACACCTTTCATCTCTCCCTATTCCTCTCCAGCAGCTGGTTCTGAAGAAGAAAAAGAATGGGTGACAAGAATAAAGGAGCAAGGAGACATTAATTATTTTAAAATTTAGATGTCAACAAATACACTTGCTTAAAACTCTAGCCCAGGTACTTCATTTACTCTTCTGAAAGGTCTTTTATTTGCCATTTTGCTCTTTTATATGGAACTCAGTTACAATTGATATGTATCACACAGGAAGCTTGGTACAGCCATACTTAAAAGTGAGACAAAAATTATCCAGCAAAGATAATTCATTGTTTCTCAATCTCTTCTCTTGCCATTACAAAGAACTGAGCTATGGATGTCCCAAAGGCTATAGCAATAAAAGGTCCCCAATGCTTTCCTGTCATCACAGCTTGTATTGTCTTCTGTTTAGAAACAACAGTTTTTACAAAACAACTTCCCTTTGTTTCTCCCGAAGATGGTGATGGGGTGGAGCAGGAAACAGATAGTTAGGGACAGTGGTACCAGCCTGACTGCAGCATAGTCACAGCTGGTAAAGGAAGCTCATGAAGAACGCCTGAGACCATATCCTTTTTCACAGTTGTTTAGAACCAAGTACTCAGAAAGTGCTTAGGGATATTTGGAAGACTGCTATGTCATAGTTAAGAAACAGTTAAGGGGCCCATTCTCTTTCAAGGCCTCTTCCTTATTATAGAAAGCTGTGCATCACTCCTCAGTTCCTTGGAGATGCTCTACTGCTAAGACATAGGCTGACTCCCTGGAAGACACTGCAGCTCACAAGATGCATGGCAGCATGCTGATAGACCCTGAGCCCTGGAAATGGAAGGAGCCACAGGAGACCCCTGCCAGCGCTGAGATGCTTCCACCGCCACTGGATAGACAAGCCTCACTGGCCTGTTATTGTGCTTTGTGAGTCTAAAGAGGATTTATGGATAGGCATCAGACATATGGGATAATATTGAACTTAGCTTCTGTCCATGATTTGAGTATTCTGAGAGAAGTGACTATATGGTATTCCGAAAGGGTAAAATGTGATCAAGATACATTGTGCTGCATACATGGGCAGATATGTGCATGTAGTAATGAAGCCTGCACTCAGGAAAGGCTTTACTGCGGCGATGACATGGGAATCAGATGTTCACAAAGTATAGGAATTTATACTAGGCCAAAAAGATGGGAAGGAAGTTGAGGACATAGAAAAGAGCATGGGCAGATGCTTGGGAGTATAGTTATAATTCATACAATGAACTGGTGAGTGTGGCTGGATTATTACATGTGCATTTGTTTGGATAGTGGGAAATGAGCCTGAAAAGGTCACATTTACACATAATTCCGCAGGTTTAATTCTCAGGAAGTAAAGTTGGGGGTTCAGTATGCCCATGCCACTCCTATATTCTACTCCTCACCGTAACCACGGAAGAGCAGAAACACACAGGATGAAAGGAATGGTTTAGGTGAGTAATAGGTCAGTCATGTGACAGCTCTTTTATATGTTGTCTTCAGTTAATCCTCTCATAAAACTTGTCAAACAAGAATGTAACAATTGTGGAAACTAGGTCTTGACTAATTCCACATGATAAGCACAATTTGCAATGTTAACCCAGACTTGTGTGAACTTTGGTAATCTGTCTAGATTTTTCTGCTTTGAATAGCTGCTTTCAAAGAAGATTCATGACCCTATTACATATGAATATAAAAATCAGACACATTTTACAGACTTGGTGAGAAATATGCATTTTATTCCGGAGAAAATAGAATGCCATTCAACCCACGGGCCTAAGGTCCCTGTGAGCTCCAGTAAGGGTGATCAAGAGCTGCCACTGGTTGTCTGCTGGCGCCTGGCAGCACCGGAGCCCGTCAAGCAAGAGAAAAAAGAGCAGTAGACAGGCAATTGCAAGCCCTGGAGAAGCATTCCAAAATCAGGGGATTTGCATAGTGAAATTGAAAGCATATTTGCATTCAGGAATCAAACGCATGCATTGCCACTATCGTAGAAATAGGCTGACTCAGACCATACGACTAAATAAAAGAATAATGTTTACTCAGAACTGATGTACTTGTTTAAAAAGTTAATGTTTTAAGTTTTCTGCCTTCTAGCCAAACATCGCTAATCTAATTAGAGCTATCCAACCCCACTTGGCCTGCAAGCAGGCCTGCAGTGCATTGAGTGCTCACCAGACAGGATGGACCCCAGGCCCTTTCTGCTCACCCCCTCAGCTTAAAAAGTTCAGCTCGACCTTCCTCCCCATCTCTAAATGTTTTCTTCTCACTTCCAGCCTTTTACACTCCTTAGGATCCCAGAAAGCAAGTTTATTTGGGTGATAGGTCTTCCCTCAGACATTCTTAGAACACTATGTGGTGAACATCAGATATCTAATTGCAAAGGCAAGGAGCTATTGGCAGCAAAGAGGGACTTGTAATGTTGTTACAAATTTGTTTGTGCCTCCTTATTATCCCTCTATCTCCAGATTTTTTAGTAAGTTAGTTCATTGAGCCTTTTTTTTTTCTATTCTCAAATTGATGATGACTAGTTCATATTGTCCAGAGAACTGGAATGGTAGTGATATAGAAAGGTTAAGGATGAGGAAGTTTATAATTGAGGTGGAATTAATTAGACACAAACCTACTATAATACTAATTTACTCTCAATAAGCAGGGAGGAATGACCCATATAAGTGTTGTAAACTTTTCATGAAATGAAAATTATAAACATGTCAACTAAAAAGGCAGGAAGAACAATATTAATGTATGATAAAATGAACTATAAGGTAAAAAAATCTTTGCACCTAATGAAAACATTCCGAAATATATATGCAAAAAACTTTAACAGAATTGAAAAGAGAAATAGGCAACTCTGCAATAATAATAGGAGATTTTAATATACCACTTTTGATAAAATCAGACCAACTAGAATGAAACTCAAGAAAAATACAGAAGATTAAAAAAAGAAAAGAAATACAGAAGATTTTAAAATGCAACAAATTAATCTAATCTCAAGGAAATACACATAACCATCCACCCAACGGCAGCACAGTACACATTCTTCTCCAACACACATGGATCTGGAATAAATCATATGCTGGCCTCAAAGCAAAGTCCTTCATTAAGCTCAAAAGCATCATAATATCACAAAATATTTTTTGGATCACTAAATTGTTTAATTGTTTAATCAATACCAGAAAGAATAAAGAAAAATATTTAAATTCATGGAAAATGAAACTCTGCTTAAACACCATTGGACGCTATTGTTGTTATTTGGTGTTGTTGGGTGTGTTCTGTCTCATAGTGATCATACAGCAGAACCAGATCACAACTGTACCATCTTCACAATTGTTCTTCTGTTTGAGTTCATTGCTGCAGACACTGTGTGTGTGTTAGTTTGGGTAGACTAGAGAAACAAATTTATAAACATTCATATGTTTATAAAGGGGATATTTATATACAAGAGGAATTGAACATTGAGAAAACATTCCAGCCCAGTTCAGTTCAATATCATAAGTTTGATATTAGCCCATATGTGGTGGTCATGTATTCAATATGTCAATTTTATGACTGAGATGTAGGGGTGGAGTCTAGCCGGTTAATCTGGAGAGAGCCATTGAATAGCCAATGAGGTCTCTGTGTGAGCATGACTTTCTCCCTGACTTCTGGGAAATCTCGCGATATTTCTGTCATGGAGATGAGAATCTATCTCCCGAGTTGTTGGGAGTTAGTTTCTGAGACAACAAACTACGGACAAGACAAGATGGCAGTATATGAGAAGCTGGAGGAGCTAGAGGAGAAGCCACAAGGTTGTGGCTGATGGAATCAGACCTCTGAAGTTGGAGAAGCCATGTGGAGACCACTGCCAGCGTTGAGTTGCTTTTACCACCACTGGATGCTGTTGATGGACCCTGAGCCCTGTAAGCAAGGAGCCATGGTACCAGGACTCTGTACTCACTGGTCTGTGACTGTGAGTTAGAAAGAGACTTTATAGATTGGTATCGGGCATGTGGGCTAATATCAGACTTATGACTTTGAAATGGACTGGGCTGGAATGCTTTGTCAATGTTCCATTTCTTTTGTATATAAACCTTACCCTTATATTCATATGTGTGCCTATGAATTTGTTTCCCTAGTCTACCTGGACTAACACACCATATGTCTAATACCAATCCATAAGTCCTCTTTAGACTCACGAAGCACAATCACAGGCCAGTGGGTGCAGCATCTTGTGTATCCGGTGGTAGTAGAAGCATCTCAGTGCCAGCATGGGTCTCCTGTGACTCCTCCAGTTTCAAGAGTTGAGGGTCTATCAGCATGCTTCCATGTGTCTGGTTAGCTGCAATGTCTCCCAGGAAGTCACTCTTGTGTCTTGTCAGTAGAGCATCTCCAAGGGACTGAGGAGGGAGTCTCTCACCTCTTAGGTGGAAATACAGTCTGATTTCCCAGAATTCTCCATAGAAAGCCATGCCCACACAAAGGTCTCATTGGCTTTCTTCAGATCGACAGGTTAAACTCTACCCCTATATTCTTAATCCTCAAACTGACACCAGATTAGGTGACTGCCACACTGTGGCAGGGGGGACCTTCTTTTTTTCTGCTGCCCCTCTGCTTTACTAAACATGATACCTTTCTCCAGGGACTGGTCTAGGATTTTAAAAACAAAATTTGCTGCAGGGGAAAAAAAATCCTAGAATCAAAAGAGAATAAACACACACATACTAAAAATTTGAGAAGTGTTCAGAAGTCAGTATGAACATATCAAAAAAGGAGAAAGAAACAAAACCAATACCTTAACCCAGCAACTCCAACAACTAGGAAAAGAACAGTAAAAAAAAAAAAAGGCTTCAGTCATTAGAAGAAAGTCAATAATGAGTATTATAAAATCCAGCGGTGGCTCTCAGGAGCAGCACTGGGTAGCGCTCATGAACACCGGAGGCAGTGATGCCCCAAAAGAAAACAAGCAAACAAACTCACTGCCATTAAGTCAATACTGACTCATAGGACCTCCCTGAGTGTTTCCAAGATGGTAACTATTTATTGGAGTAGAAAGCTCAGTCTTCCTCTCTTGCAGTTCTTAGTGTTTCAAACTGCCAGCCATCTGGTTCAGCATAAGCAAGGCTCTTAGTAAAGAGTAGAGCAGAAATTAAAGAAACAGGAAAGCAATAGAATCAGCATAATTGAAGTTGGTCCTTTGAAAGGATTAATAAAATCAACAAAACAGGGACTGATTTAATCCAGAAAAAGAAGAAGAAATGCAAACAACAGGAATAAGAAAGGAACTGAGCGATAAGTAGAACCAAATGAACTAAAACCTTGGTAATATAATTATATGAAAAATTACACTCCAACAATTTTTTTAAATCCAGAAGAAATGAGCAATTCTTTAGAAAGACTCTACCTAATGAAACAAACACAATGAGAAATAGAACATATGAACAATTTTATAAAAATATTAGATTTAAGAAACAATTTTAAAAACTCACCCTTTTGAAAAAAGAAAAGATTCTGTTCTGGATGGCTTCGCAATAATTCTACCAAACACATAAAAAAGCTGGCACCATGATACCATTTTACAAATTCTGCAATTCTACTCAGACTACTCCAGAACATAGAAAAAAGCTAGCTAGTTCCCCAACTTCATTCTGTGAAACAATCACAACCCTTGTATCAACCAACAAACACCAATGCCAGGCAAAGACACTGGTATAAAGAGAATTTTAAGCAAATGTCCCTTATCAACAGATATGTTCACAAGGGAAATTCTTCATTCCATTGGATAGCAACCATATAGGTCAAGATAGAACTGCTTCCATATGTTCTCCAAGACTGTAATCTTTATGGAAGTAGATTGCCACATCTTTATTCTATGTTTCAGCTAATGGATTCAAGTCACCATCCAGAAGAGCACTTAACATTGAGGAATTATCAACAAAATCCTACATAAATCATATTTAATATCTTATCTAAATTATTAATTCATAAAGATATAGTGGAATTCATATCAGGTGTGTAAGGATAGTTCAATAGAGAAAAATAATAATCAATGCAATTCACCACATAAATAAAACAAAGAGAAATACTCATGTGGCCCTATCAATCAATGCAGAAAATAAATCTAATAAAATTTGATAAAGTCAACATCCATTTCTGTCAGCAGATGATATGATCCTCTACATAGCAAACCCTAGACACTCCATAGAAAAGCTATTAGAACTATTATGATTATTATGTAAAGTAGCAGGGTACAATATTCAAGTGCAAAAATCAGTTGAATTCTCCTATACTAACAAAGAAAATTCTAAATAGGAAATCAGGAAAATTGTAGCATTTACAATGTAAGCCAAAAAGATCAAATGCTGGAGAAAAAACTGAATTAGAAATGCAGAAGATACAACAAAAACTACAAAACATTACTGCAAGAACAAAATGAGATTGATATAAATCAAAGAACATACATTGCTCATGGATAGGAAGACAATCATTGTGAAATACTAATACTACCCAAAGTAATCTATTTATTCAGTACAAACCTGATGAAGAATTCATCACCCTTTTTTAAAGAGATGGAGAAGATTTAATTGCTAGATTTATATGGAAATGATAGAGATTCTGGTTCAGCAAATTATTCCTGATGAAGAAATAAGTACAAGGTCTCACATTTCCCAATATCAAAAATACCCAAACTACCACAGAGTTACAATACTGGAAACATTCTGGTAATGGTACAATGACCGATACATAAAAAATTAGGGTACAACAGAGAAGTCAGGAGACAAACCATCCACCTATAGACAATCACTCTTCAACAAAAGGCCCAAGCCCACTAAATGAAGAAGAGATAATCTCTTTTGCCAACAGTGCTTCAAAAATAATATCCATTTATAGAAAACTGAACCAGGATCCATGCTACATAACACACACAATATCTATCTCAAGATAGAAAAAAAGATGTAAATCTAAAACTATAAAGATCATGAAAGAAAAAAAGAAGGATAAACATAGCATCTATAGTTCACAGTATAACTAGTCTATCAAATGTGTAAACAACAGAGTATAAACTAATATTCTGGTGCCTTTTAAAATTTAAACACTTATGCTCATCAAATGACTTCTCCAAAATTGTGTTATTCACAATAGCAAAAAGATGGTAACAGCATAAATGTTTATTGTGGGTGAATGGATAAACAAACTATGGTAGATACATGTAATCGAATAATATGCAACATTAAAGAATTAGCATACATTCAGGAAGCATCTTATTACATGGGTGTATCTGGTAGGCATAATATTGAGTGAAATGCTATATTAGTCTGGGTAGACAAGGAGGGAGTAAGGTTCTAGAGAAACAAATCATAAAGATAGATGTTATTCGACCTCTGCTATGTGGTTGTTTTTCTTTTTGGCTAGCCAGAGGTCAGGTATGTCTGCAGTTTATTGGGTTGTTTTTCTGAAAGAACATAGGAAATTAAAGTTTTGATTATTTTGTTTGTTTTTTGTCTTTGGTTTTTCCTCTTTGAAATTGTGAAAATGAAAGTGATTAATGTATAGTTTGAGCTAGACTCCATCCCTACACTCTTAGTCCTCAAATTGCCACGAGATTAGGTGACTGTCACAATTGGGAAATGTGAAAATAGAGAACTTGTAAGCCCTCTTGTCTGGCTCCATTAAAATTTGGATCTTTAAATGGGTGAGAACATGCCTGCAAAGAAGACTCTGAAAAAATGAGCACCATCCAGTGCTTTGGAATACTCAGAATATTTGTATTCAAAGAGTATTGCCTAAGGGGCTGTTTTTGATAGTTTGAAGAAAAAAATGAAATTTTGTATATTTGAAGTTTGAACTAGTGATTTTTGTCAGAAGGTGGAAAAAATATGGAAACATGAAAAAAGCTCCTTTCAAGGACAGAATATTAAGGGGAGCCAGTGGCAGCCTGAAATGCTCCATAGGCGACCACCTGGATCCACTTGTTCAGTGGAAGTGGAAGATAAGCATCACTAGAGATATGGGTTGAGTCTGACCACTGACACCCATGGTTTACAGGAACCAGATGAGAAGAAGAGAGTGGGTTCACTGGTCTGAAGTTCATGATCTAGCACAAAGGGGGCTAGGCTTGTTGAGAGTTTGTTAAAGTGGGTACAGAGTCTTGTGTATCCAGTGAGCAGTAGTTCTTAAACCACTGGTCGCAACCCTTCTGGGAGTCAAATGACCATTTCAGAGGTGTTTCCCTATTCACAACACTAGCAAAATTGCAGTTATGAAGTAACAACAAAAATAACTTTGTGTTTAGGAGGGGTTACCACAACCTGAAGAACAGTATTACCACAACCTGAAGAACAGTATTAAAGGGTCAAGGCATTAGGAAGGTTGAAAACAGCTGGTCTAGAGTCACGGGGACCAATAGACACCCGTTTGAGCCTAAGTGAGGCAGCCCACATCAAGTTGATCAGAATCTGATCAGATGAAGAGAATATATTTGAGTCTGTGAATATTGCTGCAGACTTTATGGATGGTCTGCCCTGATTTGACTTTATGCGTATATCACAATGTTCTGACTGGAATGAAAATTCTTCACATCACAGGATGCGACTGTCTCCTCAGAGCACTGAGTTGATGTAAATGGGTAGTATAGAAATTGGATATCCCAAAGTGGAGGATAAAGGCATGAAGTGATTGACTTATACACTTTCATAGGTGAGGGAATATATTGACAGGACTATAGGATTAAGGTGTAGGTTACTTAATTGCAATTGTTAGCCATAGGATATTCTTGTTTTGTTGACTTTTAGAATGTTATGTTTAAATGAGGGTGGCATATATTAATTGTATGCATTTTAGTTTTATCCTGTTAGGTACAGATATGATTTTATTATCTTTTCTTTTAAAATTAAATATGATTAGAGTTGAATCAAACTGCCAACTTGACAAGGGGTGGTCCGTGGTAGTTACATAAACTTGTGTCAATTTAAGGATTAAGTGTGTAGGTGTGGAGTCTAGCCTGCCAATCAGACTATAGTCAATGAAGCCTCAGTGTGGGCATAGTCTTTTCCTGAGGATTCCGTAACTTCTGTGTTTCTACATTAGAGGTAGGAGACACACACACTCTCTTCTCACATCTTGTGAGACATCCCTGTGAAGAGTATGCATGGAGAGAGGTTTGGAGCCAGACCTCTGGAGCTGGAGAAGCCACATGGAGACCCTTGCTAGTACTGAGATTCTTACAATGCCACTGGATCCACAAGACTTTGCACTCCCTACCCACGAGCCTGTGATCTTCCTGCATTTAGCGTCACAGCATTTGTTTCATGAGTCTGAAGAGGACTTTAAATATCAGCATCAGATATATGGGCTAATATCAGATTTGATCTAATATTATGGATTTGGTCTAGACTAGACTCAAAATTCAACTGTTTTTGTATATAAAGCCCTTTCTTATACACACATAGGGTCTTATGCACATTAGATATATTTCTCTAGGCTACCTGAACTAACACAAATGTCAATCACAAGAGAATAAGTATTATGTGAGTAAGAAAAGGATTAATACGCAGAAATAAATATTATTTTATTTTTACAGGGATGAAATGGAAAAGGGTGGAAAAGTTGCTAACTGGAGAATAGATATGTATTTACTTGGATGAAGGGAAAGGCAATATATAATAAAGGGGAGGTTATAACAACATGACCAAGGTAAAGGAATATACTGAGAGATACAAAAGAGTAAGACAATAAATAATAATATATGAGTAGATACATAGGTAGGCATGTAAGAACAAGTGTGGAACAGTGTAGAGAGGAACACACATGATATATACATGTATGTATATAACATACATGATATATAACATACATGATATATACATATATACATATATATACATAGAGATACACATACCTATTTGGCCAAGGATATTTCTACATAAATATGCATATGTGTTCTAAATATTTTTGTTTTTAGATTGATTATAACTGAGCTGATTCTCACTCACAGTGATCCAATGTATAAGAGAACAAAATATGCTTAGATCTGACACCATCCTCCCAATCACTGTTATGGCTGAGCCTATTGTTGCAGCCACTGTGTTAGACCATCTCATTGGAGATTTTCCTCTGGAAGATTCTTCTCTTTTCACTACCCTTCCACTTTGTTCTTTTCCAGGGACTGGCCTCTCCTGACACCATGTTTAATTTATGTGAGATGAAGAATTGCCATTCTTGGATCTAAGAAACATTCTGCCTGTACTTCTCCCATATTTGTTTGTTTTTCTGGAAAACCTGGTACTTCTGGAAGGTCAATATTCAATATTTTTCAGCAGCAGCATAGTTCAAAAACATCAAATCTTTCTTGGTCTTCTTATTCAATGTCCAACTTTCACATGCATGCGAAGCAATTGAAATGGCTTGACTCAGGGACACCTTAGTTCCCACCATAATATCCTTGATTTTTAACACTTTAAAACACAGTTGTGCAGCAGAATATCCAATGTAGTGTCATTTTATCCCTTCACTGCTGCTTACATGAACATTGATTGTGTATCCAAGTACAATGAAGTCCTTGACCACTTCAATCTTTTCACTATTTATTATGATGATATCCATTGATCTGTTATGAGGATTTTTTTTTCTTTATGGTGGGTTTAATACATACTGAAGATTGCAATTTTTGACCTTCATCAGCACGGGCTTCAAATCCTTCTGTTTCAGCAAGCAAGTTTTTTTTTTTTTGGCATCACTGCTCTCCGGTGGTGGGAGTAGGAAGCAACTTTTTTATAACATAAGATTTCCTCTGATTGATCTTGATGTCATACTCTTCTTCATATAATCAAGCTTCTCAGATAATTTTCTCAGTATATAAATTGACTAAATACTGTGAGAGAATACAACTCTGATGCACATGTCTCGATTTTAAATAAAGCCAGTATTCCCTTATTCTGTCTCACTTGAACAACTGTCTCTTGATTCATTTACAAGGCCCGCATGGGCACAATGAAGTGTTCTGGAATTCTCATTCTTCTTAGTACTATCTATACTTAGTTAAGATGCACACAATCAAGTGCATCATAGTCAATGTTGCAAATACACACATTTACATAGTAGTACATGGGTCAAAGTTATGAAAACACTTTAGTCATAAGCAAAGATCTTGAGGTACCTCGTCACTGGATTTAGAGGATTATTACTATAGTCTCAGGGGATAAGATCAATTGATATAGTGCACAAAAGCAATGTTCTATTTTCTAAATTGGTGCGCAGCAGCTGGGGTTTTAAAAGTTTCCAAGTGACCATCTAAAATACAACAATTGGTCTTTTCTTGTCCAGAGCAAAGAACAGTGAATAAAATAAAATTCAAGTAAATAATTAAGCTAAAGGACTAAGGGAGCATATGAATTATATCCTCTACTAGCCTGATGCCAGAACTAGACGGTGCCAGGTTACCACTACTTACCTCTCTGATATGAATTAAAATAGAAGATTTTGGTAAGAGTGAGAAGCATATAGAACAAAATTTGAAATTATAAAAGTGATCAGACTTACTGGTCTGATAAAGAATGGTGGCATTCCCAGGAATATGATCTTAGAACTGAAGATCAGGAACTTCAAATCAGGAACTGAACTCACTCTTGGAGATTCACTTCCAGCAAAATGATATCGAAGCAATAAGTAAAAGCTGTGAAGAACATGTTCCTCAGAACCATTAGTGATAGGTCAAAGGGTAGCTTTTGTCCCAAAATCAAATTAAGAAGGCTGAAGCAGAAAAGAAAAATGGGCAAATGAAAGCAGGGAATACAGATAAGAGGTAGAAGGGATGCTATTATACTTAGGGGCTTGCAAATTATGTCATAAGACAAAATGTATACACATTGGTAAGTGGACACTAAAAACTTTCTCTGCACATGTTCCAAAGCATAATGTGATGCTTTTTCAGAAAAGATGCTTTTTCAAACTGGGAATTTTTATTGAACTTCACATAGAGGGAATAATTGCAGCTGCAGAAGTGTCTAGGATTGATGGCTGAAAACAGCTGGATGGAGAGACTTGCATTTTCCTCCACAGTTCTCACAGTAAATGGAATAGTCTGGATACTAGAGGCACAATAATGAAAATGTGTGTCACAGAAAGCGTCCAATATCCCGAGTTCACAAGGGAATTTCATGACACACAGATGGCTAAATATTTTCCCTAAAATGGTAGTTATTTTGAACCACAAGTGTGTGGGTGTGTGTGTGTAACCAGTTAGGTAGTAGGTGATTTACAGGTAGGATTAAGCATTTAATTTGTCCTTTTCATAGCCTTGTATGACTGGGCTAAGGGATTCTTGGTTGGGAATCACAAAATTCATTCCTCTTTATTGTTGGATTCCTAGAAATGAGTTGAGGAGAAGATAAGCCCATATTCATCTCTTCTTCATCTCAGCCCCTCTTGACTTTGAAGGTATCATGTATATGTATTTGATGTCTCCTGGTCAATTGCATGGAGTCCAATGAGGCTCACTTTCATCATTAGGTCTCTTAGTCCAGAGCACAGCTTTGGACCTCCATGGGGATACTGGACTCCTATGTTTGTAAATGAATAAGACATCCTTGAGTCTGATAAGCTTATTTGCTTCTCATTCTCCCCAGGACTGGAAGCCAACATTGAGTTTTTGTAAATATGGTTCGATAAATCTGGTGAGGAAGGTATCAAATAGTGAAATCATTGGGGGGGGGGTGCACAAAGTCAACTAAACAGCAACATCAGTGTATTTATTATTCAGAACACAAACAGAGAAAAACTGGCACATTTTCTCAAGTTTATAATTAAAAATATTAATGTTGAATTAACTGGAGGGATTTTTCTAATTAGGTACATTTCTTCAAGTTTTTATTTAAGTCATATTCTGTGGTGTCTTCCACTGAAGATAAAGCTGTGATCCTGTTTTCTACCTGACCTATTAATTACATTCTGCCTGAATGCAGTGGTTAACACTGCCATTATCTCATGGATCTCATGCCACATTGCACAATACTTCTATTGTAACTTAGAAATCAGCCATCACCCCGTTGCAGTATAGGGGTAGATTGTATCAAAAGTAATGTTTACAGTGTACTAACAGGCTCATAAAGATAAACATCAGAAATTCATATGAAAACCTAAATCGTGTCAGTTCTTAAATTGCCATAAATGGCTTCCTTATGCATTTGTCTATGCTTTGCTGTGTACGTATCTGCCAGGAATTTCAGCATACCCCAAGTCCCATAACTTTCTGTGAGCGTGTGTTGTGTATTCCACAGACACAGGACTCTGCTAGTTGGGTAGGCTCTTCCCTCTACTTCTCTCTGGTTCCAATGTGACCCAAAGACCAAGTTTGCTGCCATCAAGGCAATGTTGACTCCTAGTGACCAGAAAACCAAGTCTCTCTCACTGTTGACTTTGCCCAATGTGCACCACAGCACCAGGTCCCCTGGTCCCAATGTGAGACTCATTCAATATAGGAGCTAAGCAGATTATTTTAACATACTTTCTGATGATGTGTTTAAAGAGTCTTGCAATGTCTGTGCTTTTTATAATGCTTAGGAACAGAGTTTACAAGGCAACTTTTTGACTCACCGATTTTCATTCCTGTTTCTGAATCAAGGGGAATAAAAAAGGTGGTGTCGTGTACTTGCAATGCCTATACTTCTGTGGGGAAAGTGTTCCGAGCACTGGCTTGGGAGTGAGAAAAACTTCAGATGGAGCAATTTCCATTACTTGTTAACTGTATAATCTTGAATAAGTTAACCTCTCTGAGCTTCAATACCTCTTTCAAGTGAATAATATGAGAGAAACTGTTTCATAGGGCATCTGTGATGATTAAATAAAAACATTGCACATAAAACACCTATCAGAGTGCTCAATACCAAGTAAATGATCAATAGAGGTTAATTAGTATTATTATATTTACCACCCAGGAGGACCACCTACAGGGTTGTTACAGAGGATACATTTGGATAATGCATGTAAAGACTTTTTTAGTACAGTTCTTTGTCTTCTCTTAGATTTTCAGTTATAGTAATGGGGGCCGGGGGGGGGGGCGGGGAGGGCAACTGCATTCAGATTCAATTCATCGGTTTTAATTAGTGAATAAGATAAACTGTTTCTCTAGTTGCCATCAAGATGCAGGTGTGGGATTCTCTTTTAAATGCCCTTCTCATTTTTGTTTGCCATTCCTATGTTCTGACACAACCAGGTAGACGGGCACATTACCAAAGCTGAAACATCTGGATTTGGTCAGGAGTCAAAACTTTTGTTTGTCTGTGCTTATCTTCTGATCGCTCAGGTTATGATTGCTCAGGTTATCCCAGGAGACTAGAGACCACCCTGAGACTTCAGCTTTGACATTCAGAACAAACCACCCTCCTCTGTGGATGAACGAGCACCCAAGTACTGGGAATATATACCTATTGATGTGTAAATATATCAACAGACAGTAAGTGAGGAGGAGTGAGTCAGCTTGCACCCAAAGGCCACTATGACAGAGAGCTTCCTTTTGTATAGAGCAAGAGGCTTCTAGGTTGAGTTTAGTTGTTAGCACTCCTTAGGAGGTGATTACAGATGGTGTGGGAGAGACATTGGACCTTCTCTCATTTTGTGATGGGGAGAAAGAATCATCGTTAACATCAACACAAAGCTGATTCCTATGGCGGTGCAGGTTGGGCATACATTCTCTCTCAAACCTTGGTACCAGTTTTAATACCAACTGTCCCATTCTGTGCATCTTTGTTCAGGAAGTCATTTTCATGGCCACACCCTATGCAAAGAGGCACTGCTGTTTAGGGAAGTGGCAGGGTTATAATTCAGTTTCAAGTATGCTGAGCATACAGTTCTTGGTAAGGATGGACTCTTCTCAACTGTGCTTTCAGTCAGGTTTCTCTATAGCTCTTGAACCCTCAACTGGACCTCTACCCTGCTTCGAAGGAGGACAAATATCTTTGCCAAATATTTCCCAAAGACAATCTACACTAAGAGTAAGGCGTGGACTGAAGAGACTTAGCTATATTCCTGTGATTCAGCAAACTTAGCTCTACCAAGTATTCAAAGGTACTTGACTCCATCAACAAGCCTCCTGCCTGAAAGACTTCATTTTCTAACTCTGTTAGCCCAAGAAGCACACTGTAATATCTGCTCCCATCTTCTTTCTGGTTCTGCTAAAGCTCCATCACTGACCTGTCTTTTTTGGTAGCCACAAATCATCCTTCTCACCTCTGAGATGGCTCATCTTTAACAGGAGAATGACAAAACTAAGAAGTCCTTTTTAGGGTTATTTCCACCATATTTGCATGGTCCTGCCTCCACAGGAGTATCATGAATTTTATTTACATTATTAAGAAACTCATTATTAGGAAACTCTTCAGTGAGAATCCCATGAAAACATGTCAATCAGACACTCCCTTCTTTGATCTCCCCCGTTTTAGATATTCAGTGTTTATTTTAGCAATCCAGTATTCTGAAAAGAAAAGCATGCACCTTAATCTGAAGAATATCTTGTTCCAAAGCAAAACCCAGTCCAAAGCAACCAATAACCAATAACACTGCAGTGGTTTACAGCTCATTGCATCAAATAGTTTTCTCTTCATTTGGTTGGTTTATTGTCACCATGTCTTAAGCCCCTATGGGTTAGATCATTGGGTATTAGTATGCATAGAAGTCCATACACCTTCCTGCACTTCAGATCATTCTCTATCTCATCTCTCTACTCTATAGGTTAGGACTCAGTGGTCAGCAAAGTGAGGCTTGTGAGCCATATGCAGCTCTTTCAGTATGAATGTAATATTGCTAACAGTTAAAGGCTATTATTTCAGATTTGGTGTTTTCATTTGTTTGGAAAAAAGCATATTTAAGGTTATTCAGTGATTGTGAAGTTGTTAGGAGGGATAGGATCGGGTCTTCGGTCTCAAGAATTTGCTGACCCCTGGGTTAGTTCAACGGGCATCATTTGAAGTCTCAGCGTCTAAACAACTACTAGCACTATAGACCAGCCAGTCCTTTCTCTTTCTGTTTCATTTCTAGCCTCCCTGGCTAGGTCAACATGTGCCAGTGGAACAGGTTTGAACTCAGCTGTGCCTCCCTGACTTCCAGTCATTGAGTTGGCTCAGAGAATATCAGACTATCCACTTGCCTATACCCTTTCACTTTTAGTCCAGGAAAGGTGTTTTTCTGATGGGGACCCTCAGTTCACTCAAAAGTAAACCACCATTTTCTAGAAATTCAAAATTAAAAGTGAATTTTTTTTCCTTTGCAGATCCTTCCTGCAAATACAAATTTTCAATTCTTTCAGTAGGTCTGGGTAGCTCTACATGTATTTTTTAAAGTATAGTTCCTGGGTAGTGTTTGTGATTTTTACCTAAGTCCTCAAGCCTCTGGACCCAGGTTACTACATTCAAACCCATAGCTTGTGTATATTTCTAGCAAGTTGTAGTCACTGTTTTAAGCATATGTAATCAAGTATTGGCCGAGGTCAAAATTACATGTGTTTTCTTATCTATAACACTTCATACTCCTATATGTAGGTATATTTTAAACACTAGGTAGTGGAAACATGCAATATTCATATTCTCAAAAAGCTCATTTCCATTGAGCTGACTCAGTAACCCAATAGGATAGGACAGAACTGCCCCCTGTGAGTTTCAAAGACTGTAACTATACACAGGAGTAGAAAGCTCCACAAGCCTTCTGAGCAGTGGCTGGTGTTTTGAACTAATGACTTTGCAGTTAGCAACACAACATGTGATCACTATGCCACCAGGGCTTCTGAATGCCCACAGTACAGCTTGTCTTAATATGCATAGTCACTTCATATCATAAATACATACTTAATCTTAATATCCATAGTTTATCTTCTCTTTTGAACACTTTGACTAACTTGCCATTCCTAGGCATGTGACTTTGGGCCTTTCTCTGGGTGAAACAAATAGACCCAGTCTGCCTATCTTGTTTGCCCAGTTTGGCTTTGCCACAGATAATTCTGCCATATGTGATTTTCTGCCCTATCTTTTAGTTTCTTTCATTACAGGCAATAATAATCAAACCAACCATGTAAGAATCAAAAGTTTCCATTTTTGTATCCCTTACAAAGTTATACATGTCTATGAGTCTGGAACCATTGCAACAAATGTCACTTCCAATGCCAACTGTAAGCATGTTAGGCAGAGGCATATGGCCTCCTCTTTTTCATGAGAGGAAGATGGAATCACTATCATTATCAGCCCACAGCTGAGTCCTTTAGGGGGTGGGTGTCAGGCATACTTCCTTTCTTCAAATGCTTCATCAATTCCATTTATTCTCAAAACATTTTAGACTGTAGTTGTTGTGTCTGCTATACCTAAATTATATCTTGATTTATTTTATTGACATATCCTTCACAAACTATATAATTAAATGTTTAAATATATTAAGAAATATATTAAGAAAAACTATCCAATCATCAGCACTATCAATTATAAAACATTTTCTTTATATATACCAATTTTTAAAATAATTTTATTGGGGGCTCTTACAGCTACTACAACATTCAGTATATCATTTGTATCAAGGACATTTACACATATGTTGCCACATACATTTCCAAACATTTTCCACTTGAGCCCTTGATACAAGCTCCACTTAAAAAAAAAAACTCCCCTTTCCCCTCCCCCCTTTTTAAAATGAATCATGTTATTGGGGGTCCATACAACTCCCATCACAATCCCTAACAACATCAGTTGTATGCAGACCACTTTTACACACCCATTGCCATCATCACTTTCAAAACATTCTCCCTCCCTCCAGGCCCCCATTTTCAGCTCCATATATTACCCTTCCTCCCCCCCTTTCCCTTGAACCCTTAGTAATTTACAAATTATTTTTTTCATCCTGTACACTGTACAATGTGTCCCAACACTCACTTCCCTGCTGCCTATGTCCCAGAGAGGAGGCTACGTGTAGATCCCTGAAGTTGGTTCTCCCTTTCTATTCCTCCAGCCCTCCACCCTCCTGGTATTACCACTCCTATTACTAGTCTTGATGGATCAGCTATCCTAAGTTTTCTATGTTTCCAACTTCACTGTACATCTCCTGGTCTAGCTGGATTTATGTGGTAGAATTGGGGTCATGATAGTGGGTGGGAGGCAGCATGGGAACTAGAGGAAGCTTGCATATTTCATAGCTCCTACTCTGTATCTTAACTGACTCATCTCCTCCTTGTAACCCCTCTGCAAAAGGATGTCACCTCATCTATTGATGGGCTTTGGGTCCCCAATCTGTACTCCCCCTCATTAATAATAATATAATTTTAGCTCATTGATGCCTGACACTGGATCCCTTCACCACCTCATGATCACACAGGTTGGTGTGTTTCTTCCGTGTGGGCTTTATTACTTCTGAGCTGAATGGTCGCTTGTTTACTCAAGCCTTTACGACCCCAGACACTATATCTTTTGGTAGCCAGGCACCATCAGCTTTCTTCACCACATCTGCTTATGCACACATTTGTCCTCAGCAATCATATCAGGAAAGTGAGCATGCAATGTTATGCTTTTTAGTTCTTGATGCCTGATATCTCATCCCTTTGACACCTCATGATTCCACAAGCTAGTGTGCTTCGTCCATGTGGGCTTTGTTGCTTCTGAGCTAGATGGCTGTGTGTTTACTTTCAAGCTTTTAAGACCTCAGACGCTTCATCTTTTGATAGCCAGGCACCATCAGCTTTTTTCGCCACCTTTGCTTATGCACACATTTGTTTTCAGTGATCTCGTCGGAAAGGTGAGCATCTTGGAATGCCAATTTAATAGAACAAAGTGTTCTTGAACCAAGGAGATACTTGAGTGGAGGTCCAATGCTTATCTGTTGTCCTACTACTAACCCTATAAGTATACACATTAATCTCTTTCCCCATCCTCACTTATAAATATATGCCCCTATGTACATACCTGTATTTGAACCTCTGTAAATGTTCATTATACCCCAGTTCCTTCCTCTATTTCCTTTTGCTTCCCTCTTGTCCCACTATCATGCTCACTCTCCATTTGGGTTTCAGTATTTTTTCTCTGTTACATTAGTCTTAATCAATCCCTATTGGCCTTCTCTCACCCACCTTGTCCTTGCATTTGTATCAGTTGTTATTCCCTTTTCCCTGGGCTGGTCGACATCACCACCTTTCCCCCTCCTCCCCCTCTTAAATGTCCCCTACCCTGGAACCATCAGTTCTGTAATTTTTGCCTCAAACCTCTTTGTCCAGTCTATCTTGTCTAGATAAACCTGTAGAGGTAGCAATATGTACAAGAAAGGTCTCCTAAAATGGAGCAACCTAAGCAAATAAAACAATGATAACAACAGCAAGAAACCCCCTCAATGTACTATACAATATAAACAGAATAATAAAAATAATAGCAATATAAAAACCTGTATGAAGTTCAAGGTCTGTAGTTGACCTCCTAGAGTGACCCCTGGTTTAGTCAGATGGGGTGCCAATAACCTGGCCCCAAAGTATATCCTTGTCACTCCATCTGTGACTCTACGCTCTGTTGCACACTCTTAGTGCTTTGCATTGGTGTGGTTGTGTCCGACAGGGTATAATCTTGACCCCACTTCTTCTTCCTGGCCCCAATAGGCCTTGGGTCAGTGAAGGTAGCCGTATTGGCGTAGTGGTAGAGCGCAGGACTGTGGCCCACTGGGATGGAAGTTCAATTCCAGCTCCATGGAGCAAAGGCTGGGCCTCCTACTCCCACCACCAGAGGGCAGTGATGCCCACAAAAATATATATACCCATTTTAATTAGCTTTTCATTCCTCCCCAACCATTCCTAATATTCCTAGGGAATTATCAATCCAGTTAATGTCTCTATGGGTTACTTGTCCTGGAGTTTAAGTAAAGAAAATCATATAAATCCCTCAGCAACAACAAAATAAAACACAGGGGAAAAAACTCAATCCAAAAGAAAGCAGAAGATAAAAACTAGAAAAAAAATGTAAAAGAGGTCAAAAGGAAGAAAAGTGATAATATATTACCTGTTAACCTAACTACATCTGCAGTAACCTCTTTTCCAGTGCACTCTGTCTGAGAGCAAGACTATCCCATTCCTAGTCAATGGTCGGAGGGAATCCAAAGGAAGCTTAATCTATATAGTGACTCTGCAGATGTATTTTAGGCTTTCACTGCCATCCAGATTTTGCAAACCGAATGCTCAGAATTTAAACTTCAATGCAATTTCCTCATATGATCTTAGACTTTATTGATTATAATCCTTGAATCACATGGGCTAATATTTATAACTCTTGGATGGCATGGATTAATGTGCTCTTTCTATATGTGCTTACCCAAAACTCACCTAGATAATTGCTTGTTGTTTTTTTTTGGCATCACTGCTCTCCGGTGGTGGGAGCAGGAGGGCCAGCCCCACTGTTGGAATTGAACCTCCGTCCCAGTGGGCCGCAGTCCCGCACACAACCGCTACGCCACCGGGGCTCAGCCCCAATAATTGCCTGTTTTAAGACAAGCTTTTAAGACCCTAGTCACTGTTATTTTGATAGCTGTGCACCATCTGATTTCTTTGTCATATTATGCCATACCACTTATATTGTCATTGATAGAAATCCTGGTAAAGCAGTGGCTATGCATTGGGTTGCTAACCACACGGTCAACAGCTACCGACTACCAGGCACTACTCACCAGAAAGAAAAGGCTTTCTTGTCCTGTGCAGAGTTACAGTCTTGGAAACCCACAGAGGCCATTCTACCAGGTCCTATAGGGTCACTATGAGTCAGAATCACCTTAGTGGCCGTAAGTAGTGAAAGTTATAGGGAAGATAAAGCATTTTATACATGCAAAAGTTTTCAGACTCAGTCATCAGCAAGACACTGCAGTCACCAGGACAAAAAACAGTGGTCATTGAAAACATATATATCCAGATAACATTTGTATATGCAAATAACCAGGGACTAAATTTCAAAATTCCCCTTTGCTACCTTCCCTAATCCTTCAGTGGAGAGAAGGAGGGCAGGAGAGGTGGCTGGAAAAAGCTGTTGACATCGCGTGCGCAAGGTTGTTGGTGTTCCAAGTCTGGAAGTTGGAGTGCAGCCACCTGGAAGATTCGGACTTCTCTGCTTGTGATCTTAGGAAATTTCCCCAGCATTGAAGCTGTGCTTCAGGGAATGTCAAGAAATAATGATTTTTGTATCTGTAAATAAGGCTGTTGCTATGGGTGAGTGGCAATGTTCCATAGACATTAGCTATTTTCACTTTCTTGTGGTCCACCCAGGAATTACAAAACACAAAAGGGTGTTCCCTTCCCAACTGAAAATAGCTTTTGGCAGCATTTTCTGACACAGTTTTTCAATGTGCCATGGGACCTGTCACCTCAATCATTTTGCTTTTTCTTTCATCCTCCCACAAAAGTGATTTTTAGGAGGGAGGGCAACTGATCAGATGAAACTGAGAGATATGTTGAGCATGCTAATAACACCCTGTCAAAACCTGGGCTAGTCAAATGAAAATACTTAGGTGAGGGGTAAGATGGGCTTTTATGGGAGATGTCCATACCCCTCATCTGCTACCCACTGAGAAGTGGTCCATTTCCCTCTCCCGTACCAAAGGGAATGATGCATTTTTTTTTCTATCACCGATATCATTAACATTAATAGCAAACTTCTTTTTTTAAGGATCTGTTTGCCTCACAGCTCAGAATGACATACCCTTAACCCTACCAAGTCTGACTATATTTAATCACATTACTCCAAGAATACAAATTGCTTATTGTGGGATGCATAATAATTAGTGATGCCACAGGGATTTTAGAATACTAATGCTCAAGTCTCCAAATAGCTACTGAAGAGGGTTACTAGGGGAGCTAACATATATCGGTTACTGTAATCCAGTATGCTCCAAATGCTTTATTTATGTCAACTAAGTTCGACCTCTATAACAACCTCCTGAAGTAGGTACTATTATCATCACCATTGTTTAGAGAGAAGAATGGCACAAGGAAAATTGGAAATGTTTGCTCCTGTAATACATGTTCTAGAGAAAGGATTCAAGCCCAGGGAGTTTGTCTCCAGGATGTCATTGTCAACCACACACTTCTCTCTGAAACACAAAGAGCCTGACATTGGTGCATTATTCTGAGAAACACTAATAAACAAGAAGTCTGTGAGGCTAGGCTCCCTCTCTTAGGTCAAATGCAACAGAACTACAGTAGAATGAGTCCTTTATGCAGTAGAAATCTGGAGTTGCAGCATACTGTGGAGCTTCCTTTGTGCAAACCCCTTAGGTTAGTCAAAAAAATAGGTCCTAAAACATATCACAGCTCTTTAAAAAAGGCCCTAGGGCTCAAATCTGGGCCACACCTCTCCCTTACCAACTATCCTAAGCCTCACATTATATGGAAGATGCCAACTACCCACTGTATTATAAAAGGACAAAGATGGCCAAACTGTACTTTTATCACTAACTGAACAGCAGATATCAGCATGAATACACAGTTCCCAACTGGATATGGCTCTAGGCTTCCTCTTACTTTTCCATTCCTCATCACCAGCTGCCACTGTCAAAGCTATTGTTCTCTTTGACTCTAAACTCTGAGGTCAGACCTCATCCCTGTCTGTCCTAGGCGAGGGCAAAGTATCTCTGGTTCTGATGCCAGATCATTAGGGAGAAACCTTGGGCTCAGAAGTTGGCCCTCCTACTTCTCTTGGTTCCCTCAGATTAGGTCATACTGCTTTTCTCTCTCATGCAGCCACCAAGCATTGAGGCTATACAAACCCCCACTGTACTGCCAGACCCTGCTGGCCCATTGCCCCTTTAGGTTTAAGATAACTTTTCATAATGACTCACAAAGTCCACAGAAACTGTTATCTAGACTTAACAACTTTACATTGCCCACTTTTTCTAATCAGAAAGACTACACATCACATAGTCTGAGAGAAGTGCACAACTTTCCCCTGTATACAAGTGTGGGTTTCCTCATGGTGTGGGTTTCCTCATGGTGGATTTCCTCAAGCCCCAAACAGAGTGGTCCAAGGTCATTTCCTAGTCATTGACTTGACAACAAATAGGCATGAATTGGGACTTGATGCAAAATCTTGACAATCCAATCAATGAATATGCATAAATGCATGATGGTCTCCTCCCTTTCTGGAATTACTTTCACTGATATGGGACCAGTGTAGCCTCTACTTTCCTGGCTATTTTATAAAACAATGACATCTTGATGTCCCACGTTATTTTCAAAGACCTGCGTCAAAGAGCCATTCCAAGTTCTTTGTCCCACTCCTTGAATTATTGATTAGAATGGGTTTCACTGGAGATATCCCTACCAGGTTCAACTTTTTCTGCCTTCCCTGCAGTTCCTGTTGCTGTCAACTGCTCACTCTTAGAGCCTAGATGATATATTAGAAGGGACATGAGCTGGAGTTCCATATATCAGGGTTGAATGCTGAAATTGATATTTTCTAGCTATGTGAAACATGGCAAATCCTTTATCACAGGACTCTCTTATTTTTCCACACCTATATATTACTAGTTAGAAATTTGTCCCTTTTATGCTCTCTGGTTTTTTTCAAGAACCATAACTGGAGATCCTTTATTTAGCTATTTGTTATTGAAAGTGTGATCCACAGAGAATCAGCACTGATAGCTCTGAGCTAGTTAGAAATGCATAATCACAGGCCCCACTTCAAGTCTACGAATTCTCAATGTGTATTTCAAAAAGATCCTCAAAAGATTCATGTGCACATCAACTTTTGAGAAACATTGTGAACATTTCACACTTCTAATGCACGTGAAAGATAAATGAGGTAGCTATCACTTCTTAATTTATTCCCCTTCTGTCTTTTACTGTTCTGAAAGGGTAATGACAATTGCTTATCTCTCTGACTTAGGACCAGTTTCATAATTCAGAAAAAAAATTTAATTGGTGAGGTGATACACATATGATTTGTTATTTAACACCCCATGGGGTCTAGGCTACAGTCTGAACACATTTTTGTTCAGTACACAAAATAGGTATAAATAAAAGTATAGTTTAATATGAATTCTAGTTGGGTTTCATCTTCAAACATGTTTGCTGCAAACTTGCAAAATAACCTAGGTTTCAGCATTTTTATTTCTTTAAAAAGATGGTTGGAAACATGGGGAATTCAGTACAGATGATCCCTTCAGGACCAGTGGTCGGTGTGGTGATACGGGGAGGGTGGTGAGAGGGTGGAGTGGAAGGGGTAATCAATTGCAGGGATCTATATATGATCTCTCTGGAATATGGACAGTGGGGAAGTGGGTGAAGGGACACAGCAAGTGAGTATGATATGAAAAAGTAATAACAATGTGTAAATTATTAAGGGTTCATGGGGGGGGGAGAGGGAGAGGGAAGGGAGGGGAAATATGGGGAGCTGGTACTGGGGTCCTAAGTGGAGGGAGGATGTTTCGCGGGTGATGATGGCAACAAATGTGCAAATGTGATATGCATACAATTGACATATGTGTTTATAGTGATGGGAGTTATATGGGCCCCCAATGGTATGATTTAAGAAAAAAAAGGGGGGGGGAAAGGAGCTTATACCAAGAGCTCAAGTAGGAAATATTTGGAAATGAATATGACATCATATGTACAAATATTCTTGATACAAATGATGTATTGAATATTATAAGAGCTATAAGAGCCCTCAATAAAATTATTGGGGAAAAAAGTTGCTGAATGAGGATAGTGGGTATGAATTGAGCAGGAATATACCTGAGAGAGCTCAGAGATATGCATCCCATGTTGAATTACATTTGCCTGCTCAAACTCTGTGTGGATAGTGATTGAACTCAGGATGAGCAGCTCAGAGTCATGACAGGTGCTACCCAGATATCCTACCTCTGCAGGATCCTGTCAACAGCAATAACTCTGAGGCCAATGTGGGCTTGTCTCAGAAAGACCATGCCTTCTCTCTTCTTGGTGCTGAGCAGACAGTAGCAGACAGGAAGTATAGACACTTCTCTGCATCACTGAAAACAATGCTCCCTTACCACAGAGGGTCACCATGAGTTGGAATCTATTCTGAATATGAGGGATTGGCTTGTTGCTTTTGTTCATTCTGAAGGAGTAAAAAACTCAGTATGCTTCACTGAAAGGATTGATAATGAGGGTTTTCAAAAAGTCAGTGAAGAAAACATTTCAATGCTAAATTTACTTCAAAAAGATTAGAAAATTGTAACCTTCAAGTAGTTTCATCTTCTCTTAACCCAACAAATGTACTCAAATTATGTCTTGAGGGTTCCAATTGGCAGAGCATTTATACTGCTTTTCTAGCATACATCCTCTTATTGTCAACCTGCTAAGACAAGAGGAAAGGAGAAGCAAACAAATTAAAACAATATTAGTAAAAACATGATCAATGGTATTAAAACAAAGACCCACCTAATGTGAAAAAAAATTTTTTAATCCAATAGGGGTAACAGAATAGGGTCTTTGCTTCAGAGTATCTGCTTTTTGATTACAAATTGTTAGGAGGAATTGAAATACTTTCCTTATGGTGAGTAGGAGATGTTAGGTAATACGGTTAAAGAGGCAAACACTGAGTTATCCCACAGCTCTCTTTCATAGACAATGAGACTGTAAAAACAAAGTCCAAACTAACCTACGTCTGGAGCCTCTGAATATACACATGCAGAATAACTACTATCGGTCTTTCTTAAAGACAAGGACAAACTAAATACATCGAAACAGAGCGGATTATAACTCATGCAGACCCTCTATGGTAGGGTAGCATTGCTAATGTCCTTTCAAGACAGTCATTCTTTACAAGATTGGAAAGTCTCATCTTTCTCCCTAAGAATGCCTGGTGACTTCCAACTGCTGACCTTCAGGTGAGCATCCCTGTGTGTACCCATGATTTCATCAAACCAAAATCTTCCCTTGCATTATTCATTTAATTTCCATAAGAAATTCAGGAGAGGATTGCCCCCATCTCATAAAGCATTATACTAAGACTCAGGGAGGTTAAGTAAATTGCCAAAGTCAATGTCATCGGATTGATGCTGACTCACAATGACCCATTGGGCAGAGTAGAAATTCTTCTGTGAGTGTTTGAGACTAACTTTTTGCAGGTAGAAATCCCTGTCTTTCTCTTACAAATTGTCAAAGTTCTAGCTAATTCTAAAACTTGTGCTCTTAACCACTCAATGGTACCTAGTTTTAGTCTGAGTCTCAGGCTTGTTTGGAGAGTCCTTAAGTGTCAACAGTTCAAAGCTGTGCCTTAGGTCCAGGGTTCAGAGAGAGGTCTGTATGACAGGTGGGTAGGCAACAGAAGTGTTAGCTATGAAAACATGATGGGTAAGAAGTGAGAGAGGACTGACTATGGATAAGACCAGAAATCATGTGCCCACAAAAAATGATTTATAATTCCTTTTCAATTTTCTTCTATCTCCCTTCCAGCAATATAAGTGAGATAATCATAGGATTATAGTGATGAAATGAAACTCTTGCAGTCATCCCAATCTATTCCACTGCCTTCAGGCAGTGCATCATTTAAATGAGATCATTTGTTTAAAGATCTTAGAAGGAATTTCCAAATCACTCAAAGATACCTATGACAGGGACTCACACTTTTATAGTGATTCAACTTTTTGTGATGATAAATCCAAATTAATTTGCAAGATTTACTGAGTTCCTATTATGTGTCCTGAGCTAAGGAAGGGGCTGTTGGATTAGTTATATAGATGCATGTTGTATAAGTCTGAGTAGACAAGAGAAACAAATTCAGAAACACCCATACATGTATAAGAAAGCTTTATATACAAGAGCAATAGAATATTGAGAAAATGTCCCAGCTGAGGGCATACAAATCCCTAAGTCCTCGATTAGTCCATATATCTGATAGCAATCTACAAAGTTCTCTTCAGACTCACACCATACATGCAATGATGCCAAATGCAGGAAGATCACAGGCCAGTGAGTGTGAACTCTTGTGGATCCAGTGGCACTGTAAGCATCTCAGCGCTGGTAGTGTCTCCACGTAGCTCCTCCAGCTCAGAGAACTAGCAGAGTTCCATGTGTCTTGCCGCTGTAATGTCTACCCAGGAGTGAGTCTGCATCTTGCCTCCAGTGAGCTATTTATCTCCTTAGGGCCTCCAAATGAGGTCATCAAGATGTGATCTGATTGACAAGCTCTACTTCTACCCTTCACATGTAATCCTGTCAGATTGAAAACAGATTATATATCTACCACAATATTATTGAACCATTGATAGTGACACAATTGCAGACCAGATTAAAATATAAAAAGTAAAAGTCACATGTTTAGACCCAGTATTCTGCCAGAAATTAGCAATCACCAGACCTCTCTCTGATATTCAACTTGCCTTCTTGTAAAGTGAGGGAGTGGGGTCATCCCAGTTACGTAGCATTATGAGAGATGCAGCTTCTAAGACATATGGGAGATGTGGAAGGTAATAGATAAGAAGTTAATTGAGGGGAGATCTGGGAGGAATTGGTTTATTAACAAAGGCTTCTGGAAGGCGTGCCCCTTTTGGGTAAGAATTGGATACTAAACCCAAGCTCATCAAGTCCTCTGCAGGGGAAAGATGTCTATTCCCATAAAGATTTAGAAAGCCTCAGAAACCTAAACACAGTCACTGTGATTTAGAATTGACGTGATGGGTTTGGCTTGGTTTGGAAGGAGTGGGGATTTTCCTTGTGTCCTCAAATTTCATTTGGATTAGGGACAGAAAGATACTTTAGGAACATACTCTGAGACAGGAATGCATATCATCTGCTGACCAGTCAGAGAGGGGACAGAAGCCAGATGTTAAAGATAGTGGGGGGACAAAATTACCTAAAATTCCATTTATTTTTGAGATGTTTGGGTTAGACATAGCATAACATTAAAAGCAGTAATAGCAGCTAAAAGGTTCTTGAGAAAGACTTAGAGAAGGTAGAAAGGTATTCTATTATAAGAACATCTATATTGTCAAACTCCTGAATGAGGTAGGTATTTTTATTATAAAGGGTAAGTAAAAAAGTATTGGTACTAAGGTTCCAGTTCATTCATGCATAAGCTGATTTCAAGCAAAATGTGTTTAAACATGTCTCTCTGATCAGTAAATGGCTACAGACAAGTTCTCTCGAAGATAAATGTCCTAGTCTCATTTCAAAAACCCACCATTGAGCTGATTCTAATTCATAGCCAATCTTCATAGGGTTCCACAGGTGTGTGTCTTCATGAGCACAGGAGCTTCTTCTTTCTGAGTGGTCTATCTTTGTGTAAAGTAGCAGGTGGCTTTGGACCACTGAGTTTGCAGTGCAACCTAGTGCCATCCAGGGGATCTGATGGATTGATTCAATTCAAAACAGAGAGGTTAGCTCAGAAGATTACAATGACTAGGTTTTGGAATTTCCAAGGAAGAATCTTGACAAACTTTCTCAATGGTTACAAGATAACTCAGGGGCTTATTGGGATGGAAATTTGAAAACTACATTGGTGAGAAAAAACTCAGAAAGTGTCTCTGTGGAATTTTCCCTTTGTGACAACATACCTTCTCACTTTTTTAAGGTTACAAGGGCTGTTCTATGATAATGTTGGAAAACCTTACTCTGTGCACTCTAGCATCCTCATCAGGCCGCCTTCAGACTTCTTTTTTTCCCACAAACTCAATGAACACATAAAGGGAACACCTTTTACATGCTTTAAATATGCTCAATTGCTGTTTTTGACTGGGTATAAATTGAAGGGTGCAGGATTTTTCACAAAAGTGTTAAAAAACCAAATTCACTAATCATCTAGTAAATGCTGACACACAGTTTCCAAGACCATAACTATTTACGGGAGTAGAAATTCCAGTCTTTCTCCTGCAGAGTTGTTTATAGTTTTGAACTATTAATCATGTGGATGACATTGACATAACCAAATGGAAAAATCACTTTCAGAAGTATATAGCATAAAAGGATGCTATTAGAGCATATCACAGTTTAATATTTTTATTTAATAAAGATTCCTATGATTTCATGCCAATACTCTGACTCACCCTTGTATAATCCTCACACCAACTCAGAAAGCAGAACTTTATTTTCCCCATCCTGTAAGTGATGAAATGAGACTCAAAGAGCTTATGCAATTTCTTCTCATAAGTAAATTGGCTTTATTTTATTTGGCTCAATAGAGTTTGAGCTTTCTTGTTTGAGCTCAGATATAAATAAAATGATTTTTTGGGGTGTGAATTATAAAGTGAGAGAGTACATAAAAAGAGTGAGAATAACCAAGAGTTACAGAAGTCTAGAAGCATGGTAAAGTGTTGAAGTCATAAAGGTAGCAGGAGGAGAGAGAAAGCAAATGTTTCCAAGGGATATTCTGAATTACCTGAAGGGAAGGTGGATCTCCATGATTATAGAAAGGCATAAATTAAAAATGACTACAACGATTGGAACATGACAACTTGGATGTCATATATTCCATGATGTCAAGGAAGAAGAAAAACTGGTTTGGGAATGAAGGTGAATTAAATTTTGGACATACGGTGTCTGAAGAGAAAGGGATTTTTTTTTTATCTGGCCACAGCCAAACGGATTCTGAGGAAGTGGACCCCTTTGTGTAAAAAAGATTGTAGGCATCTCAGGAGGGCTTTGGTACTGAAGTTAGGAGAGTCAGGAGCAACAGTGAGCCATGAGACTCCACCATAGGGTAAAAGCTAAAGAGGGCTTCCAGGAGATAGGGCAGTGTTGGACAACAGAAGGAATACAGGAGGATAGCAGCTGAGTGAGGAGACGTGGAAGAAAGAGAATCAGAGGGAAGCGACTCAATGTTTGCAGCCGGTTAACCCAAATTCTAATTACAACAGAGGAATTGAAGACTGAAAAGTCTAGATCTACTCTCATTCCCCACCCCCAATTACTTCTAGGGCCTTTTCTCTCTTGTTATTTCTTCAGACAAACAATGTCATCACTATCCTTGGATTTTCTGCAAAAGAACAGATCCATTGCAGGGCTTATTCTTCGACAACTTCCTACTTTTTCCAGTGCCTGAAATTGTCACCCAGATCTTTGGGATGCTCATATGGCCATTTGATAACTAGTGTGCATTTTCTTCCAGAAATAAGGTCCTGTGCTAGTCTTGGGCTGTGTTGATGGGCTGACAGACTATGGCTTCTCTACTCACCCCAAAGCTATATTATCCTTAGCTCAGCCAGAAAGCAAGTAGTCAAGGTGAAAGGGTGTCCATGGGATACAGAGGTCAGTTAGTTCCTTAACCAGCATCACTTTCAGGCTCTGCTTCAACAATCAGGAGATGCTGGGGAGATAAACAGCAGTTTGTTTGAAAATAGTGTGAGCTACATTGCATAAACAAGCCCAAACTGCATGGCCACTCTGCCCGCCTCCTCCCCCCCAACCCCCCCCCATACTATTTTCCCCCAGGCAGATTGACTGGGAGCTCAGGGGCTTTGCTTCTTGCTCCTGCAGAGATCATCTGGTGGGATCAGGTGGGTGCCAGCCTGCAATCAATGTCTGGGGAAGTTTGCCAAGACAGAAAGGGTAATCGGTAGGCTAGGTAGCTCCTAATGTCTCTTCCTTTGCTTCCTCCTTTGACCTTTTCCAAAATAGTGCTTGGACACCTACTTTGGAAGGTAAAAATCTTTCTGTTTGCAAATAGCACAGTAAAACTTGCTGTTCATTTCCCCATAAGCAATAGTTTGGGGAAATCAAAGGAGCTTCTATTTTGCAGCTCTCCTACCCCCCTCTCCATTCTCCTCTCCACTCCTGCTTCCTCGAAGCCACTGACTCACAGGAGATTTTGTGTTCCCTATGTTTGCATATATGCAATCAAATATGGAGAGAAAGTGAGCTCGTTTAAAATATTAATCATTTTCTATTTTTCTTAGCTGGATGAAAATTTCCTGCACTTTTGTCCATGTAAATGCAAAATTATCCTCCTGCAAGTTGAGGTGGTGGCAGTTCCTGAACACAGTTATATTTTGCAGATAACAGGATTAGCTTGGATGTGGGTAATAAGTTGGTGAATCTCCCCCCGGCCATTTCTCAACACTGTGAGAGCACTAATCCTTTATGCTTTGATGTCTTCTAGTTTTCCATCAGGTGCGCCACGGACTATTTGTCCTGGGGCAGTCAGCTCTCTTATAAGATCTCATAGTGTCCTCATTAGCTGCGCCTATTTACCCAACCAGCCTGTTGAACCCAATTTATAGTTTATGTGATTAATTCCCAAAGTACAGTAAACCCTAGCTCTAAGGCTCTCTATTATATGACTGCATCTCCTTTAAGGGCAAACACAAGCTTCAGTTATTTTGCTACATGGCTGAATCATATATAATACTCTAATAATTTTACTCTCGACAACACATTAAACATCTTTCCATACATTTTCTTTATAGCACACAGCTCATAAAGAAAAGAATGTTCCACATTGGATCGGAAAGTGCTAACACTATGCGGGAGTCATGTTAGGGTTTCTCCTTCCTTCCTTCCTTCCTTCCTCCCTTCCTTCCTTCCTTCCTTCCTCCCTTCCTTCCTTCCATCCTTCCTTCCGCGCTATGTGTTTTTATTTTGGCTGAAACTGTGGGCTAACAATTATCAGCTTTGTCACCACACGATTCTTTATCATCTGAGTCATAAGTTGGAAAAAGTTGAGAAAGTTATGCATCAGTCCAAACTCACGAGTTCCTTTTCAATTTTAATATGCAGACGTGGAACATGAAAGGTTGAAAGGTTGAAATGCGCATGTGCACGTGCATATGTGTGGCTCATCAGAGACCAGGATAGAGAGCCAAACCCAAAGAGCAGCACCTAGGTCACCTTGGCCAGCATTTTTCCTAAAGTGGACAGAGTTAAAGGAAAACAACTTAGAATTTTTCGAAGGGAAAAAAGGTTAAAAACCTAAAAACCAAAACACTAATGTTGTTCACTTAGATATATTCCCACAACCCTATCATCCCATCAAATGCTGCTATCCCACAGATATACAATCCCTTAGAATTAGGAATCATTTGTCCCCAAATGTTAATAGCATTAAGACTGAAAAATGGTGCCATCCATCTTTGGGGAATGGGAACAAACACAGAGAAAGTTGATTTCTACTGTTCCTAAGTTGCAGCTGGGAAGGGCAAGCAGAGGAGGGCAAGCAGAGGCAATAGATGTTTGGTACCTATCACTGATTTAGTAGAGGAAACAGATCACAACCTGATTATTCATAGTGTGCATAGTTTAAGCCTCATACTTCTGCTACCTGCTACCTCACGTGATGTATTGGAAATCTAAGTGGTGAGCAGGGACGAAGGGTGAGTCTCACCTCCTTCTCTCTGCTGCTGTGGTAGTCTGGGAAAACATGCCAATGGGACTCAACAGCAGTGAGTGAAGCTCACTGAAGCTCATTGAAGGTCTTTGAAACTACCTGTGATGTTGATTATGCCTTTCACCCCCTTTCTGTCTCTACTCATAGTATGTGCTGCATTCTCCCTTGCTACAAGAAAGGAGACCATAGAAACTTACTGATATGTAACTGGCCAGTCAATGGCAATCCCACAATTTTCTCCAAACAGTTGTGGTCCTCATTATCAGATGGCAAAAACTGACATTTTGAAGGGATAAAATCAGCACTAAAAAGACTGGCGTAACACCGTAGGACTGTGGTATGATGTTCCTGAAATAACAATCATGGTTGTTGCTTTGATCCAATTCTTTCACCCCACTGGCAAGAACACTGTAAAAAACTTGTCTATACATAAAAGTCAATAGACAACTACCCAAATGCTTTCTGGGCCCAACTTCTGTTTAACCTGAGGTTGTGGATCAAGCAGTTTCTTTAGAGAATACACTGATTAGAGGGGGAGAAAATCATTTCCCAATAATTTTTTCTTTTGTTTTGTTTTTCCTAACCCTAACCCTAATCCTAACCCATGTCTCAATCCTTTACTTAGAAGCCTGCCTATGAAATTTCCATCACTTATGGTCCCCCAGAAGTGAATTTGAGTTTATTGTTAACTATAGTCTCACTTAGTGAATAACTCAAGAGAACTCTCCAGGTTTCTCTAATTCCCATGCCAACATTCTTTTAGGATTTTGGGGTTTTATGACCTTATAAGACCCCCAGCAACTCTTTTTGGTCATGATTAGAGCATGAAGGGTTTAGTCCAGTTCACCAGAGGTTGCTATAGCTTTTTTTGGTTATTTTTAACAAAGAACCCTGACATGATAGCCTATACAAGTTTGCTGGCAATATGCCATATATAGTACTTTCTTACCAGAAAACCGAGGTAGTGGTCTCCTCTGATTGGGAATGATGACATTTTCACCAGATGCAGAACTACCTTGGTTTTGTGGTGCTTCAAATATTTGGTACATCAGCTTTCCCTCAATTTGAAATATAGATATAGATGTGAATAAAGATGCCCTCATGAATCTGTAGGAGGAATTATTCATAAAACATACTGTAAAATTTTTATAAAACTCTAAAGCACTGTTGTAAATTTGACAATCATACCTCCCAGTTCTAAAAATGTCTGGCTTTATGTTGCTAAACAGAGAATCATCACAACCTGTAAATATGGAGTTGGTGGTGAAATGTCCTAAGGCAAATTTGATTCTGAGTAAGTGACGCTGCATTTTTGTTTGAATGTGGAAGTATAGTCAGTCATTGATAGAGATTGGAGATACTGTCAAGAAGATAAAATATGAAAATTCTTTGCCTGAAATTGAGTGATATAGATTAGATTTTAATATTAAAATCGGCTACTTTCCAGAACATTATTACTGTAGATAATATTTATGAAGTGCCTACTGTGTCCTACATATTGTGCTGAACATTCAAAACCAATTATATCATTGAATCTTGAGAATAATGTTATGAAGAAAGCTGCTATTATCACTAATTTAAAGCTTATGAGTATGTGAACTTAGGTCTACATTGTTCATGTGGCTTACTTACGCTCACATCATAATCCTCAGTGAGAGGGTTCAAATTCTGATCTGATTCCGGAATCTGTGATCTTAGATTGTGACAAATAGCTTGCATTGACACTAAAGATTTATTGAGTGCATTGCTTTCTTACATATTATTGAAACATATTGGCTTGGAATTCATAGAGTTTAGTATTTTGAATGTACTTTTGGCTCATAGTTAGAAATCAGCACTGGTTAAAGAAAAAAGCAAAACAATTGTTTCTGAGAAATAGGTAGAACTTAGAACATACTATTTCATTTTGTTCTGTTATCTGAGCAAAGTCAGCATGGCCTCCCAAGAGTTTATCATCGCATAGTCTTAGCAAGAGCCCTGTCTCATCTGCCCTTATGGTAGAGAATGCTGACTAGATCAAGTGTGGCATCAGGAGACAGCAACCTTGACTAGATATGGGAAACTCTTGGATCAGGAGTACAGTGTTAGTGAATAATACAAAGTATGATTTACCTTTCATTTCTGACCATCCTTTCCACTACAACCAAAATAAAACCTCGAATAATAAGAAAAATATAATTGATACAATTTCTCTGAAATATTCACATGCTCTGAAAAGTAACTTAGATTTACAGAATGTGGAGAGGCATTGGGTAAGTACTCTGGGTTTAAAGGATAGAGAGGGAGGCAGGCAAAAAAGTCATAAAACAAAGACAATCTTTTGGGGCATCTGCTATAAGCTATTCAAATGGTAGGTGAGGGAAAAACCAGCTGCTGAGGTCAGTTGAACTCTCATAATGTTGAACCCCAAGGGGACTTGGAAACCCCAGACATCTGTTGGGTTAAAAACTCATGAAGGACCAAAGAATACTGAATTGAGAATTGCAACTTTCTGTTACCAACTGTAGCTAATGTAACTAAAGGAGAAATTGTGTTAGATCTCCTGCTTATGGACAGGTAAGATTTTATTGAAAGTAGGAAAACAACATCCAGGTTTAATACTATTGCCCATGTGATGATGTGTACATAGTAGAGTGAAAATGAGAAAACTGAATACAGCAGTATCAGATAATTAAACCTCGAGGAAGCTTATTAAGGAATCAAGTAAGTACAAGAGAAAAATATTAAAACTCAAGAGCACAGTAGAGTTCAAAAGCCATCTTGAAGATGATCATAATTGCTATTCCTCAGAAAGAGAAAAGTGGAGAAACAAACTAATAAACCCTCACAAAGTCTCCCTGTAAGTTTGGTGTGGGTGAAGACGGAAGCTGGCCCCATCAGTTAAAGCTATCAGAGCAGTGAAGATAAGGACAGCAAGACATCTAGAATCAATTAATGATAACAAGAGGGTTAAAGCAAAGAGGGGATTTTATAGAGATATGAGAGGCAAATGGGAAAGATCAGAGAGAGTTGCTTGGAGTATCTTACTGAAGTAAGACGGAGTTCAGAAGTCATGGATTCAGATTCTAATTCCTGTTTTTTCTGAGATAGGGAGGCAATGCCATGACTTATTGGCATCCAAAGTTCCCTTTTAGTGGGAGTATGTGGGTAGTGGCTTTCAAGAAATAAAATAGAAAGTTACTTATTGTTGTAATGTGAGGGGGCTCTGCAAACTTTAGTCTTCCCTTCCACATGCCATTGAAGGCACTGAGACTAGTTTTACTTCATTGTGAATTTAAAACATTACTGGCAAGGATGCCACATAACATTTCAACAAGTGTACACATGTACTTTCCTCAGAGTAGAGTTTAAATTGGATCTTGGCCATTGGAAGATGGAAATCACCAATGAGATGGAAGAAATGAGTAAATGATGATGATGCTTGGAAGATGGACTTCACCCATCTCATAAACTTATCTCAAGATGGTTATGAAAGAGTAATAATTATCATCATACCACAGCCTGTCACAAGATGACACTTCTTCAGGGCAACTAGGAAAGGGGAGATGATATACAGGAGGTTGGTTGTGCTACCTTCTCTTTAGATATAGTGATGGTTGAGGGCAATAATTACTGGTTGTAGTGGAGAGAGAATAGTGATTGATAAATCTAAATTCCCTTTTTGCCTTGAGGATGCATTCCTTGCTAGAATAGTGGAAAGGAGTAGGACTGTAAAATACCACATCTGGAAGGGATCTTAAAAGTAAACTAGTCCTGTTTCCTTTTTTAACAGATGAGAAAATTGAGGCTACTTCTTAGCTCATTAGTGTCAGCTCCAGGTGACTCTTGACTTCAAAGAGATCCTATTGACAGGAAAGGAATATATGGAAAACCAGAAAACACTTTCCATTTCCACTGCATTGTAATAACTAGTTTCATGGCTTTTCCCTTTTTCTTATGTCTCTGTCTTACATTTTCAATAAATATAAGAATATAATACTCACACATATCCCTCACTCATACACATGCAAAGAAATAAATTACCCTTACCATTTACAGGCACAAGTAGTATTTGAAAACATTAAACTTTTCCAGAAGCTACAACAATAACAATCAAAATAAAATATGAAAATGTGAAGATCCTATGTGATTTTTCTCGCCCCCTTGGTCATTTTACAGCTATATTCTCAGAGATATTTGATGCATGTTGGATGAATGCATTTTATTATTTTTAGATTTTTATGTACATCTATGTGAATCTATTGAAAATATATACCATTGTTGTGTGAATATAAATGGGTGTTTTAAAATATGAATGTTCATACTACACATATAATTGTCAAGTTTATTTTGCTACTTAACTGCATTTTTTTATATCTGTGCTGATATATGTTTATTTGATGTCTTTTTAGTGTTAAATAGTTTTTCATGTAAACATGTCACATAACTACAAATTGTAAAAAACCCAGATGTTCTTGATCCAGTATGTATTAGTCTGGTGCACTAGAAAAACAAATAAGGGAGAAACTCATACATGTGTAAGAAAAAACTATATATACAAGAGCAGTTGAATAAAAAGAAAACATCCCAGTCCAGTCCAGATCAAGTCCATAAGATTGATATTAGCTCATATATCCTATACTAATCTATAAAGTCTTCAGACTCATAAAACACATGCAATGACATGGAATTCAGGAAGATCACAGGCCAGAGGGTTGGAAGTTTTGCGGATCCAGTGGCATTGTAAGCATCCCAGTGATGGCAGGAGTCTCCACATGTTTCCTTGAATGCCAAAATTCTGACTACCACAGCGTAGCTTCATGTGGCTTTTCCTCACTCTTTTGCAGGGAGTGAGATGAGAGAGAAAGAGGGAGAGAGGGAGGGAGGGAGGGTCCAAGGGAGATAGGGAGGGAGGGAGGGAAGGAGGGAGGGAGAGATGAAGGGAGGGAGACTTCTGCCTCCAATGAAGAAATACAGGAGTTCCCAGAATCCTCAGGAAAAGGTTATGCTCACACAGAAGGCTTATTGCATATCCAATGATTGACAGGCTAGACTCGACCCCTTCGTTCTCAGTCCTCTCAAATTGGCAAATAATTATATAACTACAACCAGGAATATATTTGTGTGTTACATATATGTATATGTGTGTGTATCATGTAACTGGACTGATACCATGGTTGCAACAATGGGATCAGGCATAGAAATAATAGAATGGCACAAGACTAGGTTGTATTTTATTCTGTTTTACATAGGGTCACCATGTAAAATGTACTCAATGGCACATAACATAGCAAAATATGTCACAATATTTTAAAATATTCCCTTATTGATAGGCATATGTATTGCTGTTTTTTTTAATATTATAGGACAATACCTGGATCAAGAACTTCTGGGTTATGTACAAACTGTAGTTAAGAACTAATACCTCTTAAGTCTATTATGTAAAAATACGATGGTACATTTAGTTTTTCCTAATAATAATATTAGTGGTCCTTGGAGGCTTGTATCAAAATATTACATGCATGTCTTATTTTATTGTGCTTTGCACAAATTGAGGGTTTGTGGCAGTTCTGTCACCAACAAGCTCAGTTGCACAATTTTTCCCCAAAGCCTGTTCTCACTTCTTAAACTTTGTGTCACATTTTGGTAGTTCTTACAATATTTCAATCTCTTTTATCATGCTACTATACAATTAGCAGACTACAGTATAGTATAAACATAACTTTCATAGGCATTGGGGAATTAAACTAATACACTGAACTCACTGAATTGCAGTATTTGCTTTGAGATAATGGTTTGGAATCTAAGCTTCAATATCACTAGAGTATGTCTAAACTATTATTACTACTGCATTACTATGTCCGTATGTAAATGTCTCTTGAAATATTCTTTAACACTTTTATGCATGGAAATGTATATATTATATATGCCAAGATAAACTCTAGGTGAGTTGATTGTAGATGCAAGATGTACCTCTCAGTCTCAGTTGCCTATTTGCAAATCTGGCCCGCATCACTTTATCTGCCAGTTTATTGTACTGTGGTGGCATGTATGGTTCTGTGAAGCTTGAAATATGACTGAGGAGGAGCTGATTTCTCAGAGTACAGTTGACAATGGTGTCGTGACGTGGGTAAAGCTTGTGGGAGTGGAGACTTTGGGATCTTCGTTTGTTGTTGGAGCACAACTCAAGGTAAGGAGAAAGGCTACAAAAATCTTCTAATAAACAGAACTTAGAAAGTACTAAATGTGAATCTAGGAAAATTGAAGCTCATCAAAAATGAAATGGATCATGTAATGATCTATATGAAATGAACTGATAATGGTGATTTTGAATCAGATACTGTTATGATTTACCATGCCAGGAATAACACAATTAAGAGGAATGGCATGGTATTCACTGTCAAAAAATACATTGCAATGTCATGGGGTACAATGCCTTCTGCGACAGGATTACATCTCTCCTCAGAGGAAATCCAATCATTACAAATATTATTCAAATTTATGCACCAACAATAAAAGCTAGGGATGTAGAAATTGAGGAATTATACCTATGACTTTATTTGGATGAAAATGTAATAATTATTGGTTATATTATTGTGATGCAAAAGTTGGAAACAAAGAGAAAGGAACAGAAGTTGAAAAATACAGTCTTGGTAATAGAAATGAAGCTGGAGATTGCACAACAGAAATTTTCTAAATCAATGACTTGCTCATAGCAAATACCTTTTCCCAAAAACACAAACGCGGCTATATTCATGGACTTCCATCAATGAAATACACAGAAACCAAATTATACACCACGCCAAAAATATAATGGAGAAGCTAAATAGCAGCAGCTAAAATCAGACGAGGGACTTACTGTGGGACAGACCATTATGTAAGCTCAGGATAAAGCTGACATGAAAACAAGTGCCTGGAGTCAAAAGATGACCTCAATTTTGTGAACATCTCATGAATATATTTGACATATTGAGTACTAATGAGAGGAGACCCGAAGAGGAGGACATTAAGATCATCACACAAAAATAAAGCAAAAGGTTATTGAAAAGTTGGGAAAGAAGGATCAAAGTGGATGTCAAAAGAGATCCTGAACCTTTTTCTTAATCATAGAGTAGATAAAGCAAATGGAAGAAGGAATAAAATTAAAGACCTGAATAGAAGATTTCAAAGGGCAGTTCCAAACAACAAAGCCAAATATTATAATAAAATGTGTGAAGACCTAGAATTACAAAACCAAACCAACGAGCATGCTCAGCATATCTTAAATGAAAAAAACTCACTTAACAATTTGAGCCAGCAGTTGGAATCTTGAAAGATTCTGTATAAGTTCTGCATGATATCCGATTGCACCACTGGAGCTCCACTTGAAAGATTCTATGAGCAAAATATTTAATGATAGACAGATGGCACAAGCTTGTTTACTGAAACTGAGGTCTTGAAGCACTTCATGATAACACTCAAGAATTGTAGGCTTCAGTATGGCTTGTGACTTAATGTACAGAATGCTAAAATCCTTACAATTGGTCCAGGAGTTAACATCATGATCAATGGGAAAAAGATGGAAGTTGTAAAGGATTTCATATTACTTGACTCCACTATCAACACTCATGGAAGCAGCAGTCAAGAGATCAAAAGATTTATTACATTAGGTACATCTGCTGCACAAAGTTTTAGATTTTTATCATACACACACACACACACACACACAGTTTAATCGTGTCAACCAGAACTGCACAATTGCCACCATAATCAGTTTCCAAACATTCATTTCCTACATGGACTCTTTGACATTATCTTCCCTTCACTCCCACTCCATCACTGAACTCCTCTCTCACTGAAACCCTTATTCTATTTGGTGTATGTAGAAGTTCATCATTCCTAGGTTTTATATATTGAAAATTTGAAAAACATAGCACAACTTCAAGAAGGTGCCCTACAATGACATGACACCTCTGAGATACATCATAATATGGACAAAAATCAAATAAAGCAACACAAACCAAAGATATATGCAATTTAGGAAACCAGATCAGATCAGCATGCATCATTGGTTGGGGGGGGGGGGTAATACTGAAATTTATATATATTTTAGACTATAAGTGAAATTGTTAATCTTGATTTATAGTTAATTCTTGTGTGCTATAATCTTTTACTGTGAACTATTATACCTTTTAATTTCTCTTTTTTATAAATCATTTTATTGGGCGCTCATACATGATCATGAGTCCACCATGATCAATACATACATCAATTTTGTGCATAGCACATTTGCACACCTGTTGCCATCATCAACCCCGAAATATTCTCCCTCCACTTAGGCCCCCAGTACCAGCTCTCCATATCTCCCCTCCCTTCCCATTCCCACTCCTCCATGAACCCTTAATGATTTACACATTGTTATTACTTTTTCATATCATACTCTGTCCCTTCACCCACTTCCCTGCTGTTTGTACCCCAGAGTGCAGGTCATATGTAGATCCTTGCAATTGGTTCCCCTTTCCACTTCACCCTCCACCCTCCTGGTATCACTACTCCCACCACTGGTCGTCAAGGATTCCTCTATCCTGAATTCCCCATTTTCCAGCTCCAGTGTACATCCCCTGGTCTAGCTGGTAAAGTAGAATTGGGATCATGATAGTGGCTGGGAACAAGCATTTGAGAACTAGAGGAAAGTTACATACCTCATTGTTGCCACACTGTACCTTGACAGACTCATCTCATCCCTGCAACCCCTCTGCAATGGGATGTCACTCCACCTATTGATGGGCTTTGGGTACCCAATCTATACTCCCCTCATTTATAATGATGTAATTTTTAGTTCTTTGATGCCTGACACCAGATCGCTTTGACATCTTGTGGCCATACAGGCTAGTATGCTTCTTCCATGTGGGTTTTGTTGCATCTGAGCTAGATGGCGATTTACCTCAAGTCTTTAAGACTCCAGGCCCTACATCTTTTGATAGCCGGACACCATTTCTTTCTTCCCTACACCTGCTTATGGGCACATTCGTCTTCAGTGATCATGTTGGGAAGGTGAGCATCATGAAATGCCAATTTAATGGAAAAAATGTTCTTGCACTAAGGAAGTACTTGAGTGGAGGTCTAATGCCCACCTTCTGTCAAAATATACTAATCCTATAAGTATTGATCTATTTCCCCATTATGTACATGCCTGTATTTAGACCTCTATAAATGCCCTTTACCACACATTATCACTCTATTTCCTTTTACTTTCCTCTTGTACCACTATCATGCTCAGCCTCCATTGAGGTTTCAGTATTTTCTCTCTGTTACATTACTCTTGATCAATACCTATCAGGCTTCTCACACCCAATTTGTCACTGATTTTGAATCTCTTGTTCTCTTATCCCTGGGCCACTGCTTTTCTCCTTCCTCACTATCTTCCATGACCCCGCCCTGCCCCGCCCAGAACCATCAGTCCTGTCATTTTTTGCCTCCAGACTGCCCATCCAGGCTATCTTATCTAGATAGACCTGCAGAGACAACAATATGTACAAAATACACAGGAACCCTAGGATGAAGCAACCAAAGAAAATGAAATTATGATAACAACAAACCTCAATGTCCAATATATATACATATATGTATATAGATATATATAATTAAAAAATTAAAATAGTAATGAAATAAAACCTGTAAACAGTTCAAGGTCTGTTTGTTGACATCCAGGACTGTCCCCCGGTTGAGTCAGATGGGTGGCACACCCTGACCCTAAAGTATATCCTTGTCACCCCATTGGGAACTTCATGCTCTGTTCACATACTTAATTTTTTTTTTTTTGCCATGGTGTGGTTGGGTCAGACAGGGTATAATCCTGACCCCATTTCTTCAGTGTTCTCAGTGATAGAAGCTGTATTTCATAGTGGAGTTGGTCATATGACCCTCTCTGTGCATTAGCTGCTCTGAGTGGGAATATCATCCTGAAGGCTCAGTGGACCAGGATGCTCTCCATTCTTTCTTCCTCCCATTTCATTTGTTCTCATGTGCTCTGGTCAGGCATATTTGCCAAGCTACCACCTCAGTGCTGTCCTCCAAAGCAAACTCTCATAGGGGGAGGGGCGACTCTCCCACAGTTGGGATTCAGGTTGAGCGCTCAGACCCTTCCACTGGTGCCATGCTCCATGCTGTCGTGCTGCATTCACATCCTGAAGCATCTGGCTTAAATTTGGTCCCTCTTTCCCTGTGGAGATATAAACAAAATGCTTCCTTTGGGTGGGTTAGTACCACATTCCCTCTCTATGCATCACCATCTGTCCCCCACCCTTGGTGGCTACTATATGTAGCTCTGGATTTGGTCTGGCCCCTGCCATACTACCTGAACCTTTCCCCAGGAATTTCTGTATACAGTGGCTTTTCCCCCATGCCCTCTTTGCATTTTTTTAAAAAATTAAACTCACCTCAGCAGACTCATGTTTTACATGTCCACTTGAGTTTGGCTAAATTTACTTAGTATAATTTCCTCCAGTTCTTCCCACTCAGTGATGTGCTTCGTAAATTCATCACTGCTTTTCAGCGAAGCATAATACTCCATTTTATGTATGTACAACAGTTTTTTAATCCATTCATCAGTTGATGGAAATTTGGACTGCTTCCAACTCCTTGTGATTCTGAACTGTGCTATGATGAACATTGGGGTACAGATGTCTGGTCGTGGATCATTGCTTGTCTCTTCTGAGTATATGTCCAGTAGGGGGATTGCTGGGTCATATAGTAGCTCAATGCCCATTTGTTTTAGATATTGCTAAGTCGATTTTCATAGTGGTTGTACATACCTTCGGGTCCACCGGCAGTGCATAAGGGTCCCTATCTCCCCACAGCCTCTCTTGTTGCTTTCTGATTTTTTGAATTGGGCTATCCTTGAAGGTGTTAGGTGGTATCTCATTGTTGTTTTGATTTGCATTTCTCCTATGGCTAATTGTCGGGAACACTTTCTCATATTTTTATTGGCCATTCAGATTTATGCCTCTGTGAAACTTCTGTTCAGGTTATTTGACCACCTGCTCAGTGGGAAGTTAACTTTGCTCTTTTTGGAAGCTATCAGGGTATTGTAGATTATAGTAGTAAGGTCTTTATCTGATTTGTCATTGCTAAAGATGTTTTCCCAGTTCATGGGTTCTCTTATCACTCTTTTGGTGAATTCTTTCAACATACACATGTGTTTTATCTTCAGTATATCCCACTTATCTATTTGTACCCCCTCCATGTTTGTGTCCTTCCCTATTTCTGATAGCCTATGTGCCAATGATCTCAGATTGGTCCAAGTTCCCTCATTGATGGCCCTAACAGTTTGGATTTTACTTTGAAGTCTTTGATTCACCTTCAGTTTATTCTAGTGCATGGAGAGAGGTAAGGGCCTTGCTTCATTTTTCTGCAGGTAGATACCCATTCTTTCTAGCAGCATTGTTGAAAAAGGCATCTGCATCCCACTTGATATTTTTGGGGGCCCATAACAAAGATTAGTTGCCTGCATGCTGATGATTTTATTTCCGGGTTTTCAGTTCTTTTCCATTGGTCTGATTATCTATCAATATGCCAATACCATGCTGTTTTGAATACTGTGGCTAATGTGCTAAACTCAGGTAAGGCAAGCTCTCCCACAGTGTCCTTCTTCTTGAGGAGTTCTCTGTAAATTTTGGTCTTTTAGCCTCTCTATATGAAGTTGGTAATCATTTTTTCCACTTCTTTGAAGAAGGATGAGGGTAATTGTATCGGAATTGTATTAAATGCATATAGTGTCTTGGGGAGAAGTGTCATCTTTACTACATTGAGTCTTCCGATCCATAAGCGTAGGGTATTCTTCCATTTGTTGAAGTCACTGTTGGTTTGTTGTAATAGTGTTCTGTAATTTTCATAATATAGATCTTTTGTTCTTTAAGTCAGCTATATCCCTAGATATTTCAATTTGTGCGTGGCTCTTTTGAAGGGTAGGTCTTTTTTTGTCTCCTTTTTCTGTGGTCTTATCTGATGTGTATTGCAGTCTGATAGACTTCTGATTGTTGATCTTGTGTCCTGCCACTCTGACATACTTCTCTATTGTTTCCTGTACTCCCCTTGTGGAGCTTTTGGATTTTCCCATATATAAAATCATATCATCTGCAAATGATAATTTCACCTCTTCCTTCCCCAGGTGAATAACTTTTGTGTCTTTTTTTTTTTTTTGCCTTATGCTCTTATCTAAAACCTCTAGTATGATATTCAATAAGAATGGAGATAAGCGACATCCTTGTCTGGCTCCCTTTTCCAGTGGTATTGTGTTCACCTTTTCTCCATTGACTATCATGTTAGCTGTTGATTTTTCATGTATAGTTTGTATTGTCTTGAGGAATTTTCCTTCTATTCCTATCTTCTTGAGTATCTTAAACAGGAATTGGTGTTGGATTTTGTCAAATGCTTTTTCCATATCTCTTGATATTATCATGTGGTTCTTAGAGTTTTTCATGTCAAAGTGGCGAATGATACTAATGGTCTTCTATATGTTGAACCACCCCTGCATCCTGGGCATGAACCCCACTTGATCATGGTGAATTGTTTGCTTTATATACCCTTGTATTCTATTGGCCAGTATTTTATTAAGGATTTTTGCACCAATGTTCATTAAGCGTATTGATCTATAGTTCTCAATTCTTATGGGATACTTACTTGGTTTTGTTATCAGTGTTATATTAGCTTCAGAGAATGAGTTTAGGAGTTTGCCATCTTTTTCGATATTTTGGAATATTTTGTGTAGGATTGATGTTGGTTCATCCCTGAATGCTTGGTAGAATTCTCCTGTAAAGCCATTTGGTCCAGCTAATTTTTTTTTTGATAATCCCTTGAAAACCTTGTCTATTTTTTCTGTTGTTATGTGCTTGTTGAGATTCTTGACATCCATTGGAGATAATCTAGGGAGGGACTGTTTTTCCAAGAACTAGCCCATTTCTTCCAAGTTGTTGAATTCATTGGAGTACAGTCCTTGGTAGTAATGTATAATTATCCTTTTGTTTTTGTTAGGGTCAGTTGTGATATCCCCTCTTTCATCCCTAATTTTTGCGATTGCAATTTTTCACCTCCTTTCTTTGGTTTCATAGTTCAGTGATTTGTCAATTTTTTTAATCCTTTCAAAGAACCTACGTTTAGCAGCACTAATTTTTCCCATTGCTTTCTTATTTTTCCTCTCCTGAATCTCAGCCATGATTTTTTATTAGTTCTTTTATCTTGCCATTAGTGTGATTGTTCTGCTGACTTCCCTAATCATTGTAAATTCTGTGCCAACATATCAGTTATGAGACACTCTTCCTTTTTCAGTTGTGCATGTATTACGTTGAAACTTCCTCTGAAGACTGCCTTTGCTGTGTCCCTTAAGTTTTGATCTGTCGTGTTTTCATTTTCATTGTTTTCTAGCAACCTTGCAGTTTGATCTCTGATATGGGCCAGTCCTTTTGCAATAGAGAGTTTTTGATCCTCCAATAATTTGCTGTTTTCTTTATCTTCCTTTTGTTGATTTCTAACCTTGTGGCACAGAGGTCTGAGAGAGGGTTCGGTATGTTATCAATGTGCTTAAATTGATGTAGACTTGTCTTATTTCCCAGCATGTGGTCTATCTTTGAATATATGCCATGTGGATTTGAAAAGAATGTGAAGTGTTTTATATTTGGATGAAAAGTTCTGTGAATACCTACCAAGTCAAATTGTAGTGGTTACATCTCTAGCCTCTTGGTTGAGTTTTTTTTCCCCTGTGATCTGTCTTTCTCAGAGTGTGGTGTGTTGAGGTCATCGACTGTAACTGTTGAGGCTGATTTATTTTTTGATATTTTGAAATGTTTGGTTCACGTAATCAGTGGGTCTCTCATTTGGGAAATATATGTTTAAAATGCTTATTGGTTCATTGTTTACCTTTCCCATGAGCATTATAGAGTGTCCCTCCCTATCTCTTCTTATAATTTGCACTCTGAGGTCATTTTTTAAATCTGAGATTGAGATTGTTATCCCTGCTTTTTTTGAATTGCTGTTTGCCTGGTATGTTTTTCCTCCAGCCTTTGATTCTCAACGTATTTTTTCTGTGATAGTAAGATATGTCTGCTGTGGGCAGCAAACTAAGGGGCTGTGCTTTCTAAGTCAGTCTATTGACTTCTGTCTCTTAAGACCTGAATTCAGGGTTGTTACATCTATATGTGCATTCTGTGTTGTCATTTTATGGCTCTTGTGTTGGGAGTTTTTCTATCTCCATGGGCTGTGTCCATGTGCTTGTGGTTCATTCTTGCCTTTCTTCCATCACTGAGCCAGAGTTATCTTTGGGGCTGTTATTCCTTTGATGGTCTCTGGGTAGAGTTGTTCTGTGTGGCAGTCTCTGGTATGTGCTTGGTGATTGTTATTCTTCTTCCCCAGTGGATCAGTGAGGATCTTTTGTAGGGCTGGTTCCTTTTAGCATATTCTTTGAGATTTTCCTTGTCTAGGAAGACTCTCACTTCTCCATCATTTTTGTTAGATAATTTGGATGGATAGAGTATTCTTGGGTTTACATGGTTTTCCCACATATTTTTGGAATATGCTTTCCACTCTCTCTTTCACAGTTTCCATTGATAGGTCTGAGCATATGCTTATCTGTTTGCCTTTATATGTGATTGTCAGTTTTTCCCTAGCTGCTCTGATAATTTTCCCTTTTTCCTCGTAATTGGATAGCATAACAACTATGTGTTTTGGTGTTTTATTCTTGGGGTTCAGTGTAGTTTGCGTTCTTTCAGCCTCCTCGGTGGTTGTCTGGTTTTCATTCATTAAGCTAGGGAAGTTTTCCTCCAAGCATCCCATCACTACTTTGGATGTTGATTTTCTTGATGCACCTTCCTCCGGAAGACCGATACTTCTAATGTTGTTTCGTTTCCTAGCATCAGACAAAGTTCTGAGGTTTACTTTTGCTTTCCTGATATATGTGTTAGACTTTTATTCACGTTTACTTATTTCCGTTTGTGAGTCCTCTGAGTCACTGGTCCTGTTCTCTGGCTCTTCCATTCTCTGGGTGAAATCTGAAAGTTTACTATTAGTTTGTGTTAACTCACCCCTGAGATCTTGTATTTCCCTTTGGTGTATGTCCTTTATCTCCTTTATCCATTCTTTTTTTTTTCTGTCGTGCAGCACTCATGTCCTATACATCTTAGCAACGTTCTGAAGATTTATTTCTGTGCTTGATCAACCTCTGCCTTTAGGCTATGACTACCGTTAGGTCCAGCTGGTCATCTTGCATTGAATTTGGTTTTTATTATCTTGTTGACGCTGTGGAAGCAGCTTGCTTGTTCTTATTTGTTTTTTTGTTTTTTGGGGGGTTGGGGGTTGGAACGATGTGGCGTTTCCTCTGGTATCTCAGAACCCTGGGCTCTCACTTTGGGAGGCTGGTGTTGGTTTTCCTGTAGGCTGCCTTTAGCCCACTGTCTTGAGGAGTTGTGTTTCACCTTTTTCCTGCTGTGGTTCCTGTCACCTTCTCCTGTGCTTTGTACTGCTGCTTCCCTCAGGTCTCCTCAGGAACTAATTTTTCAGCTGAGCACATTGTGGGTCTGAGAACAAGTGTTGACCTAGTGTAGGCGAGTTGGTTTAGGGATGGTTTGGGCATTGGGTGATCTGTTTCTGGCTAAGGGAACTTCCCACAGGGAAGTGGGTGGGACGTGAGGTCTGCCACTGGCGTGCAGATTCACCACTCTCTCAGAGCACAGAAGTGAGGGCGAGATTCAGCTGGGTATTGGCAATATGCCTTGGGCTACCTCCTAATGCTGGGTTTCTACAGTCCCGTGTAGCAGGATCTGCTACATTTGTGTCTGCTGTCTGGCGGGTCTTTAATGTAGTGGTTGTGTGGAGCTCTCTGAATATGTGTGGTTTGGCGTGGGGGGGAGGAGCATGGCAAGGACGTGGCTGGCCAGCAGTGAGCACAAAGGCAGGACACAGGGCAAAAAGTCTCTGGCTGCCTTATTGTTTCTGGGCTTGTGCTTCCTGGGTGTTTGGGTGTCTTGTTGACTGCTCCACTCAGGACAAGAATCTCTGGGAGTGGGGGAAGGGTCCATGTCTATGTGCAGTGTCCCTACGGGACTTCAGCACCCTGGGGTGGGGAGGATTGGCTGGGGATTTGTGCAGGTGCCATGGAATTCGGACCTCTTTCCCTGAGGGTCTTAGAGCGGGCCCCCTGAACTCTATCGCAAAAGAACGAGCACCGTCCGTGGTGGGTGCCGGCGTCCCTGTGATGTTCGGGCATTCGGTTCAAACCTGCTTCTGGTTCAGAGGTGGGCTCTCAACTTTCTTGGGAGTCAACAAACCAATTCGACAGTCCCGCCCAGCCCCAAATCTCCCCCACTCACCAATCTCCAGTAGCTCCAGATATGAGCTACTTTTCTGGCTGCCATCTTCCTTGGGGTCCACCTTTTTATTTATTTTAGAATATCTGTGCACTATAAGGATTTTGTTTTTCAAATGAAAATTCTCAGGAGTTCTGGAAAAGAATGAATTTTCTTTTTAATAACTAGGCATATTCTTTTGGAATAAAAAATATGAGTTAATCAAAAAGTTATTTTTAAAATGCTTTTACTTCATACTCATTTGGATGGCAATAATCAAAGAAACATGGCAGCAAGTGTACGGAGAATTTGGCATCTCCATCCATGCCTGGTGGAAATGTCAAAGGTTGCACTCACTTTGGCAAACATTTTGGTAGTTCTTATAAATTAAATATGAATTTCTATATGACCTCGAATTCCACCTCTAGATACATACTCAAGATAATTGAAATTGTACATTGATACAAAACCATGCCCACAAATAGTGATGGCACTATACATATATATGTACTTATATACAGTGTTATTCAATATAGAGAAGCAACCTAAATTTCTCTTAGCTGATGAGTGGATTAAAAAGACATGGCATGTGCATATGTGTATATAGGGGTAGAAAAATGAGACTTTCTAATTCCATAATGATTTGCAGTCTCTAAAACCCACAGGGATAGTTCTATTCTGTTGGCACTATAAGTCACCCCCAAGTCAAAGGCGACAAATTGGGGCTTTTGGCTTAAACATGTAATGGAATATCATTGAGCCAAAAATGAAAGATTTATGCATACTACCATATGGATTAACCATGAAAATATTGCTATGACAGAAACCAGGGGAAAAAAGCCTACAAACTGTATCACTCATTGATAAGAAATGTCCAGGATAGCAAATTCAAAAATCCAGAAAGTACATTAGGGGTTTATTATTCACTGGTTTACTAATTGGTTGTGCATTAGTCAGGGAGGGTGGATGTGGGGTGGTGGATGATTTCTAGTGGGTTTGGGGTATGTTTGGGGTATAATGAAATTTTCTCAAGTCGGATAGCAATAATGATTGCATAATCTTGTGAATCAACATTATAATGAATAATACACTTTGAAATCATGAATTTTATGATTTGTGAATTATATTACTTAAATGCAACCATTCAGAAAATGTCTGTAAGTCTTTTAGTAATTATGAGATATCTGATCACTTATAACACACTTGGGAACACTCCCTCTCTGCCTTCTTCCACTGATAAGCAAAACTATGTTTTGACATGCCAAGTATGATTTTTGTACAGAGTTGAAGAATTAAAAAAGATACCTTTGTTTAATTAGAATGAATTTAAAATAAATAAACAAAAAACATTCCCTCCCTGCCCTCCCTCACATAAACATTCTCTGCTTCTGTTCATAAAAATTCAAACTGATGGAAAGTAGTGAATTCCACCATTAACCCCAAATTTCATGTAACTCTGCACATGAACTGCAAGTGAAGTTCCATCTGTTCATAAAGAGAAACATGTTCCCCAGATTCAGAAGAAATAAAAAAATACTGATATTGGAAGTAAATACTAGTAACAATGAATGAATAATTGATTCATTTCTTATCCCTGCTCCAAGTCCATACTGATAACCCCTATAAATCATTTATGCAGGTAAAATTGTAAAGACGATCTTGGGAAACAGAAGAATGATTTATTAAAGTTTATAGTGTGTCCTTTTAGGAGATAGTTAAGAAAAAGGTAGATTTTCATCTTCTACAGTAGTTTAGGTGTGGATTTTTCCTTAAGGCAAAGAAATAGAATTTTGTGTGGGTCTTTCTAAAATCTATGAAATGTCAGTCTTCTGAAATGATTGAAGATCTTTCCATTTCTTCACTCATATTAGTTGTTGTGATTTTAAGTGGGTGTTTAAGTAACTGGCTTGGCGCCAGGTTTCTACCTATAACTTGTGCTTATCATATTTTTTCTGCATCGGTCTTTGGAACACCTTTGACATGATTTGCTGCAAACTCTAAACCAAGTAAAGCCCTTGAAATAATTTAAAAATAAAACAAAAACTACAAAACCTCCAATTCCATTTTTTACTTACTTTTCCTGTGATTCACACATTTACTAAATAATTACTAAAAACCCACCATATGCTTGACCCTGAGTGGGGAGTTAGCAAAACAAAGATGATTAGTCTCTGTGTATAAAATTTTTAAAGGCGTACATTTTAGTAAGTGTTATAAAAGAAGTACAGGTGAGATGCTTTTCAAAGAATGGAAACTCACTGTCAATTAAGTGCCATCAAGTCCATTGTGTGTTGGACTACCAATGATGATATCTACAGTTGGACTGCAGCAGCATACTTTCTGTTGTTGTCAATATTTACACCTTCAGAAGAAACCCATAGCAGCAGTATCGACTCTGTCCAGCAGGGTGGTTATAATAATTGACTGGAAAGATAGTAAACCTGCTCTTGGCATTTGGTCTGAGAAATCATGAGCCATGAAGGAGTTGATGTTCTCTAGATGGGCAATATGGAAGGTGCCTGGTTCACTTGCACCATAGAGGTGCAGTAGAGGAAGCTGAATTGTCAAAGGCAGGAGAGACTTTTGTTGAAAGCAAACTTTTGTTCCCTTAAGCAAACCCTTTATAAAAAAGAATGAAAATTGTAGAGCAAACTTCCTACTCATACATTTCAACAATCATGGTCCCTGCTGTAAAGTGCCCCATAGACTACTGAAGGCATCACAAAGCTAGGAGTGGAGTCATGCTTCAAATCCTTTATAATTGATGCATAGCTTGTGTTCTTAGACATTTTATTTCAGTATTCTTCTGTTCTCTTCTCTACCTCTAAAAATAATGCAAATGTATGGCCATTGAGTCATATGAACTCATCATGACCCTATAGGACAGAGTGGAACTGCTATGGGCATTTCTAAGCCTGTAAGTTCATTAGAGTAGATCTCCTGAGGAGTAGCTGGTGGTTTGGAACTCCTCACCTTGAGAACTACTCACTTTGTGGTTAACATTGAACAGGTAACAACTGTATCACCAGGATCTTCTACACTACTATTTTTATATTTAAGTATCATGATGAGGTCTGGCTGTATCAAAATACTGTTTCAATGATCTCCTGCCTTCTTTGGTCACCAGAAGATAAATCAGTACTTTGTTGACAAAGTTTATCTCCTTGCACCGCCTCCCGCCAAGTTATTTGCATACATGAAAAGTTACTTTGCTAAATCCAACAATTATATATATTTTTATGCTTTCCAGAATAATAGATACTATCAACTAATAACAATCTAAATAAAGGACCAATTTTGCATGGTGAATTTAATCAAAGAATCTCTTAATTATTTTTCCAACTATTAAAGGACATCAGTCAACTGGCAGATTCGTTCCTCCACAATTTTTGTATCCTCTCTGTCAAATGTATTCACATATATGGAAACAAAGCACACAAAAAAGAACTCTTTATTATGATGTAATTTTTTTCAGGTTAGTGCTTTACCATCCTGTTTACTTCAGGTCTTTTGTATTGTAAAGCAGCCTTGTGTTATCGTATAATTTCCACCCACTTTGACTCTTTCAGGTCGAACATCCATGAGGGGGCACCTGTGAAGTATGGCATTGTGTTGAGTATGCAGAATAGTTCAAAATATTTCTCAAACTTTTTTAGCATAATAAAACACCAGATGTGTTTTACTTAAAGGCCTCTCTCTATATCTATCTATCTATATATATATATTTATATATATACACACATATATCTTAGATGTATTTATGTAGTTCCAGGTAAAATTAATCCAGGTTATTGATTGGTTGGTCGATATCATCAATTGCTAAAGAAAAGAACTTTATTAACTCTTATTATATGTAGCTATAGCATGTTGTTTTAAGATACAAGTAAGCATATTTTAGTTAGAATGCTATTTTTTTCTGACTTGTCATTAACGTTCTGTTCTGACAATATCTGAGCTTCTATAGAATTTAGATGTTTTGCAGAGCAGATTAATTGCTACATATGAATCTTAAGAGGAACCTCAATGATGCTGTTAGTCAAAAATTGGTCTGTTAACCACAACGTTAGCTGTTCAAGTCTGAGAGTGGCTTAGCAGGAGAATAATGAAGTGATTTGTTCTCATAGAGATTTGCAACCCTGGACATTATGTAGGGTCTCTATGAGTTGGAGTCAACTTGATGGCAGTGAATTTAGTTTTGATTCACGATTCTTGATGGCTATGAAACAGACAACCAGAGGTAATGCTTGCGCATACAAATCTTGGAGTTATATTGCATTCTTATATATTTTGTGTCTACTAATTATTGGTTTCATAATATTTGAGAGGGCAAGTTATGTAACCTTTGGTGGCTTTTGCTTCCTGATTTATATGATAGCAATGACAGGACTATACTCATGTGATTTCACAACCTGAAAAATATGAACTTTCTCCAGCTCAGATTATGCTCCTGCCTTTCATATCTATGTGTTGCAACTGCTTGCTATACACCTGTGTTTCTTTATATGAAACTTAACTTCTACAACTACTCTCATGGTTGTGGCTGGAGTTTAGACAATAAAAAGGAGAAAAATGGGAAGGGGGGTCAGAAAGGAAGGAAAGGCACCTGCCATACCTGCCCCACTTCTCAGGTGCTTCTATGGCATTCCCAGGCCACTAGAAACTTCGGTATGCTTTTATTCCTAGATTTGGAATTTTTGTCCTTGCGTCGCACAAGTACCTTTGCAGAATGCAGATCACCACTGTTTGAGTCCTAGGTCTTTGAATCTTCCTTTTCAGAATCCTAAAGAATTTATTTTTATTTTAGGAGAAATGTTTTTCTCCCCTCACATTACCTTCTCTGTGTCTCTGGGGAACAAAAGTGCAAAACCCACCCACAGATTTCCCATAGAGTAGGAAAGATTCGATCATTCTGCCTCCTCAATGAATATAAAACAAAATATTTGAAAGACTCTTTGAGAGACGAGTTCTTATAACTATGATTAATTAAGATTCTAGTGCCATGGGAAAGTCTCAGAGGGGCCGTATACTCCTGAGATGCCTTGCCCCACTACATCGAAGGCAAGCTTGGGCTGAAGATGCTTATAAAACTTTCAGGTTTGAGGATCAGAGAAATTCATATCCTTCTTCAGAGCAGTCTACAAAAGATGAGAACATAGCACTCTTGCCTAACTTAACAGTATGGTGTGAAAGCAAAAGAAACATCTCTCTGGTCGTCCCTGTAGGTTGATGGCCCAGAGATCGCTTCCCAGAGTTTCCTGTCTCAAGCTGAGAAATAGAGCAGCAAAAGATCCTGGGAACAAGAAGCAGAGTTCCTCACTGATGAAGATGAAAATGCTCTGTGGGTCTCAGGTTAACACCTGAAGAAGTTATCTAGAGCAAGAAATATGTGGACCAACAGTCACAGAAAATGAGAATGTGATTATGAAGACAGAGGATATGCCAGAGACCAGATTCTCCCTGGAAGCCTTGAACTTCTGTGAGACTCCAGGACAAGGGGAGCGTGGAATCTTTTATTAGCTGAAGTTGAGATTCCATCTTTACTGGCTTGAAAAGAAGAAAATGTCAAATGTTGAAATAAATGTCCTTGTTTGCCTATCTGATTGTTTATTCCTTGGACACTTTGAAAGTTGCTACAAAGGTCAGCTGGTTATAAAACATGTTGCTGATACCTGACAAATGAAAACAAGAAAGAAGGAAAAGACCTCAAAATCCAAGTCAGTGTGTTCACGCTGGGAAATGTTCAAAATGGACAAAGATTTTCAGAGAGATTTTGCCCTTGAAGTATAATTCTTAATTTACAGGTGAAAATTATTTATGAGAAATCCTATATGACAAGACTTTTTGTTTTGTTGAATGCATATGTGAGCTTCTTTCTTTTAAAATTATATACATACTTTTTATGCTAACTATCAATGTCTTAATCCTAACCCCGTATTTTCTTTTCATGAACTCAGAGCTTGCTTATTGTAGTTTTCTCAACTATGTACATTTAGTAAGTATTGTCTTTGATTGTGATTAAGCTCCATTTCTTAAGAAATATGCTTGGATAAGTACCCTTTAAAAATATTTTCATGCTGGGTTGAAACTATCAGGACTTATTTCCTTATTTAACAAAAATCAACAAAATGCTCAGTTGCTGGAGTATATCAGGTAATTGCATTATACCCTTCTTAATTGTATACTTTTGCCCCTTGTTATCGGCTTCTTTTACAAAGCTTTCAATACTGGAAAATTGTAATTTGGAGAAAAAGTACACAAGGTGATATATAAAGACTAATTAATATTAACTACTTAAATCTTAACTCAAATTTACAATATTATTCCACCATCATAATTCAGCACTGATGATATTTAATGAAATAATGAGCAATGTTTTTGAGGTTGGAAGGACTACGAAAGAAAATCAAATTTGAATTATTATGATATGCTAGTCATTGAATCTATTAAACCCACTTGCCCTTAAGACTTCTTGCTGTTATGGAAGACATGTCACAAGGTTATAATTGCATTTTGTTTTTTCCTTCCCTTTTGCATTTAGGCTGTGACTTTATTAAATTATTCATTATGATATGCCAACTTTAAGCACAGACAGTCTATAAATACAAGAGCATGTAACTTCAACACACAGTAGTAGAACCTTAGAAGTGAAAGAGAAGTACGTATTTTGCTGTACTTTTCTGATTTTCATTTGTATCCTCCATGCGCCTACTGTCCTTGAATTAAGTACCCTGCAGATTCCTCAAAGTAACTGTATACCTTCTACAGACATAATAATTGGATTCATAAAACAGGAATAAAAAAATTCATGACACTCATGTGCCACTTTTCCCCAAATGGTATCATGGAGCATAGTTTGTAGATATGTGTGTGGGATCTTAAGTAGGGAGTCTAAGGGCTGAGGAGACAAAAAGTTTCAGTGATGAAAAGAAGACAATTTTATTATAGATGGACATTTCATCACAACCTGAAGTTACAAGTTATTCCCTGCTTCTCAGTTCTCAGACATGAAAGAATTTGAGCGAAGGAACAAACATTGACTTCAAGCATTGCATTTTTGGGGGTGCATATATGTCTTTGTGTGTGTTTATTAGAAGACATGCACTGCTTTGAACTCAAAATTTGCATTTGGATAATATAGATGCCGACTTAGTCCATAACCTCATAACTGATTCCTGTAGTTTCCATTTATTTACCAGTAGCTTTAATATCTGTCTCCATCCTCAATATTCTTTTAAAGCAAATGGCATCTAAATCTCTCTTCTTCTGAAAGGTAGGAACTGACTTGTTTTATGCATTTCTTATCTATTAGCCACCGCAGGGTCTGAGCATGAGAAGTGCATAGTAAATATTTGCTAAATGAATTAGGGGATACATTATAGCTATCTTCCTCCATAGTTTTGCATAAGATGAATATTCCTGCATAATTACTTAAGCTCATATGTGAATCTATTTTGGTCAGAAATTATTTCAGTGGCACTGTGGAGTTGTCAATAACGATGAAGCCATTTCTCCTCCTAGGTTTCTCACCATCTCTCATGGTGTAAAACACCCAGATTCCTTTCCTCAGAAATCATTACCCTATTAGATCATTAGATTTGCTTACCTTATATTCCTTTTTCATTGATGTGTATGTGTGAGTGAGTGTGTGTGCATGAAGAGCTTGTATTGACACAAATGGGATCATACTGTCTTGTAAAATTTACCTATAGACTTAAAAGTCTTATTTTTTAAGGCTTTCATTATGTCCATACTTACATTTTCATTGAGTGCTTTAAATGACATATGACAGAATAATATGCCTACTTAAGAATTTCTAGATTGTAATCTGAAAGGAAGCAGAGAGCCATGTATTTCTACTGTGTGGTTTTGAACCACCAATATCTCAGATACATTGCTTATAGATGTACAACATTCTTACTGTGACTGCAGAATATTTCAGAGTAGATACCCTATAATTTATATAATGGATCCTCATTTTGTGTACAATTAGATTGCTTCCTTTAAAAATAGAATATGCACTATATAACAGCCCTGGTATCATAGTGGTTTATGGCACCAGGGCTAACCTCAAGGTCAACAATTCGAATTCAGGAACTGTTCTGTGGGAGAAAGATGAGACTTTCTACCCCTATAAAGATTCAAAGTCATGGAAACCCAGAAAGGCTGTGCTACTTTGTCCTATAGGGTAGTTATGAATTGGAATCGATTCATCTTCAGAGAGTTTATAGGAACTACACACATCTAAGTTAAATGAAAAACAAATTTCAGTAAAGCAAGAATGTTTAAACTGATTTACCAACTTATTAGGTGCTATTCTGAAAACATTGCAAATAATACCTGCCCTGAGACATTTACTTCTCCAGCAAAAAAAAAAAAATACTACTCAATCTAGACAATCTATGTTTCCATGTTCACACATAAAATGAGTTCACTGTTTTCTCCTGTCTGATTTTGTTATCAGGATTCCATGTTCACACATAAAATGAGTTCACTGTTTTCTCCTGTCTGATTTTGTTATCAGGATTCTACAGCTTTCTTAAAATAGATAGAACTGATTTCATATTTTGGTCTACCTCTCTAAAGGGTTACATATGTGTATATAAAAGCCATAATTTGCTGGTAAGACAGTAAACTTCATATAAAAATGCCACAAGCTACATGTTCTTGGTGGATATTATGCTATGCATACATCATTTTATTTTGTAGTGTTCCTTGATTTCCATGGTATTTTATATGATAATTTGAAATGTGATGTTTCTTTTATATCACACTTTTAAAAATCTCAGGCCTTTGAAAAGGATATGTTGTGCCTCTACCCAGTGGGTGACTCATGGTCATCATTTCCAACTTTCAAACTACCCTGCATGATAAAGCGGATGGTTTCTGCTTCAGTAAGGTTTTCACCTTGGAAATCCAAAAAAAGATAGTCTACCCTTTGTAAACTGAGTCCGAGTAGACAATAGTGTCTTAGTTTCCCTGTCTAGTCTGTGCTTCTCTTTTCATAGAGTTATGGGGAAGCTCAAGTGTTTGGTGATTAATGCTATCATTGGGCTTTTCTCTGCCATCTTTGTTCTTTTCTCCATTGCCCTTGTATCCTTTTTCCTTTTCTTCCTTATTTGCTGCTTTTTTCCACGAATGAAACATCAATCTTAGTTTCTCTTAGGATGATAAAATGGTTAGCATATTTTATCTCCTCTTCATCTTATATGTTGATGTCACTAGAGATATTAACTCAAGATGTTTTAATATTATGCAACAATAATTATTCAGACTCAAGTATGCTTCCTGTTATATTCTCTCTCTCTCTCTCTCTCCCTCTATATATATATATATATATATATATATATATATTTGTTTTACTGGAGTATAACTTTCACAAATTTGTTGGAAAGAAAATATAATATTATAATATAATATTATATATATTATATTTTATATATTATAATATATAATATAATATTATATTATAATATAATATAATATTAATCTTGAACTTCGCTCATATTGGCTTACTGTCTTCTGGCACACAGTGCTGTATAGGAGAAGTCTGATGCCAGTCTTATTTTTTGGTTTGGTGTGAAACATTCTTATTTTCAAATGTTTTATTTTTATTTTTTAAATTTTTTTGCTTTCAAATGTTTGTGATAGTTTCACAGATTTTCTGAAATTTTACCAAAATATCCTTGGTATAGCTAGTTTGTAATTCTCTTAGGCGATCCTTTCCATGAAGTTTTATTTCTCTTTAGTAATGGAAATTTTTATTTGATGACATATTGGCTTTTAAGGCATCATCTCAATGTGCCTTTAGTTTTCTTTTTAGCAAACAAGATTTAATTGACATTTATAAAACACTCTTCTTAATAACAGCAAAGAATGCACATTCTTTTTTCTTTATTGTCAGGCAGCTCTTTTCTGTTTTTTTTTAAATCATTTTATTGGGGATCATACAACTCTTAAACACAATCCATACATACAACTACTGTATGCAAAGCACATCTATACCATTAATGCCATCATCATTTTCAAGACATTTTTTTTCTACTGAAACTCTTGTTATTGACTCCTCCTTTTTCCACTCCTTCCCCACTCCGCATTCCCCACCCCACCCCCAATGAACCCTTGATAACTTATAAATTATTATTATTTTTTCATATTGAATGTTGTCCAATGTCTCCATTCATCCACTTCCCTGTTGTCCGTAACCCTGGGAGGCGGTTATATACACATCTTTATAATAGGTTTCCCCTTTCTACTCCACCTTTCCCTACTGGTATCGCCACTCTCCCCACTGGTCCTAAAGTGATCATCTGTCCTGGATCCCCTATGTTTCCAGTTTCTATCTGTATCAGTGCACATCCTTTGGTCTAACCGGATTTGGAAGGTAGAATTGGGATCATGATAGTGGGAGGGAGTAAGCATTTTAGAACTAGAGGAACGTTGCATATTTCATCATTGCTACGCTGTACCCTGACTGGTTCATCCCCTCCCAACCCTTCTGTAAGGAGATGTCACATCCCCTGGAGATGGACTTAGGGTAGCAATCTGTACTCCCGCTCATTTATAATGATATAATTTTTAGTTCTTTGATGCCTGATACCTTTAGTGCCTCATAGTCACACAGTACCTTCAATTTTTATTTAATACTTTTCACCTTATTGATTTTTAAGAAACACAGTGGGGGGGGGCGCTTAGTGGATTAAGCATTGGGCAGCTAAATGCAAGGTCAGTAGTTGAAATCCATCAGCAGTTCCATGCGGAAGATGCTGCTGTCTGTTTCCAGTAAAGATGGACAGCTAAAGGAATGAGGAGGCAGTTCTTCACTGCCCTTTAAAGCTTCTTCATGGCAGTGGATATGGTCTGGTTTTGTCTTCTAGGCATTATTCTGGAGACTTATCCGATCCTTTTGGCTGACTATCCAGAGGAGCTCTTGTGATGTGGTGGATTACTTACTGGGCTCCTTCACCATCTATTCAGCCATTCAAATCCACTCACTGCTCTAAGGGAGAAAAATGAGGCTTTTTTCCTCCTTTTGTGCAGCCTTGGGTATCCCAAGGGGCAGTTCTGCTCGGCTCCCTTTCTTTGCTGTGATTCAGAATCCACTCACCAGGCCCCCTCACCCTTTTTCTTATGCCCATTCTGTTGACATATGTTCATATAGATATATATTAGAAGAACATTTTGAGAACACATTAATACCCAAGATCAGCAATTTTTAATGGAGAGTATTATCTTTTCAAAACTCTTTGGAAATCAGTCAGACTTGTGAGCTTTCAATTTTGGGGGGTGTGTGTGTTTCCACTATCACTCATTTATCAAGTGTGAGTTATTTGGTAAGTTCTGTTTGATGTTTCTAGTTCATGGTGTTGGTTCAGCTGAAATGTCTGGTGATTCTCCCTTGCTTGCTCTCATCTTTGGTCTTGTGTTGAATTTGTGGGTGTTTCTTTGTCCATTCAGGAGTGTCTGTTTTTATCCACTGTCTGGATCCTGCATAAGCATAGGGGCAGGCAGGATTGATCACAGAAGTTTATTTTACATAAAATGTTTACTCCTCTCTTCTAGATATCAGGAACCCCCTATGATACCTCTCCTCCTCCAGGCCCCTGGCACCCACACTTGCTTCTTTAGCCTGGGAGTCAATGTTGCACTGACAATGCTTATCACCAGCTGTGGAGGGATCCGCAGCCCAGGTGCCTAGGTGCTGTGCATGAATTTCCTCAGATAATGGCTCTGACGATTGCTCTGGGACCTTCTCATCCTCGCTTCTGCCTCTCTGCAAATTGGAGAGGGAAACATTTCCAGAACCACTTGAATAGCAGTGGACACACTCTTTGGAAGTTCAGGTGACTTCCTCTCCCCTCCTTTTATTTCTCTCTTTTAGAGCCATCCAACCTTTTTCCATTTTTCTAGAATTATTAATATTTCCCTCATTGTTATACCTTTGTGTTCTGACTTTTATCATTATGCTCATTTGATAGTAATATCTATACCCGAGATTGTGTCCATATACATCTTATTATGTATATCTTTTCTGCCTTATCTTGGAATTTGAGCAAGGAGGTAGACCCTTAAATCCTCTTCTGCCATCTTGTCTTGATCTCTAGATATAGTCTTCAAATGACTCTTCAATCTATGGTATTTACAACAATTGAAGCCTTTATATTACAATTTAGATCAGTAAAGACATTCTGCAAAAACCTAAAATAGTAGAGCTAAGGAACATTGTTTCTGGTGACTTAGCTAAACATTGAGGTATGGAGCTCAGAGTTCCGGAGGGAAGAGAGCTTGTGTGTTACTTACACTGTCTTTACTAAATATTGGATATCGCCAAACAAGGTTGCAGCAAGTACAGGATCAAAGGCAATTAAAGATTGAGATTCCTGAAAACTGCCTGAAGTGCCTACATTCTAGGTTGTTGATTAAACCAAGAACCATATGCTTGAGATACCAGATGTTCAGGCAGGAGTTGGCATTCTGTTATGAAAACTTAAGAGCATAACTCTTATCTTTCCCCAGATGGGAGGCTGTCCTTATCTTTACTGAGGTTCAAAAAAAAAAAGGGATTTTGTTTTTCCCACCAAAAATGAGATGGGGTTGTTCTAAAAGACAAGCATTCACCTGAAAGTTGTATTTCTTGACAGTAAAGTGTGGAAAGGATGGTAGATCGGTCTGATCTGGGAAATTTTGGTTCTTTCTCTGATTAATTGTAATCAATCAATTCATATAAAATTACAAAAGAATAATTATGAATTTTATTCTGAATTTACTTATCCTCTCCTCCCTCCAATGCTATGAAAGATCAAGGACACATAACTTTAGAATGTGTCAGGATAAAACAATGGTGGTTAACTTGACCGTGGTTAGTAATTGGGCTGCTAATCACAAAGTCAGCAGTATGAAACCACATGCTGCTTCTTGGGAGAAAGACAAAGTTTGATATCTTTGTAAAGAGTTAAAGCTGAAGAGATCCAGAGTTCAGCTCTATTCTACCCTAAAGGGTCTCTAAGAATTGGAACTGACTTGCTGGTAGTGAGTTCTCTTTAGTGCCATGTCTATACCAAGAAGAGAGATATGACAAAAGCAGCAAGTCAAACCCTTGGTTAAAGGTATAGTCAAATTAACTCTTACTTATTTCATAGGCACAATGTTTCCCTTATTAAACTCTTTCATGGAAAAGGATCTGCAAATTGTCCACACTGAATCGTTCAGAGATCTTTGAGAGGCAATAATACTAAATTGGATTTTCAAGGGAAGAAGCTATTGGTTGTTTTGAATTTTCTGGTCAAATTTTTAAAACTGTTGAATTATGGATTAATAATATGGGCAAATTAGGTCCAGTCTATCATGATATCAGAAATCGAAAGTCAAGAAAGCAGAGAAAACACATCTGTGTTGGTGGTGTCAGGCTGGTGTCATTGAATTAGATGAGGCTAGGTGGCCCTTTTTTCTTTTAAAATTATTTTTCCTGGAATTTGGTAATTAAAGGGCTTAAAACCAGGACACATTTGCATATCATGAAACAGATTGGCTTAAATTTATAACACTAGGGCCATTCTTCTTTGTTTTTTCATATTCCAAGAAGAAAGCTTATAGGGGAGTTGTTGCTTTGTTTTTGTTTTATTTTGTTTTTGGGATGTTTGTGTTTGCCACATGGAAATGCTCAAAACGCTTTTCTGGTAAAAAAGTGCTGTCAATTTTCTATCTGGAATATTTTGTGTTAAATTTGTTTCATTATAGATATGTCTAGATAAGTCATACTCAAAGTGGATTTCTGGCTTGTATGTGTTTTACTTGTTTTTATCAATGAAACAAAATAGTTGGGTGTTGTGTATATTTTTCACTTACTATAGAATAATAGAACTTCAAAAGAATTAGGATTCCACTGTCTTTTGCATTCCCTGGAAACACACAGATGTAAGTCAGTACACATATATATACTCACATAGTCTTGCTCAGTTGTTTTGCTTTTTTGACTTAATTACAGATGTTTGTGTGTGCATGAATACAAAGCTACTGTGAAACGAAGGCATGCAAATAAAATTAGGAAGGGACACTGTGAAAGGAATCACATGAATAACTCCATGGAAGTTGCTTTCTCTATGCAGTGAGCAGCATACACCTCTGAACTTCTTGAGGGGTTGTTGTAGTCCTGAAGAGTAGCTCTTCTTCAGCATTCACTTTACATTTCCCCCAGATGAGTTGATTTTAATTGTTAAAGCAGCAGAGTGCAGTCAATATGTAGGGAGAAAGTGACAGGTGCCAATTTTGTTATTAAATCCCAGCCTCGAAGCCTCTGAATTTCAAATGAGACCTCTTATTGGCTGTGTGTCTGAGAGGTCAGTGGATGGGATAGCGTGACTGGCACAGAATGGGTTTCACTTCGCTGAGCCACTCCAAAGTCTTCATTAAGCATGGACATAACATTTGCACTTGTTTTGTTTTTTCTAGACAGTTTGGATAATTACCCTCTGTAATGGTGTGCACCCATGTAGATTTGTGTGTTTATCAGAGGAAGTGGGTACTCAGGCATGGGGAGAAGGCGGGTGAAGGTTCATTGCACTATTTATTTTAATCCTTCAGTGATGATTGCATTTCTTAACCTCCATACAGAACCTCATCATCTCCTCCTTAAAACTGCTACTTCAGGTCATTCAATTGAAATTTTATTTGATTTTAGCTTTTCTCAGTTCTCATTTCTTCAGCTCCCACCCCCGCCCGGCGGGTCTGAGGGCCCCATTGGCTTGGGAAGGGACTCTGTCCGCTGTCAGAGAAGAGTGAATGGAAGAGCTCAGCCTGAAAGAAAAATTGATGACCAGGCTATGCACCTTCTTGCCCCCCAAAAGAGAATAGAGGGCCATCAGAAGCAGGGGGCAGAGCCCATTGCCATTATGTTGTCATTCCCCTGACAAGTGGATTTGGAGGGCCAGCAGTTCTGAGAAAGCCATAGTCTAGTGCACTGAACACAGGACCAAGACCAGGCACATCTGGATCCTGTGTCTCAGCATTTCTTCCTGGATTTTGTAGGGGATATTAACATATTGTTGGTTACTGGTCTATTTATCCTGTAATATCATTAGTGTCCTCCTTGCCTGTGAAGGTGAATAATCTTAATCTTCCTTTACAGTGAAGGGAGAATATCGAGGCTGTCCACTCTATTAACATCTGCCAGAAAAGCCTGATTGCTCTGACAATCACCCTGATGTGGGAGGGGTGATTCCTGCAAAGAGATTCCCTTTGTTAGATTCCCTAGAGAAGATACAATCCTAATACTTTGTTCTGCGGACACCTTTAATTCTCTCATGTACGTTAGTATCATAGATAGCTATGATCAGCATAATCAAGAGGGTATTTTGTGCCAGGCATTGTGATCTATATTATTTGATTTGATATCCCAAATACCTCATCAGGAAAGTCAATATGCTAGATACTGTTTTAAAAATGAAAATTCTAGTGAAGTAATAATGTGAGTAACTTGCCTAAATCCTCAAGCTCATAAGTAACATTGTTGGGATTGGAGCTGAGTCACTTCTGGCCCTTGGAGCATAGGCTCTTGGCCACTGTGCTTCTCGTGAGTTTGAGGCAGTGTAGCCTAACACACATTGAGGGATTGAGAGCTTAGAGATACTCAGCTAGTGCCCAAAGTATAAAATCTGAAAGAAATGCTCTACGTTTCTTCTTAAAATAGAAAGGGAGAACGAACTTCAGGAATCTACATGTAGCCTCCTCTCTGGGGCACGGACAACAGGGAAGTCACTGTTGGGACACATTTAACAGGGAAGTGAGTGTTGGGACACATTGTAAAGTATACAGGATGAAAAAATAATTTGTAAATTACTAAGGGTTCTAGGGGAAGGGGGGGAGGAATGGTAATATAGGGAGCTGATAATGGGGGCCTGGAGGGAGGGAGATTGTTTTGAGAGTGATGATAGCAATGGGTGTGTAAAAGTGGCCTGCGTACCACTGATGTTGTTAGGGATTGTGATGAGAGTTGTATGGACCCCCAATAAATTGATTCATTAAAAAAAGGGGGGAGGGGAAAGGGGAGTTGTTTTTTTTAAAGAAGAGCTTGTACCAAGAGCTCAAGTGGAAAATGTTGGGAAATGTATGTGGAAACATGTGTGCAAATGTGCTTGATACAAATGATGTACTGAATGTTGTGGTAGCTGTAAGAGCCCCCAATAAAATTTAAAAAAAAAAAGAAAAAATATATTATGGATGGATTCCGAGCTTATTTGGTCTTTAATGTGTTAACTTGTAGATGGGTTTTGGATCTCCACTACTTCCCCACCCCTTCACATTGATTTGGTTGCTTGAATTTTTAACTTCTTGATTTTAAAATATCTGGTCTTTAATGTGTTAAGACAACATATTCCTAGAAACAACAGCTGGAGAGCGAATACTCCCAGATGACTGGGCAAAGAAAGCAATTCTTTCTGGGAGTTGCCAACCTTCAGATATGAAGGGGGTCACTGAAGCCAAGCGTACATCATGCTCCGCTTGGTACTGTGTGCAGTGAAACCAAGAAACAGTGTTTGAACTTGGGAATCTTACTGTCTACTAGGAAGTCAAAATATGGAACAAATGTGACAGTGACAAAGTTAATGGAGTTTCCCTTATTTCAAGATGTGCCTACCTGGTGACTGGGAAAAAAAGGAAAAGGAAAGAAAATCAGCCAATGGATGATTCCTTTAACTACCTGATGCAATATTTGATCTGTAAGGAGAAATAGACTCCTTTCATAAGTGAGTTCTAAAAAACTCAAAATGAAGGGCAGTCAATAAAGACCAATGGGCATTTTTTGAGTATGTTACTGGGGATCACTTCCAGTATCAGTATCATTTATAACCACACAGAATGCAGTCCCCCTGACCAGATTAAATGTAAGGAACTTGCGAATCTTTCAACTCTTAAGTTATTTAACATTTGGAGCTGATGGGTGTGTCAGGATGCCTTAAAATGTACTGCTCAGCAGGAGTCTGGCAAGTGTAAAATTCAAGCTCACAGAAAGAAGGGTATCTAAGCCTCAAATAGGGTTAGTTAAAAGGAAGAGTTTGACCATAACTTGATAAATGGACTGGGCAAAACCCAGTTTTCATAAGGGTACCTCATAGATTGGGAGACTCATAAAAATGCAAGCTAGAATACCTTCCCCCCAATTTTTTTTCTATATGTCAGGAAGCAATAGAAATAGCATTGGTAAATTAAGTACTTGGAGAGGGAATATAGACTTTGCTGTCATTAGTAGTTTAAACACGAGGAAAGGAATTCAAGACAAAAAATGAACAAGAGAGAGAAGAGTGAACTAGTGACCCTGGAGGTCACATTTACCATCAATATTTTAGGAAGCAGTTCTATTTCAACTGCACAAAGCATAACAGTTCTCTTTAAATATTAAAAAATTACAAACTAAGCAAAAGTGAAAATGATGCTAAAATGTGCCCGCAGTGTTGATAAAAGGGTAACAGAAGGCTGGGTGAGAGGACATAAATCGGCAGACTGTTTTAAAGTCTTAGACAGCTAGCCACAATGTTGGTGGCATTTTAAACTGAGGCTGCCAGCTCCAGTAAGACCTGCAACCATGGAAGCCCATTATAGCGTACTATGAGTCAGGCAGAGGGATAGCTTCTAAAAAGTATGTTGGAAAGTAAAGTAAGTCACAAAAGTTCTGAATATGATCACCTAATGAGTCACTTCTCTGAGATTGTTTAAGGGAGTAATTGAGGCTCGGGGCATGTATTTCACAACAGAAATGGCTATTACGGTGCTATCTTCATAATACAATATCTGAGGACCAATTTAGGCATTTAGCAAGGAGGAATTGACTTACTAAGTTATGACACATCCACATTTTGGCAAATTATGTCATCATTAGAGTCACATAGGATGGTCTCTATTGGGAATGAAAATATTCCAAATAAGAAAAAAGCTTAAATGAAACTAGAAAAAAAAGTACATATGTTTTTGTAAGTGAATATTAAATTGAATTTGACAGATAGTGAGTTGGGCTTTGTAAATACATCTCTTGTATTTGTACCTAATCATGGCTTGATGGTGAAGAAGTACTGATCTCTTTAACAAGGAGAAAAGGAATATTTTAGACCAAAGAAAGGACATAAATGAATGAGGGGAATTTTAGGCCGTGTTAATAAATAATTTATAAGAAACTATGCTTTCAAAAAGGAGGGGAGGGGAAAAAGAAGCTTATACCAAGGACTCAAGTAGAAAACGTTTGGAAATGAATGTGGTAATATGTGTGCAAATGTGCTTGATACAGATGATGTATTGAATGTTATAACAGCTGTAAGAGCCCCCAATAAAATTATTTTTTAAAAACAGAGAAACTAAGTCTAGGTGTACAAGGAAGAGAAGCATTTGAAACGTTTGAGAAAGCAGTAAAATTTGGCCAACAAAATGTGTCTTTAATTACCCTAAGTTAAATTGATGGAATATTTTATTGGCTAAGAAGTGGAAGAGAGGGTTTCATAAATGACAAAGATCTGTTCCCTAGAACAGGCAGTTCTCAAGCAAAAAGAAATGTGCTCTTTGGACTGTGGCATTAAAGAGATAATTCAGAAGATAATGACCGATGAGTCTGAAATCAATTTAAAAGGACCTTTTAGAAAATTTTTTGGAATATGTAATATGCTCTTTTTTTTAAAACCGTCTTATTGGGGTTAATACAACTCTTATCACAATCCATCCATCCATGCTTTGTATGTCAAGCACATTTGTTGCCCTCATCATTCTCAAAACATGTGCTTTCTACTTAAGCCCTTGGTATGAGTTCCTCATTTTCCCCTCCCTTTTTGCTGCCCCCTCCATCATGAACCCTTGATAATTTATAAATTATCATTATTTTATCATGTATTTATTCACAAGGAAGAAGCTGATCTGATTGTTGTTAGGGTTTCTATGTACTTAAGTAAAGTTGAGACAAAAGGTACATTTAAAAATTTAAAAGACGCACTGAGAGATTCTTCTTTAGAATCTTCAGCAACTTTTGCAGGGCAACTTCTGAGTGTGTGAACTACTCTCAGTATCCAGAGAGCTAACTGGAAGATTTAGACTTACCAGTTTAAATGTCTATGGATCTGTACATAGAGGCAAGACATGACAATAGGGCATTAAGGTTAAATAAAACACACGAACCTAAGGCGATCGAGTTGCCTCTGACTCAGAGCAACCCCGTACTGGGTTTCAGAGACTGTAAATAGTTAAGGGAACGGGCAGTCCCATCTTTTTCCCATAGTATGGTAAGTGGATTTGAACCATTCTTTTGCTGTTAGTAGTCTAACATCTAACCCACAGCCTTATCAGAATTCTTTCCCTATTAAGGCTACACAGTGCATAAATGAATGATAATGGGATGGTACTTACACCTGGGAGGTGGGTGGGAGTGGAATATGCTTTATTGTACTTTTCTTTTTTACTAATATTTGATTAGAAGCTCATCCAACTCTTATCATGATCACTACATACATCAATTGCATGCAGTCCACATTTGCACATTTGTTGCCATCATCATTCTTGAAACATCCTCCTTCCACTCAGACCCCATATTTCCCCCATATTTTAGCTCTTTCCCATCCCCTTCCCCATCAACCCTTAATAATTTACAAATTATCATTATTTTTTCATATCATACACTGTCCTATGTGTCACTTCACCCACTTCCCTGGTGACTGTACCACAGGGAGGAGGTTATTTGTAGATCCCTGCAATTGGTACTTGTATTTTCTAAAGCAAAGGGGGTTATCAATGTTGATAGTTACAGGGGCAATGAAAATAAAATAGAAAGCATGATTTTTCCTTTGCTTCAGGATCTGAGATTTCTCCATCTGGTTCTCTGTTGTGATGTGCTGGAACTTCAGGAAAAGCCTGTTGATGCTAGAAAGGCCCACAGAGGTGGATGGGAAGAGTAGCCACAAAGGAAAAGAGAGGGCAGAAGAGGAGTGGGAAACAGATGCTACTGTGACTGCTGACCAGCATTGGCTGGTCTTCCATGTCTCATACATTTTGCTGACCTTTCCTTAGGTTATCATTTAAAGTTTCCCCTGCTCACTTATGGGGCAAGATAAACTTGATATATCCATTCAATTTGTATTATTACCATTTCATTGCAAAATATAGTGTATCACAGGTTTCCCTTTCTAGTTTAAGGTGAAAATTAAGTTCTTTGTGTCTAAAGGTCTCTGGTGACATCAGCAATTCAAATCCTTTCTGAAGATGAAACTTTCTACTTTGGAAAGTTGACATATTTGGAAATCCACAGGGTTTCTCTGAGCTGAAATCTATGCAATAGTGGGTCTGTGATTCTCTTTTCTCACCTGTGGAATAGTTCCAATAGGCAGCAAGCAGGTGTTGCAGTTAGAAAGTAAGCTAACTCAGATAAAGTGTTTAGCACCATGCCAAGCACCCAAAAAGAAAGCAATAGAAGTAAGTGATTGGAAAGATTAAATTACTTGTCCAAGGTCACAGAACAAGCTGGTCTCTTTGCCTAGAGGTTTTTTCTATTCTATTATATTCTTTCTCAGAGAAGACATTTCTCAGTAATCTGTGGCTTTACTTGGAAAAAAATCTGGACATTCTAGATTGAAGTAGAAAATTGAAAACTGAGCACTTTAGTTCTGACCAACTCTTTCCCAGTTGAATGTTGGCCTCTTGACATTTCAATATCTGTATAGGGTTTCTATGAGTTCCAATATTACCATGGAGGAAGGAAGTTATTAACATGAGGTCATAGTGGAGTAACCCAGAATGATTAGGGTGTCCTTGAAGAGCAGTGATAGAGACCCATGGACATACACAGAAGAGGGAAATATGAAGAAGAAAACAGATATTAGAGTTATGCTGTCACAAGCCTAGGGACACCTGTTTCCCCCAAAGCTGGAAAATTGAGGATTGAGATGTGGGGTCCTTGGTGATGTCCTAGATTTGGACTTCTAGCTTCTAGAATGATGAGGTGGTACATTTCTGTTATTTTTAAGCCACTCATTTTGACAAATTGTTATGGAAGCCCTTGAAAATTAAGACACCTCCCTGCAAAAAGAGTTGAATTCTTCTATAATAATAATTCATCTGTATAATAAGCTTAGACAGTTGGGTTGGGTCTCTTAGAATTTCTTCTGGACACAAAAACAGGGCTGTGCCTGTGGAGGGTGTGACCTAGCTATGTTCCCAGACTCCCATGTTTCCACATGTCAGAGGATCTGCTAGACTCATGGGAAGAAAAAATTAAAAAAATAGAAAAGCATTTCTCTTCTCTGAGCATTGCACTGACACAAAAGCAAGAAGTGAACTAAATAACTCCCACCAGGGTTTGTTTTTAAATCAAATGGATGTGTGTTAGAAGGGAGTGGCTAACTCAGAAAACCCTGGGCTCAGGCACCTCCCAGGCTTATCAGTGTAGACTCAGCAATGTACTTTTATGAAGAGAAAATGTGAACCCAATGTCTCCAAATGTTTTCATTCTTTATCCGCTGCTGTTTCAACTTGTCCTCTGATGTTGGACATGAGTCAGATACAGACTAAAGTTGAATTTTAGCAGTTATGATTTCAGAATTAGCTTTTCTTTTATATTAGAAATCTAATTCAAATAGTTTAAAAATTAAGTTTACTTTTGCTTCATGACAAGGTTGTAAAACTGAATGTTTAATGAGGGGAAATCAAAGTCTAAAGTAATTTAGAAGATCATGAGCATCCCTGTCAGCAGAGGTCCACAAGAAAAAAAAAGTTCTGCACTCCAGAAATATATACCTTAGGAACAAGCCATTTTGGAAGGAAGCAAACCACACTGGGCCCAAGAGAGTGAACTTGCCTCCCAATGGTCATCCTCACAAAGCTTCTCCAGCCACTCTATTCTATGGGTTTCTTATTATAAATTGAGTAAATAGATTTCTGTTGCACCTTTATATAATCTACTTAACTGGAAAACCATACGTGTGAGGCTTTAAAGCATGTTTGGCACTTTGGTACAGCTTCATTAATTAATTAATTAATAATAATAATAATAAACCAAACCAAAATGATGCAGTGCTATCAGTGCTATCAATTTTGACTAGTGGCAACTCTGTAGGGAAGTTTAGAACTGCCCTGTGAGTTTCTGAGACTGTCTCCCATCAGAGAATACAAAAGTCTCCTTTTTCTCCCACAGAACCAACTGGTAGTTTCAAACTGCTAAACTTGTAGTTAGCTTCTCAACAAATAACCACTACACCATCAGGGTTCCTGATAAAAAGCCAAACTCACTGTTAGTAAGTCAATTCAGACTCAAAACAAGCCTATAGGGCAGAATGGAACCATCCATGTGGGTTTCTGAGGCTGTAGCACTTTACAGGGCTAGGGGCCCTTATCTTCCACCCAATGAGTGGCTAGTGCTTAGAACTGTCGATCTTCATAAGTTGCTATGTCACCAGGTAAAAAGCAAACAAAAAAACCCACAAAATTACCTGGAAAATAAGGGCAAATTAAGTATTTGCCATCTTGTATTTTAACTAAGGATTAAGTGCAAACACAATATAGAAAGGAAATATAGGGTTAGTTTTGGTATGAGGAAAAGAAGAATTTGCTATATTCTTTAGCAGAGACTGGTTGACTGTAAAGATTATGAGAAGCCACAGAGATTAGACCAGCCACCCAGGAGGACTTCCAAAGGGTCATTTGTATATTTATAACAATATTCACAGGCCATAAGAAACTAACAATTACCTATCAAACTATCAACTAAAAATCGACTAAAATTATCCTTATATATATGGCTCATGTGTTACACTGGGTAACCTAGAGAAACAAATTCACAGACACTCATATGTTTATACTAAAGAGGTTTATGTACAAGAGCAATTGGATGTTGTGAAAGTGTCCCAGCCAAGTCCACATCAAGTCGCTAAGTCCAGTATTAGCCCCTATAGCTGATACCAATCTATAGAGTCCTCTTCAGACTTACAAAATACATGCAATGATACCAAATGCAGGAAGATCACAGGCCACTGGGTGGGAGGTGTTCTGGGTCCAGTGTCCTTGTAAGCATCTCAGCACGAGCAGGGTTATCTACATGTTATCTCTAGCTCCAGAGGTCTGGTTGTGTCAGGGAAGGTCTCTGGCTTTCTCCAGCTCACAGGATGGAGTGCCATGTGTCTTGTCAGTGAGCAGCTCTTAGGAAGTGAGTAGGCAGAAAATGTGCCTTCCCATCAAAGGAGAAAAATAAAGGAGTTCCCAGAATTCTCAGGAGAAGACCATGCCCACACAGATGCCTGATTGGCTCTGACCTAATTGACAGACTAGACTTCATCCCTTCACTCTTAATCCTCTCATGTCCCAAATTGACACCAGATTAGGTAGCTACCACAGTCAGGAATTTAATTAATTCAACCTTAATGTGATGGCCAGAATTGTTTCTCTTTAGTAAGGTGTGATATTAGTTGATATTAATGATTTCACAGATCTTAAATCACCCACAGGTTGGTACCACTGCTTGGTACAAATAAAGTGTGAAAAGTGACCCTTTATTTAAACGATCCTCTATAACTCTTGTTGTTAGGAACCATTGAATGGGTTCTTATTCATATTAACTCATTGTCCAACAAATGAAACACTGCTGGGTCTGGGTCCTCCACCATCCTCACAGTGGTTACCATCTTTGAGTCCATTGTCAAAACCACTGTATCAATCCATCTCCTAGAGGATCTTCCTCTTTCTCCCTGACCCTCTACTTTATCAAGTATGACATCCTTCTCTAAGGACTCTTCCATCTTCGTGACATGTCCAAAATACATGAAGCAAAGTTTGGTGATCCTCTCTTCTCTAACACTTTCTTTATAATTTATTTGTAAGGTAAACTAAGGACCATAAATGGGCACAAAAAATCACGACAATTAGTTTATTTCAAATTTCAGTTAATTGGAGTAGCTTCACCCCAAGGTCACTAGTTCAAGAACTAATGCATTGAGAGACCCAGCCCATAAGGCTAACTCAAGTCAGAAAAAGTGTGATGCACACTTTATCACCAAGAGGATTTTCATGGTGCGTCTTCATCAAATTTTCACAGAAACCCAAACCCTCTTGAGAATAATGGAGTCACCAGCTCTGTAATGGTAATGTAAGACCAGTTCATCTTCCCTACTTTCATCAAACAACTATTTCTGTAGGGGGAGTGGGAGGGGGGATGAGTCTTCTAACTTAATTAAACAAGGATTTACTTCTTACAAAAATGTTTTACTTATAATGTGCTTATTTTAGATGTGAAAAATTATTATAAAATATTATCATCTAATGTACACGTTTGGGCCACATTTTGACATCCCAGTGTGTGCTTAGTGAAAATTTAAAATAACTTCTATTTATAGTCATTTCTCTCCCTATAGTTTACTTGATAATGATGCTTATCCTGTTTGCTGCCTCTCATTTTGCATTTATTTTGAATTGCAAGGCCAATCAATTTAATGTTGTTGTTGCTCATTAAAATTAGCTTTCTTTATAGCTTATAAGAATGGACTCAATTCCTTGCATGGATATAGAACGTTATAGCAAGAACAGGAAAGGAAAGTTGTGGATATAAAATGAGACAAACGCATATTCCCCATAAGGAGTTTAAAGTCTAGTTGGCCAAGAACTAGTGAAGATCCAAGGAGTCCCAGTGAATATGAAAGTGTTCTTCAGGAGGACTCTACCTGCATGAAGGAAGAAGGCCTCAACAGAAAGAGAGTGGTGTGGAGGGGAAAGGAGAAAATAATTCTTGTGAATGGGAAATGCAATCTCCAGATCCTTTGGAGCGTCCCAACATCACAAATAAAATGCTCACTCAGGAGAACAACTGGGACCTTCAAAGGACATTGATGCCATGAGAGTAGGCATTTCCATGATGGTGGAAAAGGAGAGACATCTCCAATTTCCATAGTATTTTGTAATTAATTTGGTGCTCTTATGGAAAATTAATTGGTTTTGGGATAGTGAAATAGAAGGGAATACTCAGACACTGGCATATTAAAAGAAATTCTCTCTAATAGATCCAATGCCAACCTGATAATGTGCTCTTGCTCCCTCAGGTGCTCAGACGTCATTCCAGGGTAGCCCGAGAGAGCTCTGTGGCTTAACAGTTAAGCAAGATTCTCCCTTGCAACTAAAGCTAAGCAGATTAATTAAAATTTAAAAGCATTATGATTGCGTTATGAATAACAGTTTGCAGTGATAGAGCTCCTTCTCTATAATTCACCATAACAAAATGACACTTGGGCTCGCTGCTGCTATAATTAGCTTTTGATATACTATTTCTTAGAAATTTCTCACCAGCCACAGCCTGAGTCTGTTTCCAGATGTCCTTCCCATACTTAAAAAATGGTAAACATTAATTTACAGGGATGACAGCTGTGGATCAAGTTTGAAGTTGATGGATAATTCCTTATTTAAATTTGTGCCTATGTTGCTTTATTTGTCATTTCCTCATGAAACAGCAAGCGATTTGACCACATTCCTGGTTAATATTTCATTTTTTCATAAATTATCTGTAAAAGGAAAAAGCAACAGAATTTAGACCTTTCTCTGCCATATGGCACCAAATATTAATGGAGCTGAGGGTTTTAAAAAATATTTTGCAGCCAGAAGGGTTGTGATTTGTTAACATGACACGTCATATTCGCAGTGTTAAGCACACAGTGGGACTCAGTAGGTGCTGCCTCCTGAATAGGAGGAGCCCCGAACTCTTACTGGATGACACGTCATCTTGCCTCCATGGAATCTCCTCCCTTTGTAAATTAGGAAATAGCAGATGTTAGAAGATTTGTAAGAGATCATCATGTGATTCATCTCTACTCAATATGGAAAGAACAGATTATGACCCAGGCTCAGAAGAAATGTGTTCTCCCTGATTTCTTGGGTGAAACCGGAAGCATTTCATTACATTTCACCATGGCTCCTTTCCCTCTGACTCCTTTTATGCGGCCATGTGAGACCCTGGAAACACAGGTAAACTAACCCTTGGCAGATTGTTTTCCTAAAAGGCACCAAATTCATTGACTTAACTTTGCACCAAAGTCATGTTTTACTCTGCTTGAAGTGCCTATTTATTTAAGATTTTGGTACTTGGAGGTCACAATCATCTTTTGGCACTAAAAGTATTAGCTTTTGACAACAAAAGCCACAGCAGTGCATGAAAGTGCGCACGTTTTCTTAAAAAACACAGTTTATGGAATCAAATTAGCTATTGGATTTCATACAAATTTTTGAAAAATGGCCAATCTGGGCCCAAGCAAAGAAGTCTTAGAACTCTGTAGTCAGCTACTTAGTCAACATTATTTTATTAATAATTTATTCATACAGAAAACTACATCCTATTATTGAGCTAGGAGCCAAGTAAGGCTTAAAAAAAACCAACCTACATGGCTTCTAGGAAAAAAAGGAATGTTTGTCATTTACATTTTATAGTCACTTAATATATATGGATCCATGTGCAAAATGAGGAAATTAAGGCAAAGAATATTGGTGACTTGCCTAAGGTCAAATACAAATCTGCAAGTGAACAAATATGTCGCTGAGGTTCTTTTTGCTTACTTATTTTTTAAAGTTAGATTCAAGGTTTCCTTATGTAGGTGCTTGACTTATTGAATGTCTTTTCTTCTGCCTATGCTAACTGTTTGCAATAGTCAGAGTTTTTAAACTATGCTCCATATTTAGAGCATAGAGTGTATTCATTAGATTTTAGATAATTGTGCAGAACAGATTTTAATGAAGTCATCATGTCAAGTGGGTGCATTTCGGGAGGTTGTAAGCTCAGCTTTGAAGGCTGGTGGAACTGGAACCCATGACTGAAAGCATTGTGTTAGCTGAGCAAAGGATAGCTTTTCTCTCAGATGGCGGGGATGACAACCTGGGGGGAAAGGACAAGAACAGCCTTTTAATGTTCACTCATTACCAATGAGTAGAAGTTTTATTTTAAGTACTCAAGATTCATAAATTCTTCTCTTGATCAGCCATGAAAACTTTTTGAATAACTGATTTGGGGGAGGCTTTGGGGAGATCATATGCCTTTTTGTTTTCTTTATAAAGAGTGCTGAAAAAAGATCTGGTGTTTTTAACGATGTTTCTGCTTCCATGAAATCTGAGCCAAAATGCCACACTTCATGGCACCCAGTCTTTTCTGACTGATAACCACTCTAGGGACTAGCTCAATCCTGTTGAGCACTGTGTCCATTGTGTCATAAAGGGTTCCAATGAGCGAGAGCTAACTGGGTGCCATACAACAGCAGCAGCATATGTGTGTGGGGGTGTTTATATGTATAACACACATAGATAATTATGCTGATCTTTCTTGATATATATGACTTGTAGCTCAGAGTATAAAAATGTATGAGAGTGGCAGCTGACCTCTCCTGACTTCACAAGGGGGAAGGCGAATTCACCCCCCCCCCCCGCCCCCAGCCCATGGTCCATCCCACAAGGCCAGGTCAGCCATGCTGTCACCGGCCAGACCTTCTTTAGCCTGTTCAGAAACTAGCCATTGCTCTTATAGCTCTTATATCACTTTTACTTCTCTGCTGGGTTTGATAATCTGTTGCAATTTTGACACAGAAGTCAGAGACAATATACTACTCATGATTATAATAAGTTTTATTATTCAGATTAAAGTAAGATTCAGAAATGTTTAAGATACAGTTTTTTGTTGTAGTTGTCTGCAGTAACTCTTTCACTCATACTCACAAGTATATGTCTCTCTGGCCCTCAGTCCCTTAGTCTTTGTCCTGCTCAAGCAATATTGCAAAGTTTTTAAGTGCTTAGAGGTGCCCAAAGGGCACTCCACTCAACAAGCCAGCTTCCTCCCTAAGGCCATTAAAATTTATTATTTCCTGGGTAGGAAATCATGTCTTCTGCTCTTGATGTTGCTGTGTTTGCTGCCACCACTGGTCTTTGAGTAGGGTTCTCTTTCCACACATGGCTATTTTTTTTAATAATGGTCATGAAACACTCTGCTCCTGCATCTAAGATAGCTCTTTTTATACCTGCTTCTAAGAGAGCTCATTTTATACTTCGTTGGATGGCAAAACCAACCAATCCCCTTCGTAGAGCTGCATACACTCAATTGGCATCAGTCATTTAGTGGCATCAAAAACTATGATGGAAGAGTCATGCTAAGTAATCAAAGTATAGTACATAAAGTTGTAAAACCCTCCACAATTACATTATACCAATAAAAATTTCTGGAATTGTCATACTCAGGAAGCTTCCCTCAACCAGGTAATTGATTATTATGGCCAATATTGTGTGCTACAACTCACAATACCCCTTTGATGATCTCTGCTCCAGGAAAACAGTTTTTCCAGCTTAATGGTAGGGGAAGTTCTACTGCTCCTTAGTAGTTGCTGAAATGCTTCCAATATATTGGAAACATTGAATTATGCTAGTTTATTGCATTGACCTCAGAACCTTCACTGTCATCTATCTTTGATAATTAGTCATGAGTTTATATGTCTGTACTTGAATTTTAATTATATTTTATTTGAATTTACTTGCTTTTCTGAACATTGCCTCTGCCTGTTGGCATTTTTGATACTATATGCATTTCTTATCTGCTTTATGTATTTATGAAGAAACAAAGAACAATATGAAATATCTAAGGAAATAAAGAAAACTAGGAAAAGAGGAGGGAGGAAATACAAGGAAAAAGAACCATAGTCTATAGTCAGTAAAATAATTACCTAATTCATTGTTCCGTGAAAGCAACTAAGTGAGTATACAACACCTCAATTCTCTCTATAATAAAAGCAATATACTTATGTGTGTACATGTATATATACATAGGTATATATATACATAGGTAGATAATTATATATATACATAGGTAGATAATTATCTTGCTCTTTCATGGTATATATGATTCCTAGCTCAGTATAAAAAGTACAAGAGGGTGGCATCTGACCTCCTCTGACTTCACAGAAATATTTGTAAAATGTTCTGCTTTATGACTTCTTATGAACACACTCTGATTTGAGTCTCATTCATCTTTGAATCTCCTCAACCTATGTCAGATGTCTAACATGATCTTAAGGACGCAAGCAGCATTCAGTGTGTTGAAATCTGGGCAATTCCTGGGGTTTGAAATAGGCCCATTCTTAACCATGTCTTTAAAATATTGTATGTAAGTCAGAATAGGTTTTCTTCAGCCTTAAGTTTCAAGCTTTTCGAAGATTTAAAACCTGTATGTGGTGCCAGTGCAAGTGATTCTGCTGAAGAGTTTGTTGTGAGTAGGGCTTGGTTCAATTGTTTCTACGTGAGGGAAAATTTGCATAACACAAAAGGGAATGTGGGAGTTGTCTGTAAATTGGATGTTTGTAATCTGGGGACTGCCTCTACTTTTTTTTTTTTTCTTCCTACAAGATAGGTTGTCTTTTGGTACCTGTTTAGTACTGGTTATTCTATTTTAATTGTTGTACCAGAAACATACTAGGTTGTTGAAAAAGAAGCATAAAATCTTCCAATGAGTCGGGTCAGGGTGGACGAAGGTTCTGTGGATGATTTTTCTTCTTCCTGAAAAGGACACAGTTCTTTCAAATTCAGCAGCTGAGTGGATCCATATGCCTTCCAGGCAGAATGTAGCCAGGGTAATGCTACAGATAATGTAATTAATTAACCCGTTTGTAGTTTCAGGACTTCAAACATCTAGGTAATGGCATTTGTATAGTAAGTTTCCTTGGTTCTATGTAAGATCCTTAGGAGACTCACAAAATAAGACTTGCATTTAAATGTAAATGGTAGAAATAGGACAGTGAGAGTTAGTAAAACAAGCACTTGGTAAATTTGGATAGAAATAGCTTAGCACAATAAATGGTATCTTTCACAATGATTTGCATTCAGGAAATCCTTGGTGGATGCCCATCTATGCCATTCCTATTTGATTTGGTTTATTAATCACCATTTCTTTTCAAAAGAATAATGGTTTCAAATTCTTCGGGGCGGGGGGAGTGGGAAATGAACTTATTTTGTTGACGTGAGTAAGTTTAAATTTCTATAATCTAGTTAATTCAAAGGAGCCCTGGTGTCATGGTTATGAGTCCGGCTATAATATACAAGGTCAGCGCTTTAAGCGCCAGCCCTGCCCCAGGAGAAAGACAGTACTTTCTACTCCTAGAATGAGCTGCAGTGGCAGCAACTCCCAGGCGCAGTCCTCCCCTCTCTTCTAGGGTCACTGTGGGTGGGCATCCACTCAGTTACAGTGAGTTTGAACAGTTACAGTAGAGTGTGCTCAAAGTCAAGTCACAGCAGCTATGGGCTTGAGGAAAATGACCAGTTGATCTAGTTCCTGTGCAGTAAGTGGCATGGGAGTTCCCCTAAAGATGCATCCAAGGAACATAACCCCAGACACCTGTGGCAGAGGCAATTAAATGAAGACACATTGAGAAAAAGTAATCAGAATTTATAGTCAGTCCTAAACCAAAAGTCCTTTGCCTGTAGTGGAGCGATAAAGACACATTGGGAATGACCAGGTGAAGATGGAGGCAAAGATTGTAGTTATGCAGCCACAATGGAAGGGACATCAGAAAACACCAGAATCTGGAAAATCCAATAAAGGATTTTCCCAAGAGCTTTTGGAGGGGGTGTCACCTTATGAATACTTTCACTTTTATTTCTGACGTCCAGAATTATGGGAGAACTTTTTTTTCTTGTTTTAAAGCAAGAAAACAATTTGTAATTTGCTCTAACCATATTTAGAAACTAATGCATGCTGAAATGATGACCATTGAGCTAGCGAGTCATCTTAAAGTTAATGAATGATGGATGTCTAGATAGGCCAAAGGTAAGCAGAAGTCTAAAAGTGTCATGGAAATAACTCAGCAAATGGAAGGGCCAAATTTTAGAAATGGTGCTAAATCACATCTCTGAGAATATGTTAAATGCATTTATTAAACGTCACAAATTCAATTTATAAAAATGCATTTGTCTTCAGAACTAATGTTGAGTTTGATATATCTACTCTGAAACACTCCCCCCTGCCCCAAATTATCAGTCTACCTATTTGAGAAATAATTAACCTTTTTTTAAAAGTTCTGTTAATACCTAACCTTTTATTATGCTTAATTTACTTTTGTGTATCTTCTCTCCCTATCATCTTCTTATCACTCTTTTTTAAAAAATAAAGCAGAACATCCATTCAAATCAATCCTTTTTGCTATTTTATTAAAAATTTCTTTATTTTGGGAAAAAGTTTTCTTCATTGCTCCTCATACAAAAGATACTGCACCTCAATATTTTTTCTAATTTCAGAAATAGGTAACACTAATATGTCTAGTATTCATAACTGCAGTATTAATAGCAGCTACTTAATTGTGAGTCTTTAAAGAACTATAATAAAAAAAAAAGACCCACAGTATAATCTTGCCCAAATGTTATTTCAATGCCAATAAAAATCAATGAATAGACTGAATCTAGCAGTAAATCAAACCCTGTGATTTCACTTATGGGACTGCAATGCTTGTCCAGCTGCTGATCTTTTGCTGAAAATGAGATTGATTGTTTCAATTGAGTTTCGGAAGATAACTTATGATACATATTATAGTTCATGATCATTTCATTAGCCAACCAGAGCAGAAGTTGTCATAATGTGTGGGGGTGACTCACAATACCACAATGACTGGACAGGTGCAGGTTAAAGAAGAGGCATGTTTTGTCAAGAGAAATAAGAGATGCCGTATTCCAGGGAAGTTTGGTGCATGACTTAAGGAGCTTTAGTTATATAATGGTCTCAAAGTTATACTCAACTGCAAGTTAATCTTTCTACCCCATGGAAGTTTTCAAGGTAAGCCAGGGAACTATGTTTTTGTATTGACCAGAAAGGCAAAATTGTCAAGATATCCAGAACTAGGGAAATGAGGGTCTTTACAAATATCAATCAAGGCCAGATTTTGTTTATATGAGCTAGCCTTTGTAATCATTTTATGATTGCATGTCATCCTTTAAGTCTTGGATTTTGGATAGATAGAGGTTAAGCAGTTAAAACAGAGAAGAAAATCATTCCATAGATTCATCACATGGGCTTATTTGAAATGGGTTTGTATCTCTTTGCATGTGATGTAACACGTGCTATTTGTTTTTTTATCCCTATCCTTAAAGCTAGAGATATCTCAATAGGTATGGCCATAAAGTAAACATTTCCACTTCTTTATTTTATACTTTCCTTTGGGTCTACTGTTGTGCTGTGGCTTTGGTGGCAACAGAAACTTAAGAAGTCTGTGGTCTAAATGTGAGGGACTTCTTCATTCCACTCCCTATGTATCTAGTATCAAGCCATAGGCTCAGGGGACTTGCAATAAATAGAAATTTACTGCTACAAGAGCAGCTACCAGATATACAGATCAATAGAATAAAACATGTAGTCCCACCCTGGGATCCACAGTAATTTTATTTTGATGAAACCCTGGAGCCAGAGGGGAATGTATGGGCAGGATTTAGTAGGAGAGAGGGAAAATTTTTCTGGTTGCCCAAGAAACTTGTTGAACTTGGAAAACCTCTCTTAAGTATTTTTTGTGGACTAACTAGTTTAGAAATGGGATATTAAATGTCATTTAAAATACATGGAACTTGTAAATGAAAAGGAAATATCCTAAGCAATAGGCATGTGGGAGGATTTCACTTCCTTCAATATTAAAGAAAATGAATATAGTGTAATTCTGAATATGGTCCATTATCCCTTCTCTGGTCAGCAAGTCTGAATCATTAGAAATACATTCTTCTCCCAAGTATGATTTACATGCAGTGTTCATAATGTGTGCTGTGGACTAGGCATTGGGCAGCTAGCTGTAAGGTCAGCACTTCAAATCCATGAACGACTCCCTGGAAGAAAGACGAGACTGTAAGCTCTTGAGATCACTCTGACTCTGGATCATCTTGATGGCAGTGGGCTTGGTTTAATATATCATTTTTATTTCAAAAAAATACATGAAGGGAGTCCTAATTAGAATAAACCACACTTAGAAATAAATAAATCCTGGGGTTTCCAAACTTTTAATTCGACCAGATATCAGGAACCCTGATGTGCTTCATGCAGTGTCTAAGCTCTCAACTACTAACTAAAAGGCCAGTGATTCCTGCTACCAGTTGCTCCATGAGAAAACGATGAAGAAGTCTGCTTTCTTGAAGATTTACAGCCTTGGAAACTATGCAGGGCAATTCTATTTTGTCTTAAAGGATTACTATGGAATTGACCCCTGGATAACAGGAATTCTGCCAGATAAGCTTGAAAGCAATTCTAAAGGAGAATTTTCAAATGAAAGGAAAGCAGGGATACCATGGAAAATTCTTCCATGTCTTTTGCTGGAACTCCAGGACCAGAGTTACCCAAGGGATGGGCTGCAGGTCTACTCAAAGGAATGTTTTATTGATAAGTGGACCTTTCATGAGACATTTGGAATTCTCTAGTTGCTACTTCCTTATTGTAGATTTGTCTAAGTGCAAGGCATTTTTAAAGCCTTGCTGCACTCTCTGTTGCACTTATCTGCAATGTTTCCCTCTACCTCGGTACCCCTCTCTGTAACAATATAGTGTCTTCCTGTTACTCTGTACTGCTGCGGGGGACTCACTTCTCTGTGTTATTTTCCAAAATCTCCTTTTAGCATAGGACTAGAGATAAATATTGTGAAAAACAGAATTTAAGAAAAATATTCAGAAAAAAAGGAAAATGTTCAGAAAGGTGGCTAATATAATTTCATCAAACTAAATTCCAAAAAATGATATTGTACTGATACTGGAATCAGTCTTTTAAAGAATTTGTAATGATCAGAGGGAATTATTATATAATAACTTCTTCTAGCAATCTGCAAAATTATGGATAATATAATTTCAGCTAAATCTAAGAATTTCCATATGAAAAAATGTTAAAAAGATGCCACGCCTCCAAAATATACAAAAGTTATCTCTGCTCAGTAATTTATTTTCCAAAGATTCTGCACTGATTTTATGTATTTTTAACATTAACTATACCTGGCAATAGTCTACTCAGCCCTCAGAGGCAGTAGGTTTTTTTTTTTATACATGCTTGTTCTAGCTATTATTGCATTAAATCCATGGCACAGCCCTAGAAAGTAGACATCAAATTCATTTACATATAAAACACCCACTCAGAAACATTGGATAAGTTCTATTAGGCCACACAGCTCACAATAATATTGATTTGTATACAGAGTCCTTGCAATGTGCTACATTCTTTTTTTCTACAGTGTTACCTGTATGAACTCATTTAATTTTTTTCACAATAACCCTTAAAAGAAATTTTCCTACTATTTCCCATTTTACAGGTGAATAAAGTGAGTCACAGAGAAGCTTATTAACTTGCTCAAGGTAACCTAGCATATAAATAGAGAGCAGATTTGAGTCTTGACCTGTGTGACCCTAAATTTGGTGATTCCCATCCACCTTCACCAATATCACACAGCCTCTCCAATAAACAAATAAACATCAACAACAGCAATCAAACACCAGTAGAAACGTGTGATTAAAAGGCATGTCCAATATGGAAGGACAGGAGGGTGTTTTGCCTTTATCAGCTAGTGTTTTTGCTGTGCCCTTTAACCTTCATCCTTATATTTGTGAAAACACATTATAGCATTTCAACTGTATCAATCTTCTGGCCATTTTAGAATTCACACAGTGAATGTTTTCAGGGGTCTGACTTAATACATATTCTTTTTGTGTTATAGTACATAATAATCCTTGCTTGAAAGGAGGTATACTTCAAGCAGCGCATGGGCACATTTGTATCTATTTTTAATCTGTAAATCATACATATGCTGGGCTTCTGTTCATGGATAAGTAATATTTTTTTCCTCTCCCTGACAAATGATTTCCTGTATGCTTTCAGTCTCAGAAAATGCATATGAACAGTGCAAACATTACTGGCAGAAAGATGGTATGGCACTTAAAACTGCAGTGGAAACTCAAGGATAGATAAGAAATAATGAGGTTTATAGATTCATTAGCATCTAAATGATGGAACATGTATATGTGCTACTCCTTTGATCAATACTGCCCTGGAGGGGAAGTACTGTATTTAATTGTTTTTCCCAGATCTTCCACTGTGGACATCTGGTTGCTATGCAGTCTTGTAACAGGACATTTCATTGCCCCAGTACTCTCGAAATCAAGTTCCTGTGTTATTATTGGCGATGGCATGTGCTTCAAGGAAATGAATGCAAAAGTGTGGTCAGAGTGTTAGAGTCATGTGGGTTGGGGGGGGGGTCTCCTTTATTCCACTCACATTGTTCACACATGAATCGCATGCATCCATAGATGACCATGGAAAATATGGATGTACTATATTGTATTTATATAATATACTCTATATCTGTGACAGAATGTTTGTTTTATACATTGCATTACATACATCTGAGATTCATGTGATTAAAGATGTCTTCAGCCCTGTGAACACTTGTTTTCTTATAGATACTTTTCAATTTTCAAAGACTCAAATTTGAAAGTTTTCCATATGCATGCACAGGTGAAACAAAGTTTCATTGTGGAAAATGCAAGTGCATTAGAGTCAGAAGAAGGTGGCTTCGTGATTTCTAACTATGTGACTTTCAGAAAACATACACACTGAGCCTTTCTTTTCTCATTTGTGAAACGGGCACATTAATACCACTCACATAATCTTGAATGGGAATTAAATGAGCAACCAAAAGTTAGGCCTCATTCCTATATTATTTTATTTCTCACTTACAGTCCTGCAATTATCTGCACAGTGGAAAGAGCAAAGTATGTGGGAGCCATTGAGACCAAGGTAGGCTATGTGAAAATTATTTTTTTAACTCACAATATTTTATCTGATGCTTGTAGTAGACACCTGACTGCTTTACACTTGTATTACAATTATTTGCCATAATGGTGACCAGTTAACATCTGTGCATAAGTTTACAGAATCAAAGCAAATAGGTTAACGATGGGAGCCAGTTTGGGATAGCAAATGCTTTTTTTCTTTTCCTCCTCTTCCTTCCCTCCTCCAGTAAAATATAAAGTCCATATTTTATAAGTAGATAATTGAGAATTTCTTACCTGCCATTTTTATGCTCATTAGGACCCGGTGCCATACATGTGAGGGCAGGCAATCCAGGAGTTAATGGAGGACAGATTCTAAAATGCCTGGAAACTTCCCTTGCTATGGAGAGCAATGCCAGTACCTACTGGGTTTCTGCTTGTTAATTTCTGTGGTTGCTGCTCCTGGAGAAATTGTCCTCATTTGCATTGTCTTTCAGTGACCTACCTGGAGGCAAACACCTGAAGACACTTTCTGTTCACAGAAGTATCACTCAGGACAGAGACCCACATCCATTCAGTGCAGCCAACTATGTTAAAATAACGTTATGGGAAAATATTTCAAAGCTTAACATTTGAAAATGATCACTCTACATAAGATTTTACCCACTCTTATTGCTCGTGAGCGATATATATCACTGACTATGTAACTTCTTGGCCTATTCTTTGCCCTGTGTGTGTTTAACTTCTCAGATGGAAGTCTAACTGTGTTTTCATTGTGGGAATTCCATGACTACATCTACCTTTTTTTAGATAAAGAAGTGTTTCATTTCCATTGAAAATACAGACTGAAAAATAAAATAAGGGGAGATGTGAATAGGTAGATGCTATTTATAAATTATACACACATACAAGATGCTTTATTAAAGATAACTTGTTAATCATGAGACTGATTTGAATATTAAACTATATACAAATATGTGTTTTCTAAATGAGTGGACATGCATATAAGATGAAATATATACTCCAACAAACTCATAAATGAAAAAATTTGCCTTATAACAAAAAATGCTGTAATTCTGAATGGTAATTCTGTAATGGTGTAGATGTCTTTTAAAAACTACTCCCACCCCCAGTTTTCAGTAGCTTTTAAAAATAATGGTTTCAGGTTGAGGTTTTCTCTTTCTTATGCCAATGTTCTAGATCTCTTAATTTTGTTTATTTTTTTTGTGTGTGCTTAAATACTTGTAGCAAAATTAATTAAGTTGGTTTGAATATTTTTAAAAGAATGACTTCCTCCTCTGTCTTCCTGACAGAAATTGCCAAGATGTTATTTGCACTGAAAGTATAAACTTTATGTTTGGCTTCATTACAGAACCCATTTGAAGGAGGAAACTCAACCCGAATTTCAAGAAAATCAGTTAAGCATATTCAAAGTGAAAATGACTTAAAGTAACTTAAACTGATCATGAACTAAAGTTTGGCACATGTGCAGTGAAAAATATGAAATGCAGCTTTTTTTGTGTCTTTAAATGGCTGAAACAATTAAAAAGTCTGCCTTAAAGCCTTATTTCCCTTAGGCAGCCATACATAAATTCGCTTGTGTTTAGTATTTGGTCTTTCATTTGGAAGTTTCTCAAGCATGGAAATAAATAATGGAATTTTGGATAATTTATATGGTGTGCTATTCACTGATTAATCTTTTCATTGGTATTAAGAAACAGCTGGTAAGTATATTGGTAACCATTGGGATTTTCTCAGGTAAAAATGTTAGCAGCCTTTTGAATGAGCCCTGGTGGTTATGAGTTGGCCTGGGAAGCACAAGGTCAGCAGTTTGAAACTACCAGCTGCCCTATGGAAGAATTGAGGCTCTCTACTGCAGTAAGAGAGTTATGACATCCAAGACCCTTGGCTCTGTCCTATAGCAACTCTATGGGTTGGAATTGACTTGATGGAGATGAGTCTTGGAGATGGGTCATTGAGGAGCCCTGGTGGTGCCGTGGTTAAAGTGCTTGGCTCCTAAGGAAAAGGTAGCTGCTTTGAACCCACCAGGCATTCCGCAGGAGGAAGATGTGTCCCTCAGTTCCGGTGAAGATCTGCACTCTAGGGATGCCTATGGAAGCTCTACTCTTTTCTTTAGGGTTTCTCTCTGCTGGCGTCGACTTGGTGGCACTGGATTTGGCTAAGTCTGGGATCATCTTTACATTGGAGGAGGAGGAAACAGAAATACAAATTATATATGTAAATGATATACATAATATACAGATCGTATATATAGTGAGACCTTTCCAAAATAACTATTGATTGGTATCTCTGGGCTAAGTAAAATATTAACTATTGTGGATTTTAGCAATGGACACTTTTGTTTTTTTGATAAGGAAGCCATCACACGTCTCTGCGCCCATATAACAGAATCTGCCTTTTCTTCATGAACAGAATTCAGAGTCACTATTCTCCAGACTACAGCTGACAAAGTTAAGGCACTTGTGTTCATCAGGCAATAGAAACCCCAGTCTAAAGAAAAGGGTAGTTTGTTTTTGAATGATTCTTACAGAAAACTACTCTGGTCACATGTTAAGGATATTATTATTTTCATTTGAGGTGTGCAGAATAATACAGCAAGGGAGACTGGATGATTGGAATATGGCATTGAAAATGCATGGAATACTCCAGAAAATATTGGCCTCAGTGCCCCCCCACCCATCAATTAGATCTTAATTGTGGTGAACATATGCACAATGAACCCCACAAACAATTTCTACACATACAATTCAGGGCAATTGATTCTGTTCTTCCAATTGTACAAACAGTCTCACATTTCCCAAATCATTTCACCACTGAGAATATGCATTCAATGGACGCAACGCAAAAATCTTTTTCCTTTTCCTTCCTATTCTTAATAATCTTTAGTAAATTTTAATTGTTACAGATTTGCTATGGAACCATGGCGGTGCATCGATGTAAGTGTTGCATTATTTACTGACAGGTGGGTAGATCAAATCCACTACCTACTTTGCAAAGATGGGAGGGTGAGGTTAGGGAGGGGATGAGACGGTCTGCTTCCTTAAAAGACTTTACTATCTCTGAAACCCTACAAAGGGGACAATGTGTCTGAATCTTTTTTATTGCAGTGTGTTTGATTTAGTATAATTTGCCCATTAGAAGTGGAATCATATAATATTTTTTCTTTTGAAATTTATCTAGCTCAGCCAAATGTTTTCAAGATTCATCCACACATACCATCAGTCAGGACTTGATTTGCCCTGCATATTCCATTATGTGTATGTATTACACTTAACCATGTGCCTATCCTGTCCTCATGTGATAAAAATGGAAAGGTTTTCTCCACCGTTTGGCTAGTGGGAATTCTTCCCAGATGAACCGTGGTGTGTATGTGTCTTTGCGTCTCTTTGCATCATTTCTCTGGGGCTTTTGGGTATTAAGAGTGTGGTTGATGTGTTACATGGATGCTGCTCAAACATAACCATTGTGTGGAGGACGCAGGACCCAGCGCTGTTTTTTGGGGAAGTCGTGGATTGCTATGAGCTGGAGTCACCTTGAAGATATTCAATAATAGCCACAACACGGAGTGCCCCCCCACCCCCACCCCCAACCCGTTTAAAATTTGAATCCTGTTCAACGGATTAGAGGATGGAAATGATTCTTCCTTCTGAGCAAATTCTTTTTCATTCTTGAAATGTCATACCCAAGACTCATATACCACCGAAATGGTATATGTGCTGAGGAAGGGGGTGAGGATGGAAGCGAAGGTAATGATGCATAGCAAATCCCTCCCACATCCAATTGGAATATGACATTTCTAGGATAAATCTGCCCCACTCACGCCCCAAAGTCTCCTCTTCACACAAATCTGAAAACATTACTAGACAAATAACAAGAGCCTTCCTTTGAGAATCTGATTCTCTGTCCCTTCTTACACTCCCTGCTCAGCTTCTCAACCCCTTCCTATACTTCAGCCAAGGAGAGGAGGCTTGGGGGAGTGGGCAGTGAATTTAGTCACAAAATAAGTCAAGGGAGAAATGAAGTACTAATTAAGAAAGCCAGGGTGTTATGCAAATGGCTCCTGCACCGAAGGCAGTCTAATGAATGTGCCCGGAGTGGCTGGGGCGTCTTCGCCACGCAGACAGCTGGCTCCCAAGAAGGTCAGGCGCAGGCGGGTGCGCGGGAGCATAATCCTTCAGATTGGCAGTTCTGCCCCCTGGTCACCGTTTGATTATCTCCCCAATTGCTGTATTTCACAGAGATAATGATTTTTTATGGTCACAGATTTGAAGACAACTGCTGTATCCTCGGGGTTGTCGTTCTGCAAGGAGACGCTGCTGCTTCCTTCAGAAGAGCGAGCGAGCGAGCGAGCGAGCGAGAGAGAGATTCTCCTCCCTCCCTCATAACTTACTTCCTGGTATTTTATTATCATAGTGAAAGCTTTATATATTATGCAGGGAGCCCACCCCCACCACCCCGCACCCCCTCCCCACCCCCACCCCGGCCTTCAGATGAATCCCAGTTGTCCTGATCTTAGCCTTGGCCCGGAGTCCTTTGGTCTTCTGGGAATTCCAGTGCTTTCTTATCCACACTCATTGCCCCCGAGTCCCTTCGCAAGAACTCAGATGAGCTGTATTTCAAAAGTCAGGTAAGGTTCGTTCGGGAACTTTTCAAGAATTGTATGTATGCCTCTGTGAGAGATGGAGAACTGTCCACCATGACCTGGTTTACCTCTAAGAGCAAAGAACAGGCCAGGGACAAAGCCTGCCCTCCCCAGTTCAGGCAGAAGAGACATGGAGATGGTGATTTGTGGTTTTCCTTGAGTTTTTCTTTAAGAAGACCTTGTTTTAAATTTTAAAAAACTCAACAAGAATTCATTGCTGGCAATCTTTTCTGCCTCATAGGTCCCATGAAACAAGGCAGACCTGTTGGGCTTTCAGATAGCAGTCCAATATATAACTGCTACACCACCACTGCCCTGTCAGAAGAAACTTTTGTTTAGTATGTTTAAATTGTACATTCATTTAATTCTCCAGTAAAAGCAAACAGAAGGAGGGGAAAATGTAAAGATTCAAGTACATTGCCTAGAGGTGGATTATCCCATAAGCAAGTAAGGACAAATTTATTTGTGTTAATTTACAAATCTGTAGGGACCAGTTCACAGGTTCCGCACATATCTCTTGAAGCCCAAGTACTGTGTTCACTACAAACTAGTATATCAACACAGGCAAACTTGAGCATGCCTTGTTTGCTGAGTGCTGTCTCTGTACGGAATTGTTACTTTGCAAAAAAGCCTTGCATCTGTGGGAAGGTGCTTTGGGGTGAGGAGCATCAGGAATGTCAGCCATACCCAGAAGTAGGATCTTCAATATGGTGGGTGAAAAAGGGGAAGATTTTTCACTACAGCTTAGTCAATATGCAGACATAAATTTGGGCTTGCCTGATGGCATAATGGGTTGCATGTTGGGCTGTGAGCCACTTGGTCAGCAGTCTAAAAGTCTTAGCTACTCTAAAGGCAAAAGATGAGGCTTTCTACTCCTGTAAAGATTCACATTCTCAGAAACCCACAGGAGCACTTATACTTTTTTCCTCCGGGGTGGCTAGGATTGGGAATCTACTTCCTAGGATGGATGCATTTAGTGATCATTACTAGAAATTGCTCATGAGTTCAAAGGTCTTAGAATCTATTATTTCTCTTGAAGCAGGTGCCTTGCCTGCTGCTGGTTTGGTATGGGCATGCTTCTATATTGGTACTCAGGGAGCAACTTAAGCCTAATTTCAGTGAGGATGTTATTCTTCTATTTGGTATGAAACTTAACAAGTCGCAAAAATTTTTTACCAGTTTCTGCCACTAGAAAACTCTTTGTTTCAGTTCATGCCCAATTGTTCTGCCATCACTGGGATACTAATAGTTATGAAATAAAGAGCTGCTAAGGAATGATATTTTAAATGACTTCCCTAGTTGAATAGAAGGGTAAATAGTGTAATCCTGCTTGAGAACTTGCTGGTGCTAATGACGAAGACATCAAATCAAAGAGGCCTGATAATATCCTATTTTCCACCAACTATTAATTTCCTCGTGTTTTCCATTGTTTTGACTCTATTTGTATAACATTTATTTCTTTTTCAAGATGTTGCTGATGGGTTCATCTAGTCCTTTCCACACTAGCTATGTAACAGGTAGACTCTCAGTGTTTATTTACATAGCTGTCTTTCAGCATAAAATAGGGCAGGCTGAATCATTTATCTTCCCAAATAAAGGTGGCCAAACAGAGTATTCCTTTAGGTCAACCATTCCCAAATCAACAAATTCTAGAGATGTGTTCCTGTTTGCTTTTAAGTGGAAAGTCCTACCTCTCATCTCTACTTCCAGAAGAAATTTGTGTTGTGAAATAAACTATTTGCTATACTGTGGAGATGAAATATTTTTCTGGCATTTTTAGTTACATTTATATCGTGATAAACAAACTTATTTAATAAATGCACACGGACATATATGGGTGTATATATATAATGTATATACCATTCTTTCAACAGTTTTTTACTTTGAACAGTTTTAATGATTTTTACTAGTCATTGCTCTTAGGCATCAAGAACAAGCAGAGAGCAGAGGAAAGGATAGCAGGCCAAGAGAGGATAGTGGCCATTCTAGAATTAGTTGGAGTGCTCATGGAAAACTGCTTGAGTGGATGATATGTGAGCAGAGATATGTGTTGGCATGAACAGCCAGGTGTGTATGTCTAAGAAAATGCATGCATGGTATAAACAGAACCCTGTGAGACCCAGAACTCCAGCTGACTGCCTTGTTTTTTCAGTTCTTGCATGTTTTCCACCTTGGATATTTTCCATCAACATTTTCTATTGCTCCTTTTAATGGGAAATATTTCAGCTTTCCTTCTAGACAGATGTCTGCCTTAGGCAGGTTTTCACTTTTCCGTGTATGGTATGTGTATGCAGGAGTGGCATTTGCCACATAGTTAAATATATGTAGAAAATGAAGACCACCTTCTCCTGTGGCATTCCTGGCTGACAAAAATGCTTAAGATAGTGGTTATTTTCTCAAAATTCTATGTGCAGAAGTTTAAGAATGAACTTCTTATGAGATACATTTCTCTTTGAGAATGTCTTCTCTTCCCCTTCCTAGGCTAAAAGAGTCTTCAGCAGATATCAGTGGAACTGAGCTTCTGCGATGCATCCTGTAAAATTTAATGAAGGTCCAATAGTGGGTGTAGGTTTGGGCAACCCCATCACATATAAGACTCTCTCTTGCCTTGACGGGCATGTCAACAAGGCTTGCCTTGATTGAGTGGCTGCTCAATGGGACTGCTGACACCACTGTCTACATAGAAGAGTAGGGCAGTTTATTCCTTGGTCTATTGTTCTTTGAACAGAGTCTTGATGGTTACATCTTTCTTGGCCTGGATTCGTTCCTCAAGACCCTTGAGTGCTTCCTTGGATATAGATCTGCAGGGCTCAGCCTGGTCAGCCAGGAACTCCTTGTAAGCCTTGTAAGTCTTCAGTTTAAGGATGCTCCATGAGAATCTATATATTTTTAACACATTCCTCTCCACCTTCAGGTACAGGCTGTGATACATATGGCAGTCAAATATTCTTAGACTTCTGACATCTCCTCAGCAGCTGCCACAAAATCCTCTCCTCCTGCAGGTCACCTTCTGAGGCATCTGAGCACCAGCAGGATTTTCCACTTACCTGTCCACAGGACTGCCCTACACATGGGCTTAGGTGTTTTTCCTGGCATCAGGCTGAGAATGTATGTCACAGGTTTGCTTGCAGATGACATGGTCACCTTGATCAGTTTCCAGATTTGCTGGTAGGGAATCGGCATTGGCATTGGCACACTTATGGCTGTGACTGCAGGGTTGAAAGAAAGAATCGGCAGACACACTGTCTCTTGAAGCTCTATTGTGCCATTTTGTTTGGAATTGCTGAAGACACCCTTGGTTGGCAATGACATCCATACAACCAGCAAGCAAAAGTGGTCTTGAAATTGGTATGTGCTGACCATGCCCTCTTAAGCTATGTGTGTTAGTCTGGGTAGACTAGAAGAACAAATTCAAGGACATGCACATAGATGTAACGAAAAGGTTTATGTACAAAAGGAATGGGGCATGGAGAAAGCATCCCAGCCCTGTCCAGTTCAAAGTTATAAGTCCGATATTAACCCATATGCCTGAAATCAGTCTATAAAATCTTCTCCCGACTCACAAAGTCACAGGTCAGTGGGTGCAGAATCCTGGTGCTGGCAGGGAACCTCGCCTCCATAGCTCAAGGTCCATCAACAACAGAAGCAACTTATCACTGGCAGAGGTCTCCATCTGACACCGCCCCCCCAACCCCCCCAACTTCAGAGGTCTGCCTCCATCAGGGCAAAGCTGTGTGGTCTCTCTTCTGGCTCCTCAAGCTTCTCGAATGCTGTCAGCTTGTCTTGTCCGTGATTAATTGTCTCTGAAACTAACTCCCAACAACTGGGGAAGATAGCTTCTCATCTTCACGAGGGAAATATCGTGAGATTTTCCAGGAGTCTCAGGTGAAAGCCATGCCCACATAGAAGTCTCATTGGCTACTCAATGGCTATCTCCAGATTAACAGGCTAGACTCCACCCCTACATTTCAATCATAAAATTAACATAAGCACATGACTGCCACACTAAGTTTCTGGTTAAAGACTGCTTATCTGGGCAAATTGATACACTAATTGCAGGTATTATCATATAGTCATGTATCTTGGAAGCACATCTTCCCAGCAACTGTCATATTCCTGGTCTAAGAACCCTCATTAATTGTTTCATTCAATGCCAACTATGTTTATCACTTTTTTCAATCAGGAGTATTTTTCAATATTTTTCAGTGAGTAATTCCAGCAATCAAAATTAAGATCATGCTCTTTTTATACTTTTGATTTTACTTAGTGTAAGCACTAATTTTCTTAGGCCAACTTCCACTGATAAAAATATCTCCTTATTTTAGGAGGGATGTGTTCAATATATAGCTTTTCTGAATACCTGTGCATTTATTTGACTGATACAGAAAAGAGAAGAAAAGTCCAAACTGCTCTTGCCATCCATGAGTTTCCCATCTGGTCGTCGATCGTCAGGAATAGCAATGATGTAAACAATGTCACCTCTCTACTTAGGCCTCTGAGTAAAGCCAGGGTCACATGTGTCATTTATTTCCTGTTGCTCAGGAAAGCTGAACTCTCAAGCCACAGTGTACACTCAAGGCAAAAACACACAGCACTCCCTCCTTCCCCACCCATGCTTGTGAGAACAGAATCTGAACTGTATAGGTCTTGGAGAAACTTGATAGCACATTATCCTGAGTTATTAAATCATTTCTTATGAGATTTTGGGGAGAACTCGAAGAAGAAAACAGGGTGGAAAGTGGGAAATGGAATCATGTTTGTTTGTTGTTTTAATTACACCATGTACTGAAACTGTGGCGTTGGTTTTTACAAGGAAATACTTTTTCACTGTCCAAGTGTTTTTAATGAATCATCTAGTGATGTTCTTTTAAATAGCCATTCAACAAATACTGATTAAGCCTCTATGGTGTGCCATGTGTGTGTGTGTTGGGGGGGGGGGGAGATATATACCTCACAGGACTGCTCCCATCCCTGTTCTCCACTCCTCTGTCCTGAGTGCCTGACTCTGCAAAGCCACAGCACAATGACTTGATTCCCTTTCAGACTTTTCCTTAAAGGTGATGTCTTGTAAGTGAATCCTTCCTTGGTAAAAGACCACATCCAATCCATCAGGGGTTCTGAAAATGAGCGATACCACCCCCTAGAGGGCAGTGGTGAGGTCCAGGGCAGCTGGAAGTAGCAAAAAGAAGGAAGGCCTGTTACATACGAACATTGTGGCCACAACAATGGACATAACATAGCAAGCAAACACGGTGAGAACCATACAGGACTTGTGCAGTGTTTTGTGCAGTTGGACACAGAGTCCCCATGAGTTGGAACCAACTCAATGGCACATGATAGCAGCACTGTGTCTGGGGTTATACAGGACAGTATAAAATATTTTTATTAGCCGGAGGGCACTGTGTAAGCTTTTTCTAGAAAAGGAGCTTGAAGGGGAAATACATTTGGGAACTTACACATATAATGTGTTTCTCTACTTGGTTGTTGTTGCTATTATTAATATTATTTACTAGGTTCGTAGGTTGTGTTGGACTACTAACTGGAAGGTCAGCCATGTAAATCCACAAGCCTCTCTGCAGGAGAAATATGAGGCGGTCTGCTCCTGTAAAGATTTACAGGAAATCCTAAGGAGTTGCCAAATAACACTGGGCTGGGCTTATTATATATACCCATAATAGATGGCATATAATCAATTGACTCTACTTTATTATGGGGGCACAGTAGGTGAAGTGTTGGGCTTCTATCTGAGAGGCCAGCAGTTTGAACCCACCTGTTGCACCACAGGAGAAAGATGAGGCAGTCTGTAACCATAACGACTTAGAACCTTGGAAAGCCTAGGGGACAGTCCCATTTGTTTAAAGAGTTGCTATGAGGCAGAATTAACTCAATGGCAGTAAGCATATCTATGTATTGTTCTTTGAGTTGCTAAGAATGCAAGAGCGAACAGAAACAAGCAAAATAGCTTGCTTTCATGGAGATTACATTCTAGCAAGGGGTGAGGATCATTTTTAAAAGTTGTAAAATGTCTAGAATAATAAAAGCACATATAAGGAGGTTTAAAAATGTATAGGAAGATGAAATTTAAAGATAAAGGAATGCTTCCATGAACTTTTTGAAGCCCTCTCAAACTGCATGAAAATGGAGTTGCTGGTGGGAAAGTCTGTGCCAAGATCACAGTGATGGTTGTGAGTTTAGAGAAAGGATGAAAGAAGAGGAGCAAGTCAGCATGTTGTGTGGGTAAAAGGAAAGGGCCAAGGGAATTGAATGTGCAAAGTTGTGGAGGCAGAGCATCCCTGGTGTATCTGAAGAGCTGTTCAGAAATTGAAGTTGAGAGAAGCAGTCAGAGATGAATGAAAGGAGCCGACTCTTTAGGACTTTTTAGAATGGTTTTAATAGAATTAAGGATCCAATGGGATTAAAGGTTGTGTCTAAAGGAATAATCCATAGACCATCCTAAGAACCTTGTGAGCAACATTTTCTGATAGATCACAATAAGTATATTGTAAGTTCAAGATACAATATCATATGATAAATGAGAACAAAGTATCTCCATGAAATAGAGATAGAAAGCAGAAGTGAGGCAATAACTCTGCAGTATCTCTCTCCCTATTAAAAACAAAACTCAAAAACTCAGTCTCACAGCCATAGAGTTGATTCCAACTCATAGACTAGAACTGCCCTTATGTATTTCTTAGATTATAATAACGCTTGTCTTTTGTTCGGTGGCATTGAGTCTGTTCTGACTCACAATGATCTTATGAGCAACCAAACCAAACATTATACATTCCTAGTCCATCCTTAAAATTCTTCTCAAGCCCCTTTAGAGGAGTAGAACGCCCACTCTTTCTCCCATATGGCGGCTGTTGACTGTGAACTGCTCTCCTTATAGTTAGAAGCCCAAGGGATTATCACTATACCATCAGAGTTATAAACATTAACTATGTGGATATTTTAATTAATAACATGATCACTGAAATTATTAACTACATCACCACTCACTTTTGATTTCTAATTCAGAGTAAATTAATTTAAGCTTCTTTTAGTTTGGAGGCTTTTGCATTGCCTTGCCCACTGAAAGTACTATGATTGGTGGTTTGTTTGTTTGTTTGTTTGGCATCACTACTCTCCAGTCCCGCGCACAACCACTACGCCACCTGGGCTCAGCTGATTGGTGTTATTTTGGGGGGAATATTTTTGGTTAACACAAATTTTTTTGGGGGGGTCATCACTGCCCTATGGTGGTGGGAGTAGGAGGCCCAGCCTTTCCTCCTCTGGAGTCCACTGCTGGAATTGAACCTCCTCCATCCCAATGGGCCGCAGTCCTGTGCACAACCACTGCACCACCAGGGCTCAATCCTTGGTTAACACAATTTAATAATTTTGGTTAACATAATTTAAACCAAGCCATTTGCATCAGGACCACTCCATCAAAAAAAAAGGCATATTTTGAATGTATCCACCTCTTACTTATGGCCAAAACAGATGATGAGCACATCCGATCAGAAAATGGAGATAAGAGCATATTTACACAATTTCTAAAGTTAATTGTTACATAGCAGTCGAATTATATTACCTCATAACTTTCAAATTACATAATTGTATAATTTTAAAGCCAAGGAGAATCAAGGTCCAGCCAAGTTGACATAATAAAATGAACAACCACAGTCTATGTTAATGCTCATCTTGCACCTTAAGGCTCATATGCCACTAATGTGCATAAATACCATAGTTGATTTTTTCCCTATGGTTGTAAATGTGAAAGTGCCAGATCATGCAATAGCTAGTAAATAAATAAGTAGACTAATTGATATAGCCAAGAACATTTCTGAATGGTTGGAATCTCTCATTAAGCTGGAACTCCTTTTGCCGAATGCCAATGAAATTGTTTTAAGCAGGTCCTTAGCATAGTCATGAATTTAAAAGTCTGAGGGGCAAAGAAAAGGCAGATTCTCTAAACAATAAAGAAGAGTAGGGCCTGTGGCTAACCTGGAAAAGTAAACCTCCCATATAAGTAATCAAGCTCCAATTTTTGACAAACACTGATCTGGCCAAAAAGCAAAAAAAAAGATGTTGGTTAGTTCTTGAATGCTACAAGAACTTGGCCAAACAAAAACGAAACTCACTGCCTGCTATCAATCATGACTCATAGAAAACCTACTACACCAAGTGAAAAGGCTTCTTTATATTTGGAGGCCTACAAATCTTTACAGAGTCTAAAAATCTCATCTTCGTCCTGTGATGTCATTAGTGGTTTCAAACTGTTGACCTTGCAATGATTACTCACTACATTGTATAAATTAGCTATTTTATCCCTATGACAACCATGATTTAAATTGGTCAAATGATTTACTATTAGGAAGTAACATCAATATGTGGAGATGATCACATAATTCATCATAGTACATCTTAATTAGAATATCATACAAACTAGATATGTCATCTAAGTTACTTTTCCCTGTAAATTATAAAGACTGTACCATGTGGAAGGAACTCAAGCAGCAGGTTTGAAGGAATCAAAGCACATCACATATATAATCTTAAATGCTTTAGTAGCATTTAAGCATGGAAAAAAGTCAAATGAAACAGGTGAGATTAAGTTAGGTATATTTTTAATCCAACTTTGTTGAAATGAATAAGCATACTAAAAATGGTGTTCTTTCCACGAAAGAGGTGCCACTGGGTATCCTTGGTTCTATCCAGACAGGACTTCCCCCAGAGAGAGCCAGAGTGCCACAGAACAGGCAGAGATATTGTGATAACCCTTCTACCTCCTCTTATCAGAGCAGCGTGGACCTAATAACAGGTTCCAGGAGCCCTGGTGGTGTCAAGGTGTGTTAGGGTTCTCTAGAGAAATAAAACCAGGACACTAATAATTCTCTCTCTACATTTTTATAGATAGGAAGATATCTAACATAAGAAATAAACAGTTAACTGATCTATAAAGCAGCACAAATGACTCAGTGCAACTCACTTGCGTGAGACAGCTGGTACACTGACAATCCTTCAAGTCTTAAGGGCCACTGAGGAGTCCTCTGTAGAGAAATTCAGGCTATCCGGCCACAAACAGCAAACAGCAAAGCAGGTCACCAACAGTCAGCCACATGACAGAGTCTACAGTCCCCAGCTCAAGAGATGTATATTCCAGGAGCATGGTGAAGCAGGGCTTAAAGGAATCGCAACCCACAGCAACACAGTCCATGGATTAGATGTCCCACAGGTAGCGTAGCATGAAGATTGAGGCACAGGACAAACAAGGCAGCCAGCTGGTTTCAAGATCCAAGAACAAGAGAAAGAGGGCAGGGAATGCCGAGTCATTTATATTTCCACCCTTCACTTGATCTTACATATGTTCATTGGCCATGTTGTCACAACAAACCTACCTATCTTCTTTGGCCATGTTGGCACAACCCACCCCCTTGTGTACCCCTGTACACAACTCTTTAGCCAAATAAAATTTCCAGATATCAAGGAAATCAAACTTATACTTAACATAAAAAACTATCATTCATATAAATGAGAACACACTGAGTTGAACTATAGCTGATATATAGCTGAACAAAAAAAGGTATTCAAAAAGCTCATATAAAGGAAATACATGAACAATCACAAACCTCACTTTTGCAGTTGGTCACGTATCTTCTTCTACAATCCATCCTGTATTACCTTTGCCTTCAGGAATCACCTCAGCTAGTTGTGTGGGTTTTTTTTTCCTAATGCGGTGACCCAGACCTTCATTCCTGAGGGTTCTAAGTCCTTAGATGTCCTGCCATGATGGGGCTGCTGTAATTTACCATTTACTTTTATCACAGGGCACAGTAGCACTAAGAGTCAGCCTATGGGATCTCCTGGATTTCAGACATTTTCTTCTTTACCCCCATTATGTAACACTAGTCCAATTTCTTGGTGGTAATCTGGGTCAATCACAACGCTCAGTACAGTGACACCCTTCCTGATCTGTTGATCCAAAGGCATGAGAAGCCCAAAGTAGCCAGGGGCATTCTCAAGTGCCAGTTCAGTGGAATCCATGCTGTCTTTCCAGGTGGGAGAGTTCCTTCTTTGGGGCGAGGATCTCCAGGCCCAAAGCACATAGGACAGGTGGGACAAACAAAAATGCTTCAAGTCGGTCACTAGGAGTTATAGTGAGTGGTGCCACTCTAGTTTCCACTCCATGGTTCCTGAATCCATGAATCTTGGCACCATACATTGATCACTAGATTAAAGCATATAGAGCTCTCTGGAGAACACTGCCCAAGCCACGCAAGTTGTTGCTGTGTACTTTGCATCACATTTGTGTCTTTAGGAGCCCATTCCAACTATCTACCAAGCTGGCTGCTTCAGGATGATGAGAAACATGATATGACCAGTGGATTCCATGGGCATGGGCCCATTGCCGCACTGAATAAGCTGTGAAGTGAGTTCCTTGATCTGAAGCAATGCTATGTGGGATGCCATGCCAATGGATGAGGCATTCTGTAAGTCCATGAGTGGTGGATTGGGCAGAAGCACTGTGTGCAGAAAAGGCAAATCCATATCCAAAATAGGCGTCTATTCCAATAAGAACAAAATCCTGCCTCCTCTGTGATGGAAGTGGTCTTATATAATCAACTTGCCACCAAATTTCCGGTTGATCTTCCCTAGGAATGGTCCCATATCTTGGACTTACCATTGGTTTCTGCTGCTGGCAAATGGGGCACTCAGCAGTGACAGTGGCCAAGTCAGCTTTGGTGAGTGGAAGTCCATGTTACTGCATCCATGTATAAACTCCATCCCTGCCACCACCATGTGCACTTTGTTCATGTGCCCATTGGGTGCTAATGGCAGTGGCAGAGGAAAGAGGAGGGCCAGTATCCACAGTGTGTGTCATCTTATCCAATTGCTTGTTAAAATTCCTCCTCTTCAGAGGCGACCCTTTGGTGAGCATTCGCATGAGACATGATTACTTTTACTTTTTGGCCCATTCAGAAAGGTCCATCCACATACCTCTTTTCCACACCTCTTTGTCATCAATCTTCCAATCATGTTCCTTCCAAGTCCCTGATAACCCAGCCAAGCCATTAGCCATAGCCCATGAATCAGTATACAGTCTCACATCTGGCCATTTTTCCTTTCAGGCAAACTGGACGACCAGGTGCACTGCTTGAAGTTATGCCCCTTGGGAGGATTTTCCTTCACCACTATCTTTTAGAGAGATCCCAGAAAGGGGTTGTAGTGCTGCTGCTGTCCACTTATGAGTGACACCTGCATATCTGGGAACCAAGCATGACTTTTCTGTTCTTCAGCTAAATTATCATAAGGAAATCCCCAGAAGGCCATAGTTGCAGACTGGGAGTGAGATGACAATGTGACAGGAGTGGGGATTATGGGCATTTGAGGCACTTCTTCATGCAGCTTACTAGTACCTTCAGGTCCTGCTCTGGTCCGATCTCTTATGTACCACTTCCATTTAACAATGGAGTGTTGCTGTGCACATCAAACTTTATGACTTTGTGGGTCAGACAAAACCCAGTTCATAATGGGTAGTTCAGGCCTCATGGTGACATGGCCCATGGTGATGAATTCAGTCTCAAGCAAGACCCAGTAAAAGGCCAACAGCTGTTTTTCAAAAGAAACGTAGTCTGCAGAGGATGGTAGGACTTTACTCCAAAATCCCAAAGATCTACGCTGTGATTCACCAACAGGGGTCTGCCAAAGACTCCACACTGCATCTTTATTGACAACTGACACTTCTAACACCATTGGGTTAGCTGGATCATATGGTCCAAGTGGCAAAGCATCTTGCACAGCATCCTGAACCTATTGCAGAGCCTTTCCTTGTTCTGGGCCCCACTCAAAATTGGAGGCTTTTCATGTCACTTGATAAATAGATCAAAGTAGAATACCCAACTGAGGGATCTGTTGCCTCCAAAATCTGAAGAGGCCCACTAGGCATTGTGCTTTCTGTTTCATTGTTAGGGGAGCCAGATGCAATAGCTTATTCTCCACTTAAGTAAGAATATCTCAACATGTCCCACATCCCTGGACCACTAGAAATTTTACTGAGGTGGAGGTTCCTTGAGTCTTTGTCGGGTTAAACTTCCAACCTCTTGTACACAGATGTTGTACTAGTGAATCTAAAGTCTGTGATACATCCTCCTTAGTGGTTCCAATCAGCATAATGTCATCAATATAGTGGACTAGCATGACTTTTTGTGAAATAGACAGGCAATCAAGGTCCCTTTGAACTAAATTATGGCACAAGGTGGAAGAGTTAATGTATCCCTGAGGGAGAGGTGTGAAAGTATTTTGTTGCCCTGCCAGCTGAAGGCAAACTGCTTCTGGTGATCCTTCGAGACTGGTATTGAGAAGAAGGCATTAGCCACATCAATAGCTGTATACCAAGTGCCAGGAGAAGTATTAATTTGCTCAAGCAATGAGACCACATCTGGAGCAGCAGCTGCAATTGGGTCACCACCTGGTTAAGCTTATGATAACCCTCTGTCATTCTCCAGGATCCATTTGTCTTCTTCACAGGCCAAATAGGTGAGTTAAACAGTATTGTGGTAGGAATCACCCCCACGCCCCCTGCATCTTTCAATTCTTTGATGGTGGCACTGAGCTCTGCAATCCCTCCAGGAATGCAGTACCGCTTTTGTTTTACTATTTTCCTAGGCAATGGCAATGGCAATTCTAACATTTGACCTTTCCCCCTACAATAGCCCTTATTCCAATTCCAGGAATCCAATATGGGGGTTCTGCCAGTTACAAAGTTTGTCTTTTCCAATGATGCATTCTGAAACTGGGGAAATAACCACAGGATGGGTTCGGGACCTTCTGGGCTCACAGTGAGACATACCTGAGCGAAAACTCCATTGATATCTTGAAGTCCATAAGCCCCCACTCTGACTGGCAGACCTTCGAAAAAGTTTGGGTCCCCTGGAATTAGTGTCAGTTCAGAGTCAGTGTGAAGTAATCCCAAAAAAATCTGATTATTTCCTTTCCCTCGATGAACAGTCACTCTTGTGAAAGGACGCAGGTCCCTTTGGGGAAGGCTAGAAGAAAAACTGACAGCATAAATCTTCAGTGATGTAGCAGGGTCCTCCTTCCAAGGGACCTGGCCTTCCCCTCATTTAAGGGGTTGTGGGTCTGCAACTTGGCTCAAGTCTGGGAATTGATTGAGTGATCAGTGATCATGACTATCTATCCTGCTGTTCACCTGATCCAGCAATCTTTTGCCTGTGTAGGTTACATAAATATTTAGTAAGTTTCCCATGTATTTTATTCCTAAAGACACCATGACTAAGTAGCCAATGCCTTAAGTCCACAGAGACAGGCTGCTTTGATTACTGCAAAAACCTTGTTGTCTATTATAACCACATCCACCCTGTCTCTGTTGATTCAGTGCTGACACATGCCCTCTTGTCACCTCGGAGTCCAATCAGCCCCATCATGGGCAAATGTTGCAGTTCACTTAGGGCAGTTCCCACTGTTAATCCTGATGCACACAAAATAGCAATTACAGGAGTCTTCCATGATACTGGGGCCCCCTTCACAAACTTGTTCCTTATGGTTGTGGTGAAGAGTATGCCCTCAGGACACCCCATTTTCAGGTCTATGAGAGTATCCTGATAGATCCCTTCCAACATACCAATTTCCCTAAGCTTTTGTATGTCTTCTTCTACAGTGTACCAAGGTATGTCAGGCACCTCAAGTTGGTCTAATCTAGGTAATGCTTAGATTATACCCATCTGACAGCGCATGATTCAGTGAACCAACCAAATAAGGAGTTGGATCCTCTCTTAGCCTCTCTCACTGAGACATTGAAAGGAGAGTCTGTGCTTTGCGGTCCCACATCCAGAAACTCAGACTGGTCTAATATTACATTTCTTGCACCAGTATCCCATACCTTCACTAACCAATCCCAGGGATACTCCCTAGGCTTCTGCTTATACGTATTTGAAAGCTCAAGCAGTTCTTTGTGAGTATAGTGTGCTTCTTCTTGAGTAATCACCTTGACCTCACCTTTAGGAACTTCCATAGCCTTAATTCTAGTTACAGGTATAGAAGAAATTATCAATGGTGAGGGTTTTTCCTGGGTGTTCTCAACACTATTTTATAAGGCATCTTCCTCAGGCAACGGTGCAGATGCAGCCTCACCTGGCATTTCACCTTGAGTAGGTTGGTTGATCTGCTCAGGTGTGGGTTGTTTTATTGATAGTAGACTACTATCTTCAGCTTGGAGGGGTGGATCTATTGACTGGGCTGGTTCAATTGTTTCTAGAGGCAGCTCAATATCCTCTTCTTCTGGAACATCAGCCCATATATTTCTATCTCATGTTTCAGGGTTCCAATTTTTTCCTATCAAGTCCCCCACTTTGGCTTCTGACACTGCTCTAGATCTGCCATTCAGCTGATGTTGTAATTCAGCCACTGGCATAATGAGACTCTGGTCCTGGTTCTCAGCAATGTTGGCTCTATTGCTGCAGACAAGAAGGCTCTCCTTTGCAGCACACGCGGAAGATTTTAAGTCTATAAATCGGTACCTGAGGGTCATTTCTAAGGGCCTGAGGTCTTCCCTCTCCTTAATCACATAGTCCATTGTAAGGAGGGCCAGTCAACCAGCTTCCCTATATTTGCCATCTTGACAAAATTGCTGGAAAATACCAAACATATGATCTCTTACAGCCTCTCCTTTAACCAGCACCCAATCTACCAGTGCTGTTACTTTAGCTCTTAGCTTTGCTATTTCACACCATGGATTAGCAAGAGTGTCAGAATTATTCATGGCTTTCGGTATAGAATTAGCATCATCAGGACTCTTAAGACTAATCAGAGGGAGAGCCTATCTAAGAAACTCATATTTCTGATTTTATGTCTCTAAAAGCTCTCCTGGTACCACTTTTGTAGAAATAGTTATCTAGAGAAACAAAACCAGGACACTAGTAATTCTCTCTATATATTTATATAGATAGAAAGATATCTAACATAGTAAACAAACAGTTAACTAATCTATGATGCAGTACAAGTGGCTCGATGCAACTCTCTTCCTTGAGACAGAGTACATTGGCAGTCTATTGAGTCTTGAGGACCACGAAGTAGTCCTCTGTAGAGCAATTCAAGCTATCCGGCCACAAGCAGCAAACAGCAAAGCAGGTCATCAACAGTCAGCCAGATGACAGAGTCCAACAGTCCCCAGCTAAAGAGCTGTATATTCCTGGAGCGTGGTGAAGCAGGGCTTAAAGGAACCACAACCCACAGCAACACAGTCCATGGATTAGATGTTCCACAGGTAGCGTAGCATGAAGATTGAGGCATAGGACAAACAAGGCAGCCAGCTGGTTCCAAGGTCCAAGAACAAGAGAAAGAGGGCAGGGTTGCTGTGTCATTTATATCTCCACCCTTCCCTTGATCTTACATATGTTCATTGGCCATGTTGGCACAACAAGCCTACCTATCACACATGGTAACACGTTGAGCTGTGATCTACAAGATCAGCAGTGTGGAACCACTGGCTGCCCTGGGAGAAAGATAGGACTTTCCATTCTTGTGAAGAAGGACAGTCTTAGAAGTTCACTGGGCCAGTTGAACCCTGTCCTACCGGGTCATATGACTCAGAATCAACTTGATGGCAGTGAGTTTGTTTTGGAACAACAGACTTCAGTTTTAGGGGAGATTAGCAGTATGATGGGAATGGTTTTTGTAGTCACCTTTCATTCAAACTACAAAAGGATCCCCTAGAATGGCCCTCTTAGCACAAACTTTTGTGTCCATCCAGCCACCACTGGTAGCAGTACTGTATCCCAGTCAGTGAAAATAAAATGATGTCTCCTTGGTGGGTTTTTTGATCTCATAGGTATTGAAATATCTCTGTCTCTCTCTTGGTTGAGTTTAAACACCTGTATATGCATAATATTACCACACAGTGTAATAAAGATAAAAATTTATTAATTAGATATCATCCATGCTTTCTTTTCAGAACAAATTGTGAATTCTGATATGGGTTTTACATTTATATCATGTCTCACATGAGTGTAGCCTTATTACATGTGTTCAATAGTCTGTGTATATGGTAGATACCATATTGAATAGTGAATATACAGATGACTGTCTAATGTTTTCACATTTCATCTTACTTTAGCACTAGAAGGAGTTAAAATTTAATGAAACTGCATCTTCTTACATATATGGCAGGTGCTTCATCAATATAAAAATTATTGGGAGAATTGCCAGCAGGTGCCATTATTTTTATTTCATTAAGAAGTTTGTACAAGAGCTCAGCATAGAAAGTGTGTGAATTTGTGGCCTTCCTTATGAGGTTTGCATATATGTGCTGATGTTACCTAAAATATCCCTTCCTGCAATAATCTCTTTATGAACCAGTTTAGTGGATGGAATATTTATATGCTTTTTCTATGAACACAAGTATTATAAGGAAACTAGGCTTTGTGCTAGTCACTTAAATGGATTTGGAAAGCAAAGTGGAAAATCTATAACTTTATGATAAATGTTACCACCCCCTTTAATGCATGATTATATTTTATAGTGAAAGTAGAGTGGAACATTGAGTCATTTGTGCAGAATACGTAAAATCACAGAGGTTGTGAAGGAGAACAAAAATTAAAACTTCAGCTTATAAATTTAAGAAACAAAACAAAACAAAATGCCCACAGACAGCTGCAACATCATTTGAAAAAGTCATTTGAAAAAGTATGCTAACATGTCAACAACCTCCAACCAATAATTCTGCCAGGACAAAATTAAACAAAACATTACCCCAAAATATTAAAGTCTAACTATTTAGGGGAATGCCCTATATTTATATGCTAAATTATTAAACTAGAGGCATAATTGTGTAGTCACATGTCTTTTTACCACTTTACTTTATAATTGTGTCCAGATGTACCCAGTCTTATACCTGCTCCTTACATAATACAGCACAAATTCAGTATCAGAAGTATTTTAAATACTCTGAAAATTTTTCATTTTGAAGGGATTTTTAATAATATGATTGGTCTTCCACTAACTCTTCACTTTGACAAGGTAGCGTTTAATATATGGTTTTTAATGTTTCAGAAATCATGGGAAAGAGAGGAAAAAATAAAAATCTGTGGCTATATATAGACTATCCAGGCTACTTGCTATACCCAGAATCCTACTTGCTCTCATTTACACAAGCATTTCACTCTAATAGTTTTCTTCTTTTGCCTGTCTCCTAGATTTTTCTATTAGCAAATCCTACTCCACTCCCTCTTTAAGAAGAGCTCTTACTTGATCCCATTTTTACTTCCATAGACTATATTGTTTTTCTCTTCTTGACAGGAAAATCCTTTCAAAGGGTTATCTGTATTTGTCTCAGATCCCTTTCTTTATAACTGGTGAGTTCTAGTTTTGGATACCTAATTCACTTTGTGGACATCAGAAATCTTTTGTTGTTCATTATTATCAATTCCATTCAAAGAATAGGAGCAAAGAGATAGTCTCTGTCTCTCTCTCTTTTAAGTAAGAACAGCAGACACACAGGTGTAGAGAGCTGTACCTCTCCCTATACTATCAAATATCTTGTTCCAAGCTCTGCTTTCCTTTTGACTCACTTTTAGTGTTATAGTTCTAAAAAAACAATTTGAACAATTTGATCTATGCTTCATGAGAAGGTCTACAAATTCAGAGCTAGATAAAATGATTATTCCAAAGATCTTTCAGATTGTTTACCAAACTCATTAAAAAGAAATGCAGATGGGTTCAGCCCTGGTGTGTAGCAGTTGAGTGTGGGACTGCGGCCCACGGGCTTGGCAGTTCAAACCCAGTGGCGGCTCTCCAGGAGCAAAGCTGGGTAGCTCCCACATCCACCAGAGGACAGTGATCCCCCCCCCCCCCGCAAAGTAATGCAGACATTGTGTGGAGTATATTTTTTCATGCATCCATCCATCTATCCATTCATTAATCTACCCAACCCTCCCTCTATTTATCTAGGCACTCTTCTCCATCTCCATCTCCCCCTTCAAGAATCAGAACACCCAGTTGTTAATTTAGAAAATACTTACTCTGACACCTGCTGTGGATTTCTGCTATTTGCAGTCAATTTGGCATATTGTGGTATCATACACATTACTGAGGAACTGAGAGCTTGTCACTGCTATTTTAAAAGCCAAGAGAATCAGCCAAGGTGAACAGATTTTAGGGAATCTTCTAGACTAAGAACAGACTACAAAGAAGAAGTAGTCCACATCTGAAGGATTAGCTGCTGAAAATCTTAGAAAAAGCAGCCAAACAATGTCAAATATAGTATTGTAAGATGGAATAGGCTGTCTATTTGGAGGGATTAGTCATGGCAATCTTATGAACTTGTGGATAGAGCAAATTTTTAAGAAATTTCATTTGCTCAAGGGAAACAACTAAAAATAAGAAGTAGCCACAAACATCTATTAAAAACCACATTGTAGAATGTATGAAATATGAATCCAGGAAAATTTAAAGTCATAAAAAAATGAAATATATGAAGACTGCTCCTCTTCATATCAATGGGTGATAAAATGGATGGTTGTTGACCATTTTGAATCAGACCACCATATGGTTTATTATACCAGGAATGACAACTCTAAGAGGAGTACTATTACATTCATCTTCGGAAAGAATGTTTTAAGATCTATCTTGACATTTCATGCAGTTTTTGATAAGGTAATATCTATGTACATACAAGGAAGTCTAGTTAATATGGCTATTATTTAAACTTATGCAACAACCAATAAAACTAGTGATGAAGAATTCTATGAACATTTTATTCTGAAATTGGTCAAACATGCAACCAAGATGCATTGATAATTATTATGATTGGAAGGAAAAGCTGGCCACAAGATGAAGAGATAGTAGTTGGAAAATGTGGCCATGGTAATAAAAATGAAGCTCAAACATATGATAGAATTTTGCAAGACCAGTGACATCTCCATTACAAGTCTTTTTTCAACAACATGAGCAGAAGGTGTACATGTGGACTGGAACAGATGGAATACATAGGACTCAGATCGACTATGTCTATATGGAAACACAACGTAGAAATTACCAACAGCCAAAATGAAATCAGGGCTGATGTGGAACAGACTACCATTTTTTTCACAAGTTAAATTGAAGAAAATTAAAACAAATCCACAAGAACCAAAATATGACTTTGACTATATCCCATTGGTTATTTTCACAAAATATATTTATCCTTATATTTGCTCTTTTGCATAACTTTTTTCAGTTTTGCCCTTTGATCTGTTGTTCTTGTGAAAAAAAATTATTCCAGGGCTGAGCCCTGGTGGCGTAGTGGTTGAGTGCAGGACTGGGGCCTGCGGGCTTGGCGGTTCAAATCCAGCTGCAGCTCTCAGGAGCAGTGCTGGGTAGCTCCCATAACCACCAGAGGGCAGTGATGCCAAAAAAATTACTTCCAGTTGATATATCCCCATGAATTGAGGTTTATTATCCCAAGTAGTGTTTTTCTATAATAATGTAAGTACTATGTTGGTGTCGGCTTGGCCTTGGTCTGTTTTGTTTCATCACAAATAGCAAGTTTATTTTTGCATTTTTCTTCCTTTTATTTCAGAAAATGTCCCAATCAGAATCCACTTCTCTTAGAAACAAGGGTGTGCTCACTTACCTGTGGATGGAGTTTTTCACCTGTGGGGTGCATTTTCCCAATCTTCTAAAGACACAGACCTACCCAGCTTTACCTTTTAAAAAAGATTGAACTTTTTTTAATTTTCTCAATTGATGCAAGATTATTTCTATGTAAATGGAATGATTACTTTTGTACACTGTTCTATCTCCAATTCCTAAATGGCCTGACACATAGAGGTATTTAGGAGAGATTTATTGAGCATTCATTTATGACACTAGTTCTTTCAGGTAAACGTATTTATCAAGGATCAAAAACCTAACTCATGGTAGGCACTTAATTAAGAAACACACATCTAATAAATGCCACGGATAAAGATAGCTATATGGCAGTATTATGCTGTGAGACCTATGTTTTGTTTTTTTCTTCTATGTTCCTTGGATATTTCTGCACTAAAATGAGGGATTATTGAATGTGATCTGCATGGTTCTTTCTGCTAGAAGATTAAATAATCTGTGGTTTATTGTAACAAGAAACCAAATAATTGCACTGCTGATTAGATGAAACTTGTAGACCTAAACAACGTACTTAAGAGACAATAATGTATTACAAATTGCTCAGTTCAGAAGCTAACCTTTTTTATTTTGGGGGGGCGGGTGTTTTGAAAGTCTATGTCACAGCTGCTCAGTTTTGCCATCTAAAAATAAAGAAAAGAATGAACATGGATGTGTTCTCATAAAGAATAAGGAGAAGTGAATATTAAGCTTATACATCTTTGCCTTTGTGGCTGCTAACCAAAAAGTTGGTGCTTTTCGGTTCACAAGTGAGATCTCACAAAACAGGCTAAATGCTCTACTTTCAGCAATTGATCACCCTATGGAGTACCCTTCTCCAACACACCATGAGTTGGAATTGGCTTCATAGCAACTGGATGAGGGGACACTTTCACCGACAATTTAAAGATTAACTAGTTCAATAGGGCTTAAGAAAAACTTTCCAATGTACATGATATGATGTCTTGAGATAAGCTTATTCCAGTGTTAATGCAGCATTTCAGGCATGTCATCAAATACCCTGGCTCTTTGCAGACTTCTCAGCACATTGGCTTTTTACTTATCAAGCTTCTTCCCCATGCATGCAAACATAAAGCTTACATGAAAGCCACAGTGGGAATTCCCTGTTTCCTGGATCTTACTATACATCACTGGATCTCACTACTTCTGGTACACAGACTTTAATGCTTTATTTAATTTTCTTCCATAAATGTGGGCATGTTCCACCCAACAGACTATTTATAGGGCATACGTCTATGATTATTTTACATCATATTATATGAGGGGGCTTTAATAAGTTCATAGGAAAATGAAATTAAATGCCATTTTATATAAAATGGGATGTTAGCAGAGTGGAGAGTTGTATTGTTATTATTATTATTGTTATTATTATTATTATTATTATTATTATTATTTGGAAGATGTAAGTCCATCTATTGAGAAATTCAATGTAGCAAGAAGCTAAAGGAGGTCCCTAGGGCTTGTGAATGCCCTCTGAAAAATGAGAGCTGCTCACAATCAGCAAAAAAAAAGGGGGTATCCAAGTCATCTGGCTGCAAGAACAAGAAATTCTAACTGGCCAATGAAGTGAGTTCTTGCCAATCAAACCTCCATAGAAAAGCATATTATGACCAACATCCTGACTTCATATTTATAAGAGACTGAATACAAGATGTGGTTTGCCTATGTCTGGAATCTGGATCACGGAAAACAGAAAACAATTCTCAAACTTATTTGGTCTACTGCCCTCTTCTCAGAAAAAAGTACCCAATGATTCCTTCACAATGAATAACGTTTGTACAATTGCTTATAATCCAGGATAAAGTGTAGTTTTAGCTTACCTGGATCATACTAGCACACCTTGGGAGATGGTATTATCCATGCTGGAAAACGGATAAAAAATATCTGATCATTGACCATTCCTTCCTAGAGCATTGCATTGAATAGGGGCTTGTTGCTGACTGTACCTGTGGTCAACTGAAAGGACTACAGGAATAGAGTAGCAATTGATAACTGTTGGAGTAACAGCTTGAAGAGAGCTTGAAAAATTGTGATTCTACAATTTAGATGTAACTATGATGAATAACATGTGATTTAAAATGAGAAAAATTGGGTGGAAGGTTTTTAACATTTCACATAACCTATTTAATCTATATGGTAAACAAATAATCCACCAACTAGATTACATGAAGAACACAGCATCAGCATGGAAGATATGAGGATAACCTGTCACATTTGAAGACACAATGCTGCTTAGTTAAAATGAAGATGACTTAAAGACTACAGTCTTTAATATGTATCACATCTCCGCAAAAACAAAACAGAACAAAAAAAATCCTCACAATGAGGTCAGTAAACAAAGGGATGATACACAGAAGAGTTTGGAGTTGTCTAGAAATTCATTCTTCACAATCAATGACCATGGAATAAATCAAACACAGATCTGCTAAAAAAGACCTCTATAAATATTAAACTGAAACTATTGCCCTGAGATAATAGATAGACCTTAAATAATAAATATTCCTAATAACCAAATAATTTTTAGCATAACTAGGAAAAAAGGATTCTTTGAGTCTTAAGCTTACAAAAAAAAGCTACAATATAAAATCAAAGTGACCAGAGCAGTTTGAAATATTAGGCAGGAGCATTAGGGAGTAGTGACTTTATGTCAAGTGTGAAGGAAAAACTCAGAAAAGAAGGATGAGAGTGATTGCATAGCCCAAAGAAGGTACTCATGGCACTAAATTCTACAGGGAGAGATGGTTGAATTAGCATACATTTTGCTGTGTATATTCTTAACATCAATGAAACAAAAATGACACAAGAAAGCAAAGACGTCACTTTGATAACTAAGATGAGCCTGACATAATTGCCTTATATGCATGCAAAAGCAAGAAAAATGGCAAAAGAAGATCAAACAATTGACATATGAGAATTTTAGTGTTGGCAAAGAATATTGAATGTACCATGGACAGCAAGAGGTACCAGAATGTCCCTTTGCATCATGAATGATAAGACTCCTTCTTTCTTGCTTTGGACATGTCATCAGGAAAGGTCATTGTTTAGGGGACAGGAAAGAGGTAGAGAAAAAGAGGGGTCCTTCCATGAGATGAATTGACACAATAACTTCCACTGCAGGCTAAGTGAGGATGATATTGGACTCTGCTCTGTTATACATACGGTACTTGTGAGATGAAGTCAAATCGATGACAACTAAGAACTAAAGCAACATAATGAAAGAAATATTATTTAATATTTAAGACTAGAGGTTACACTGTCATACTTTTTTAAAAATCCGGGCTTTACTATTCAATAGATTGTTGTTAACACCATTTTACTTAATTTCTCTGTGCTTCCATTTTCTCAGATGTAGAATAAAGATTAAGTGAAATGATACATTTAGAGTTTGTAATCTGGTGCTAAAATAAGAAGCCGTCTTCCACAATGACTACAGACTTGACTGCTCACTAAATACTACCTGGAGACAAAAGAGTAGGCGATCTAATTCCACACATATGATAGTCTAGAAAATGCATTCTACTCCAGCATGGGGTTGTGACGAGTGGGAATCAACTAAGCATCACACAGCAACAGCAACAGTCATGTTAAACTGTATGTTAAGATCACAGAGAAAGTGCTTAATAAATGTTATTAATTATTGTTAAGAGACATATGTTGATGTTTCTTAACATAATAAGATTTATTGTACCAAAAGAGTGAGAAATTTCAATCAGAGAAACGCTTTCATTTTGTTAATTATTGATAGTTAGTCTGTCCAGAACAGTCATGGTTTTGTCTGATATTCCAGTTATAGACAATCCCTCTTTCACTCTTAAAATGTGATCTGATTTGAATGATAAATAATATGACAGACTCAACTGCTGATTTCAAGTTCTAAGAATTTTTTCACAACTGATTTTTGTGTGGAATGACAGTTCTGTTTGCTCTGTCCTAAATTGCTTATTGGAAGTCAGTAATTTCTTGTTTTTGTTTTAAGTGAGATATCAGTGATATGAGAATTATTCACCCTTTCCTGAAATAATCTACATTACACTTAGCCATTCATTCTCAATCAATTTTGTCTTTCCCCCATGTTAATGTGCAAGTATTCTTTCCTTAGAAGAGACAATTCATTAAAACTGGATGTGGGGACTTGAAACTTAAAACTTGAAGTGGGGACTTCAAATCAGTTAGATCTACTTAACAGATGTTTCCCATTCTGAGATATTTATCATCCTTTCTCAGGTTTGATATTATCTATATGTGGTCGAAGCCATTCTTGGGAATGAAGTTCAAGAAAATTCTGCATCATTGATATAATTCATGTGAATGCAAATCAGCGTGAATTCAAAGTGATATTGCCGTTATAAATGCAAAGAAAGTGATCAGTCTTTCCATAAATAAATTGGACTGGAAATACCATACATTAGCCTCAACAGGTTCTTCTTGTGATGAGTGCAAATCAGAAAAGGAACTAGACAACCATATTTGGATAAGGAGAGGCTATATGGATACAGTTATTTTATAGAAAATACAATACAATAAAACTGCCAAAGCATTGAAACAGATGACTAGTAGCCTATCACTTTATCGGTTGATGAATTCTATGCTTTTACTTACACAGGAGCACACTTTTTCTGCACTTCTCTTGTTAACCCTGCTTTATCATAATTGTGCTGTGATGCACATAAATTTGGAAAGGATTTGACAATACTTTCCACACATATAATAATCTTGGACACTTAATTCTCTCAAAAAGGGAAAATTATATATTCTCTACATGTTCTGAACTTTCTACTTTTTCTGACAGACAGATGTCATTTTGCTTCCAAATTGCTAGTCACCTAAAAAATCCATCCATGGAAAAGTAAGTTGTGCTAGTCCCGGTAGACTAGAGGAACAAATTCATAGACATGCATGTGGATATAAGAGAATGGTTTATATACAAAAGGAATGGAACAGTGAGAAAGCATCCCAAACCAGTCCAGTCAAAAGTCATAAGTCCAATATTAGCCCATATGCCCGATACCAGTCTGTAATGTCTCCTTCTGACTCACAAAGTCACAGGTCAGTGGGTGCAGAATCCCAGTGTTGGCAGGGGTCCCCCCATGACTCCTTGCTTCCAGGGCTCAGGTTCATCAACAGCATCCAGTGGTGGCATAAGCAACTCATCGCTGGCAAGGGTCTCCCCATGGTCTCTCCAGCTTCAGGTGTTTGACTATCAGGGCAAGGCCATGTGGGTTCTCCTCCGGCTCCTCAGACTCTGCCATCTTGCCTTGTCTGTGATTCATCGTCTCTGAGACTGACTCCCCAAAACTGGGGAGATAGCTTCTCGTATCCATGAAGGAAATATTGTGAGATTTCCCAGAAGTCTGAGGAGAAAGTAATGCCCACACAGAGGTCTCATTGGCTATTCCATGGTAAGCTCCAGATTAACAGGCTAGACTCCACCCCTGCATTTCAATCATAAAATTAACATAAGTACATGTCTGCCACATAAGTGAACATTTAGGCAACTCTGTGAAAGTTCAATATTGAATAAGGAAGACCAAAGACAAATAGACGCATTTGAAAGTCAAAAGAACCCACAACTCTGTGTTGGAAAAATTGAAGCCAGAATGCTCCTTAGAAGCTTGGATGGAGAGTTTTTGTCTCAAGTACTTTGGATCTGTTGTCAGGAAAGACCAGTGACTGGCAAAGAACCATCATGGTTGGTAAAGTAGAAGGACAGCACGAAAGAGGAAAGACCCTCAGCAAGATGGTTTAACACTTTGGCTGCAACAATGGGCTCAAACATAGGACAACTTGTGAGGATAAAGCAGGACCAGGAAGTGTGTCCTTCTATAGTGCATAGGGTTGTCGAAACTAACACAACAACCCCTCACAACAACAACAAGGAGCTATGGTGGTATTTTAGAAGGTTGGAGGTTCAAACCTGACTGGAGGCTCAGTGGGAGGAAGACCTGATATTTTACTCTCTAAAAATTCATAGCCTATGGGGCTTTTCTTCCCTCACATATGGGGTCAATGTGAATCTGAATCAATGTGGACAGCAACACCTATATCTACCTAAGTGAAGTATAATTGATAAACTATAATCCTTCATCTTAAGACAATTTTCTCCTGATTCTAAAATTTAAGATGCAAATGCAATATCAATTTCTCTGACTACAATACTACAGTTTGAAATATACTTCAAAAGTCACCATCAGCATGCTCATAGAGCTCTGCAATATTTTGCACATATTAGTCCTCCCTTTCTGTATAATTGCTGCAGGCAGCATGCTACTTCATGCCTGCTATGACCCTTGTATTTACTGAGTAAGTGCACAGAGTTTGATATTCTATCATCAGCATAGAGCGCACCACCTTAAAGGCATGATTAAGCTAGGGGATCACAGATGCCATTGACAAAATATACAGACATATAAGCACATCAAAGGGAAATTTTCTGTCAAAGCAGTGCCAAATTAATTTGCCCCTCTATACTTAATCATACATGATAGGTTTTATTGCTGTTTCTATAATCTCACTTTTATTAAAACTGCTATCAAGCTCAGAATCCATAGCTTCTTATTAGAGCAGGTGTCTGACAAATAAAACACAAAACAAATTCATGCCATAGGAATTCAGTCTTAGCTAATGGGTTGATTCTTAGTTTTTCCATTAAAGCGAGACTACCTATGTAGGAAATACTAAGATGAAAATGTCAAAGACTTTGTACAGAACTATTATTTGTACAGAAACTATTATTCACATTGGTCGGTGAGCATCCACCCACTCTTTGACTCACAATGACACTTTTTAGAAAAATGCCTGGAAAAGCTCCAGTCCCTCAGAATCACCTGTGTGGAAACACAGACACCACACATAACACATACATTTCAATGAGGATAATCAGAAATTTAAAATGACTGTGTTCAAGGTCAAACAAAGGTGACATTCCATATAGCAAACATTGTTCAATTCTCCTTTTGTATTCAGAAACTCAGTAACTTGGGAGAGATTCAGGCAAATGGAATGCCAAGGGGCTTCTCAAAAGTATCTAGCCCTACTTCTGATCCCATCAGCATTGTTTTCTTAAGCTGCCCCAAATGCATGTACGTAAGAATCAGGGTATGCTCTTTGTGCAAGAAGCTGCTTCAAGACAGGATTCCTGAGAAAAATCATAAAACACAAAGTGAGTTAAGCAGGTAAGCCTCAGAAAATACATGAGTGAAAGTATAAAAACCTATTAAAGGACAAATAAGTTTGGGAGAAACTGTAAAATTTCACCATGATTATGTACAGAAATACAAATCACAAATACATTTCTCTCAAAAGTATCACAAATATAATTTCTCTCAAAAGTATCACAAATATAATTTCTCTCAAAAGTAATATACATGCTTAATATAATTATTAGAATCCACGCCTTGATGAGAAGTTGTATAAAATGATCTAAAGGAAGAATACATAGAAGATTGTTCAAAAATAATATGTGAAGTACAATAATGAAGGACATGTTTTAGCCAATGTCAGAATGTATTCCAAAATCACAGTAATCAGATTGATATGCTAACAGCACAACACAGGTTGAAGAGACTACTTGGATAGAGTAAATAATATAGAAATAAATGCAAAAGTGATAGGAATATTTAGAAAATGCAATTTCACCTCAGAGGGAAAAGATAGGTTAACTAGGTAGGGAATATTGACAAAATCGCTACCAATATAGATATCTTGACAGAACATCCACAAGAACTTTAGAACCTATATTAAGAAAATGAACCAATCAACATCAACATTTGAGAAGAAAATTGCAGAAAACTTCAGTCCACACTAGAGAAGAAGCAGCTTTTAAATTAAGACTGTGCTTATAAATGGAAGAATGGCTAACTAAATTATGGTACAGCCATACTGATCAATTTAGGTACCCATTAAAAATAAAACAGACTTGAAAAATAATATTATAAGTAACCATCAAGTAGCATAAACAAGACATAAGCAATTCATGTAATATATCATATAAGCAAAAATGTGTGTGTGCATGCATATGTGTGTGTTTGTTTGTGTACTCCTCCAAAACCAGAATTGTTCTGGGTGGAGAAAAGCTTTTATAGTCCAGTTTTTTCCAATAGGTGAGCTTAGAGCAACTTACTCTAAGTTAGTGCATCCAGTGGTGTCACCTGGGAAGGTTTGTATGTATCTGAGAAAGCTTCAAAAATTGTGTGTAAGAATGGAATAAAAAACAAAACTGTTAGTCCAGGTAGACTAGAGAAACAAATTCATAGACATGCATATGGATATAAGGAAAATGTTTATATACAAGAGGAATGGAACATTGAGGAAGCATCCCAACGCAGTCTAGTTCAAAGTCATAAGTCCGATATTAGCCCATATGCCCGATACCAGTCTATAAAGTCTCCTTCCGACTCATGAAGTCACAGGCCAGTGGGTGCAGAGTCCCAATGCTAGAGGGGGTCTCCCCATGACTCCTCGTTTCTAGGCCTCAGGGTCCATCAGCAGTATCCAGTGGTGGTAGAAGCAACTCAACACTGGCAGGGGTCTCCACATGGCTTCTCCAGCTTCAGAGGTCTGGTTCCATCAGGGTAAGGCTGTGTGGCTTCTCTTCCAGCTCCTTCAGCTTCTCAGATGCTGCCATCTTGTCTTGTCCATATTTTGTCATTTTGGATACTGGCTCCCAATAACTGGAGAGATGTTTCTCATCTCGGCCAGGGAAATACTGCGAGATTTCCCAGAAGTCTCAGGAGAAAGCCAGGCCCACACAGAGGCCTCATTTGCTACTCAATGGCTATTTCCAGATTAACAGGCCAGGCTTCACCCCTACATCCCAATCATGAAATTGGCATAATGAATACATGATCACCACAAAAAAAATAAAAACAATAGAAAAGATAGTAAAATTGCTCAACGGAATTTTTGAAAAACAGTTACATATACATCTGTATACAGGTCTAGAAATGGTAAGGACTGTAAGAAGACATGACTATGATGTCCACAGAGATACCTGACTGAGGCTGCTATGCAGAGTGGGGGTAACGTATATGGAGAATCTAGAGGGAAGAAAAAAAGCCAGGATGTATTATATGGTACAGCTTATGAATACACACACACACACACACACACCCCACAAAATTCACTGCCATCTAGTTGGTTCAACTAACAGCACTCTTGTGGGATAGAATAGGACTGCCCCTGTAAGTTTCAAAGAGTGTAATTCTTTATGGGATAAAAATCCCCTCTTCATCCCAGTAAACAGCTGGTGGTTTCTAACTGCTGACCTTACTGATTGCAACCCAAAATGTAACTGCTATGCCATCATAGTTCCCTATGAAAATGTATAAGACAATATAAACCTGACCACCTCATATAATGCCAACAAGAAATGTTTTCTGTACTTAAGGATTTACTTTTCTGTTGGGTTCAATAATTCTTTGCCAAAGCCACAGAAAACTCACATTCAGGGAATGATTGCATGGTTGTGGGAAGTGAATAGGTCACAAGATGCCCAGATCAGAAAAACAAAGACAAATAAAACAAAACAAAAACATTAAGGATACAATCATTGGTCCACAGCAACTCTTCATCCAGAAATGAAGTCTCTCTCTCTTGCTCATCCTCTCAGACACAAGGTCTCTTGGTCTCCATTCTTTCTCGTAGTCTCCTTGTCTCAGCATTTAGGGACACTTCAGGCAGCAGACAGAGATCTTGGTTAAATCAATTTACTGGAGGCTGTCCTTCCAATAGCCCTGGGATTTCTTTCTCATCCAAGTGGTTCTCAACCTTCCTAATTCTGCAACCCTTTAATGCAGTTCCTCATGTTGTGGTGGTACCCCCAACCAAAAAATTATTTTCATTGCTATTTCTTAACTATAATTTTTCTACTTCTGAATCTGGCAACCTTTGCAAAACAGTTATTTGACCTCCGAAAGCAGTAGCGACCCACAGGTTGAGAACTGCTGTTTCTGGCCAAGATGGCTCATCCTTATAGTCAGGAGAACAGCTACTACAAAGGGTCAATCCCTTCTATTAGTGTTACACATGTCCTGTTTACATAGCCCCATCAAGTCTTTTGATGGGGCATATAGAAACATAGGTGGAAACATAGAAGCATCGTATTAAGAAATTTCATCATCTTGGAACTATCTGTGAGACTGAGCAGTGTTAGCTCATAGGCATTCACTGTGCCCTTGGAATAGGTTAGACAAAGACCACTGGGAGAAGCGATTCTTAAAGTTGAATGGGAAAGACAGGTAACATCTTACATGCCATTTTTTCCTCAATAGCAGATTAATTCTGGACGTTTTGGATCTTTCTTGGGATTTCAAGAGTTCTATATCTGAGTACTGCTTTTATCAATGTTCAGGCCAATTAAGTAAAGCAAAATAAAATGGACTCTCATGAGCATCTGATGCCGGAAGTACATAAAGCGTTCACTAATGGGAGCAACTGAATGAGAGGAAGCTGGCAGAATATTAAGCTTTCTTTAAATGTTTCAAGAGACAGGCCTTGGCAAAACAAAACCTATTTAAGGATCAACTGTAGCTTCTTTGAATGATGAGTTTAGAAGAAGCTTGGATTATTTTTTAAAGCAGTTCTAATACTAACCAAACTGGAAAGGACACATGATACCCGTTGCCTTTTTATAATAATTTTTGGGGGTTCTTATAGCTATTATAACTTTCAGTACATCATCTGTATCAAGCACACTCGTACACATGTTGCCACATACATTTCCAAACATTTTCCATTTAAGCCCTTGGTATAAGCTCCACTTAAAAAAAAAAAAAGCTCCTCTTTCCCCTCCCCTTTTTTTAAAAAAAGGAATCATTTTATTGGGTACTCACACACCTCCCCTCACGATCCATACATACATCAATCGTACGCAGATCTCATTTGCACACTTGTTGCCATCTCAGAACATCCTCCCTCCACTTAGGCCACCAATTCCACCTCCCCATATTTCCCCTCCTCCCTCCCCCCCCATGAACCTTCAATGATTTACAAATTGCTATCTCATATTGTACATTGTCCAATGTGTCCCTTCACTCACTTCCCTGTTGGCCATGCCTCAGAGAGGAGGTTATATGTAGATCCCTGAAATTAGTTCCCCCTTTCTATTCCACCATCCCTCCACCCTCCCAGTATCACCACTCCCATCACTTGTCCTGCGGGAATATCTATCCTCAATTCCCCATGTTTCCGACTCCAGTGTACATCCCCTGTTCCAGTCAGACTAGTCTGGAAGAACTGGGAGCATGATAGAGGGTATGAGGGAGCATTTGAGAACTAGAGGAAAGATGCATATTTTGTTATTACTACACTGTACTTTAACTGGCTCATCTCCTCCCAGCAACCCCTTTTTAAGAGGATGTCGCATCACCTATTGATGGGCTTTGAGCCACCAATCTGTACTCCCCTTTATTTATGATGATATAATTTTAGTTCTTTGACGCCTGACACTGGGTCCCTTCAACACCTTGTGGTCACACAGGCTGGTGTGCTTCTTCCATGTGGGCTTTGTTCCTTCTGAGCAAGATGGCCGCTTGTTTACTCAAGTTTTTAGGACCCCAGGCACTCTCTCTTTTCATAGCCAGGTACCATAAGCTTTCTTCACCACATTTGCTTATGCACACATTTGTCATCAGTGATCATATCAGGAAAGCGAGCACGCAATATTATGGTTTTTAGTTATTAAACCCTGATAACTGATCCCTTTGACAACTTATGGTCCACACACTGGTGTGCTTCCTCCATGTGGGCTTTATTGCTTCTGAGCTGGATGGCCACTTGTTTACCCAAACCTTTAAGACCCCAGAAGCTACATCATTTGATAGCCAGGCACTATCAACTTTCTTCACCACCATTACTTATGCACATATTTGCCTTCAGTGATTGGGTAGGGAAGGTGAGCATCATGGAATGCTAATTTAATAGAACAAAGTGTTCTTGCGTTTAGGAAGTTCTTGAGTGGAGGTCCAATGCCCATCTGCTGTTCTACTACTAACACTATATGTATAAGTTTGTTGATCTATTTCCTTCATTGTCACATATAGATATATGCACCTATGAACATGCCTGAATTTAAACCTCCATAAATATTCTTTACCCCCAGTTCTTTCCTCTATTTCCTTTTACTTCCATCTTGTCCCACTATCATACTCAACATCCATTGGGTTTCATTATTTTCTCTCTGTTACATTTCCCTTGTTCACTCCCTACTGGACTTCTCTCATCCACCTTGCCTCTAATTTTGGATCAATTGATATATCCTTATCCCTGGATTAGTCAACACCATCTCATTTCCTCCTCCTCCCCTTCTCCCATGGCCCACATCCCAGAACCATCAGTCCCATTGTTTTCACCTTCAGACAGTTCATCCAGCCTATCTTATTTAGGTAGATCTACAAAGGTAACAATATGTACCCAAAAAAGGCTTTCTAAAATGAAGCAACCAAAGAAAATAAAGCAATGATAACAAAAACAAAACCCAGTGTCATATATATATATATATATATATATATACATATACAAAAATAAAAATATAAAAACATGTAAATAATTTAAGATCTTTCATTGACCTCCAGGAGTGGCTGCCCTTGTAGTTGAGATTGGGGTTGTGTGCTCAGACTCCTTCGTTGGTTCTCCACTTCATACCTCCACACTGCATTCACATCCTGGATCACTGGGTTTTAGTTTGGTCCCTCTTTTGCTGTGAAGATATAAACAATACACTCCCGTTGGAAGGGTTAGTATGCTATTCCCTCTATACACATCACCATTTGCCCCACGGCCCACCCTCGCCCTCCCTTTCCAGTTGGTTACCATATGTAGCCCTGAATTTGGTCTGAACCCTGCCCTACTTGGGCCTCTCCCCAGGCATTTCTGAATACAGTAGTAACCCAAGGTACCCCTTTTGCATTTTTAAAAATTACGCTTACCTCAGCAGACTTGTGAGCACACTCGCACCTGTTCTTTTGCGCTTGGCTAACTTCACTTAGCATAATTCCCTCCAGTTCTTCCCATGAGGTGATGTGCTTCATGCATTCATCACTGCTTTTCAGCAATGCATAGTACTCCATTGTATGTATGCACCACATCTTTTTAATCCATTCCTCAGTGATGGAGATTTGGGCTGCTTCCAACTCCTTGCAATTGTGAACTATGCTGTGATGAACATTGGAGCACAGATGTCTGGTTGTGGTTTGTTGCTTGCCTTTTCTGGGTATATGCCCAGTAGGGGAATTGCAGGGTCATATGGTAGCTCAATTTCCATCTGCTTTAAATAACGCAAAACTGATTTCCATAGTGGCTGTACATACCTACAAGTCCACCAGCGGTGGATAATAAGAGTTCCTATCTCCCCACAGCCTCTCCAACACTTGTTGCTTTCTGATTTTTTGAATTGGGTTATCCTTGAAGGTGTTAGGTGGTATCTCATTGTTGTTTTGATTTGCATTTCTCTTATAGTCAATGATCAGGAACATTTTCTCATATGTTTATTGGCCATTCTGATTTCTGCCTCTGTGAAACTTCTGTTCAAGTCCTTTTTCCAACTCCTCAGTGGGCAGTTAGCTTTCTCTTTTTGGAAGCTGTCAGGGCATTGTAGATTTTAGTAATAAGGCCTTTATCTGCTTTGTCATTGCTAAAGCTGTTTTCCCAGTCAGTGGGTTCTCTTATTACTCTTTTGGCTAATTCTTTCAATGCAATAGGTGTTTAATGTTCAGTATATCCCAGCTGTCTATTTGTGCCTCCTCTGTATGTGTCCTTCCCTATTTCTGGTAACCTATGTAATCCCTGTACCAACATTCTCAGGTTGGTCCGAATTCTCTCATTGATGGCCCTACTTCAAGGTTTGTGATCCACCTTGAGTTTAGTCTAGCACATGGCGTGAGATAAGGGTCTTTATTCATTTTTCTACAAGTAAATATCCATTTTTTCCAGCACCTACTTGTTGAAAAGGGCATCTGTTTCCCATTTGATATTTTTTGGACCCTTATCAAAGATCAGTTGTCTGTGTGCTGATGTTTTTATTTCTGCATTTTCAATTCTCTTCCATTGGTCTGAGTATCTGTCATTATGCCAATACTATGCTCTTTTGACCACTGTGGCTCTATAGTATAGGCTCAAGTCAGGTAAAGCCAGTCCTGCCATGGTGTCCTTCTTCTTAAGGAAAACTTGGTTAATTCTCGGCTTCTTCTCTCTCCATAATAATTTTTTTTTGCATTTCTTTGAAGAAAGATGAGGGTAATTGTAGAGGAATTGCATTAAACTAATATAGTGCCTTGGGTAGAACTGACAGCTTTACTATAGTGAGCCTTCTGATCCACGAGCATGGGATATCCTTCCATTTCATGAAGTCACCTTTGGTTTCTTGTAATAGTATTTTGTAGTTTTCATCATATAGATCATTGGTTCTTTTAGTCAGGTATATCCCAAGATATTTCAATTTGTGCATGGCTATTGTGAAGGGTACCTCTTTTTTTTAATCTCCTCTTCTGTGGTTTTATCTGATGTGTACAGCAGACCAATCAACTTCTGATTGTTGACCTTGTATCTTGCCACTCTGCCATACTTCTCTATTGTTTCCAGTAATCTCTTTGTGGAGCTTTTGGGGTTTTCCATATATAATCATATCATCTGGAAATAATGATAATTTCACCTCTTCCTTCCCCAGGTCTTTGTCTTTTCTATGTCTTTTCTTTGCTTTATGCTGTTAGCTAAAACCTCTAGTACGATGTTAAACAACAGAGGACCTCCTTGTTTGGTCCCCTTTTTCAGTGGGATTGTGTTTTTCTTTTCTCCATTGACGATCACATTAGCTGTTGTTTTTTCATATATAGCTTGTATCATCTTGAGGAATTCTCCTTCTATTCCTATCTTCTTGAGTTTCTTAAACATGAATTGGTGTTGAACATTGTCGAATGCTTTTTCAGCATCTATGGATATAACCATATTATTCTTATATTTTTTCCTGTCAATATGATGAATGATACTAATGGTCTTTTGTGTGTTGAACCACCCCTACATTCCGGGTATGAACCCCACTTGGTCATGGTGAATTATTTGTTTTATATAGTTTTGTATTCTATTGGCCAGTATTTTATTAAGGATTTTTGCATTAATGTTCATTAGGGATATTGGTCTTTAGTTCTCAATTCTTGTGGAATCTTTGCCTGTTTCAGTATCAGTGTTATACTAGCTTCATAGAACGAGTTCATGAGTTTGCCATCTTTTCCTATGCTTTGAAAAAGTTTGTGTATGATTGTTGAGTTCTTCTCTGAATGCTTGATAAAATTCTAAACCTTGTCTATTTCTTTTATTGTTAAAGGTCTGTTGAGATTCTTGATGTCTGATGAGGATAATCTAGAAGAGATTGTTTTTCCAAGAATTTGTCCTGTCTTTCGAGTTGTTGAATTAATTGTAGTACAGTTCTTTGTAGTACTGTGAAATTATCCTTTTAATTTCATTAGGGACAGGGGTGATGTCCCCTCTTTCATCCCTCATTCTTGCTATTGAATATTTTTCCCTCCTTTCTTTGGTTAAGTCTGCCAGCAGTTTGTCAATTTTGTTAATCCTTTCAAAGAACCAATTTTTAGCAGCTTCAATTTTTTCCATTGTTTTCTTATTTTTTCTCTCCTAAATCTCAGCCCTGGGTTTTATTATTTCTTTTCTTTTGCTATTAGTAGGATTGTCCTGCTGACTCTGCTCTAGGTGTTGTGTGTTCTGTGCCAAAATATCAGTTATGAGGCGCTCTTCCTTTTTCAGGTGTGCCTGTATTGCTATGAAACTTCCTCTTAAGACTGCCTTTGCTGTGACCCATAAGTTTTGGTATGTCATGTTTTCATTCTCATTGGTTTCTAGAAAATTTTTAATTACATCTCTGTTCTGAGCTAGTATGCTCTCCTTTTGCAGTAGAGAATTATTCATTCTCCATTTATTTTCTTCAGTTCTCTTTATCTTCTTTTGTTGATTTCCAACCCTATGGCACAGTGATCTGAGAGAGTTCTGTATGATATCAATGTGCTTATATTTATGTAGATTTGCCGTAGGTCCTGGTATGTGGTCTATCTTCAAATACGTTCCATGTGGGGATGAAAAGAATGTGAATTGTATTTTATTTAGGTGAAAAACTGCAGATATCTACCAAATAAAGTTGTCTAACTGTAGTGTTTAGCTTTATAAGCCTCCTTGTTGAATTTCTTCCTCTGATCTGTCTTTCTCAGAGAGTGGTGTATTGAAGTCACCCACTATGATTGTTGTGGCTGTGATTTCTTTTTTCATCTTTATGAGTGTTTGGTTTACATTTTCAGCGGGTCTCTCATTAGGGGGATATATGTTTACAATGCTTATTGATTCATTGTATACCTTTCCCTTGAGCATTATATAGTATGCCTCCTTATCTCTTTTTATGGTGTGCACTTTGAAGTCAATTTTATCTGAGATTAGACTTGCTACCCCTGCTTTTTTTGAATTGTTGTTTGCTTGGTATGCCTTTCTCTAGCCTTTGATTCTCAGCCTATTTTTTTCTGTAGTCTTGATATGTGCCTCTTGCATGCAGCAGATGGATGGGTTGTGCTTTCTAAGCCAGTCTGCTAGCCACAGTCTTTTGATTCCTGAGTTCAGTCCATTGATATTTAGGGTTATTATCTCCAACTGTGGAATGTGTGATGTCATCTTCTACCTTTTGTGTTGAGAGTTTCCCTACCTCCCTTTCTTTTCAGTGTGTTGTGCATGTGTGTGTGAGGATTTTGATCATTCTTGGTTTCTTTCCATCACTATACCATTCCTATTTTTAGGACTGTTTTCTCTTTGCTACCCTCTGGGTGAGGTTGTTCTATCTGATGTTCTTCTATTTATGCTTGATGTGTTCTGTTCTTCTGCCCATACTCGGTCAGCAAGAATCTTTTGTAGGTCTGGATTTCTTCTAATGTATTCTTTGAGTTTTTCCTTTTCTGGAAAAGCTATTACTTCTCCATCTAGCTTGATAGATAATTTGTCTGCCTAGAGTATTCTTGGGTTTGCCTTAATTTCCTTCAATTTTTGGAATACATTACTCCACTTTCTCCTCTTCTTCATAGTGTCTGCTGATAGGTCTGAGCATATTCTTATTTGAGAACCTTTATATGTGATTTCTTTTTTCTCCCTAGCTGCTCTCACGATTTTCTCCTTTTCCTCAAAGCTGGATAGTTTAACTATTATGTGTCTCGGTGACTTCTTCTTGGTATTCAGTCTAGCTTGTGTTCTTTCAGTCTCCTGAGGGTTGTCTGGCTTTCATTCATTAAGCTTGGGAAGGTTTCCTCCAGGAATTCTCTGAAGATTGTTGCAGATGACTTCTTTGTTGTGTCTTGTTCTAGCAGGCCAATAATTCTGAGGTTATTCTTCTTATAACATCAGACATAGATTTTACATTTTCTTCAGTTTCTCTGATAATCTTATTAGAATTTTGTTCACGTATGTTAAATTCCACTTGGCCATCCGCTAAGTCACTTATGCGGCTTTCAGATTCCTCCAGTTGATTCCCAAAGTCGGTGAGTCTGGTGTTGTTTTCTGTTATCTCCTCCCTAAGCTCTTGTATTTCCCTTTGGTGTATGGACTTTATCTCATCCACTAATTCATCATTTTTCTGTATTGTTTCCCTCATGTCATGTATGACTCCAAGCATCAATCTGAAAATTTCCTTTTGCGGCATATCAATGTCTGCTTCTTCTATGCATGCTATCAAGCTTAGGGCATATTCTGCTGTTGCCTTTTTTTTTCTTGTTTTTTTTTTTCATTGTGGTTGTTGGGGCTGATTTCTCTTTGTGTTGTGTTGTTTTCGAAGTACCAGGTGCTATTTTCTAGGGTCTTCAAGAGCACTGGCGCCCTCTGGTAGATTTAAAGGAATGTGTCTACATACTTCCTGTGACTAATTTCGCTATGGAATTATCCTAACTCTTTATCCTCCTGTGACTTCACGCTTTCCCTAGTGAACTGGTGTCCCATTATCTGGAGAACAAGTTGGGTTGTTTTCCCAGGGTTAACTGGTGAATTTTTGTGGGCCCACAAGGATGGTGCTGCACTGCACAATCTCACCAGCCACTGGAATGGTGCAGCCCACAGCAGCCCGAGGCACTGCAGGAGGTGCCCACTGCGACAGGGGCATTATGGAATGCTGGTGGGCTACTCACTCCTGAGTAGAACACCGTGAATACTTGGCGGAACCACCGGATAAGGCAGTTCACGAAGGAGACTAGGCTGTGGTTCCTGTAGCAGTTTGGAATTCAGGCCAGTGGTGTTGGAAATGCCCTGGGCTGTGTGAAGCACACTGCTGGCAGCAGGAGGATGCCTCAGATGGACCCCCTGAGGACATGTAAGAGCTCTCCCAAATACACCGGCTGAAATTCCCCTGTGGGAAATTGGGTGGAACCAGCTTCTTATCCATTGGGCTACTCTGCACAGGATGGGGCTCTCCCAGTTGGGTGTAACAGGAGTATTGCCCTAAGCTAAGGGGTGGGGGTCTGGTCTGTGAGCCAAACTGGAAAACACAAAAGTTAACTACAGGAGACCCGATTTGCAGAAACAACGCGGGGATAGAGAACAACGAATGAAGAACTCGGGCTGCAAAGGCTCAAATTCCACTCTTCACTGGAAGCAAGTTGCGGCTCGGTCAGAGCCACAGTTCCAACCAAGTTGTGGTTCTGACTCGGCCGCGGTTCTGACCAGGCCGCGGATCCAATCAAGCCATGTATCCGACTAAGTCGCGTTTCTGACTAAGCCCCATTTCCGACTAAGCTGCTGATCCAGCTAAGCCGCGGATCTGACCAAGCTGCGGGTCCGACCTAGCTGAGAATCAGACTAAGCCAAGATTCTGATCTAGCCGCGGATCCGACAAAGCCGCGCTTCTGACTTAGCCATAGCTCAGATGAGACAATGCCCTGCCTGGTCCAAAACTTCCTGGCAGCGGCCCTGGCAGAGATAGTGACAGACAATGGCGGGTCAATTCCCAGCTGGGCTTCACTGTGGCAAGCCCAAAGCCCCCAGCCCCTCAGAACCCGGCGAATCTGTTCCCACTTATCTCTATGATGATCCTCCCGTGATCTGGTAGCCCTGATTTTCTCCTTCAGACGCTTTCCCCAGGCCGATCCCCTGCTGGTTCCCTCTGATGAGTGTCACGCGGTCGCCATCTTCCGCCCCTTGGCTTTTTAATGGGAGGGCTGGAAAGCTTAACTGGCATCCACATCAATGTCCTCAAATTAATGGCACGGTTAGATCCTTTGAAAGGCATGCTAAGGTAGGTTGCATTTGTTACTTTCTCTCTAATTGTTGTTACTTTCTCTCTAACTGTGTAAATCAAACTTCAGGTTTTACTAATGTCACAGCAGGGATTTGTGCCTTTATTATACTTAAGTACCCCACTGAGAACACATATTTTGGCAAGAAATGTGTGCTAAATTTCGAAGGTATGGCTCATAGACACCTATTTTTCATAGACACCTATTTGACCTATATGACCTGGGCATAGGTCATGGAGGCAGACTTTCCTGTCTTTATATCTTAAGTATTATAGTGGTGTGATCATGGCAAAGTTACTTTGCTTTTGGCAGCCCGCGCTTATTTTTTCACCCGCAAAAGGAACTGCAGTAAAGATTGAATACCAAGCATATAGTATGGGGCCCATGGTAATAATTCAATAATGGTGATAGCAATAATAGCATTAGCAAATATTTATTAAAGAGTTCCTGGTTGACATAAACAGGGTCACTATGAGTTAGAATCAACTCATGGCAGTAAGTTTCTTTCTTTCTTTCTTTGTTTTGGTTAGCTCTCACAAAGTGTTCATTACTGGACTAGTCAAACTGTTGGTGGTCAGAACCCATTTAGTTGTGCCCCAGAAGATGATTCTGGTGATCTGTTTCTGAACTTCAAAGCCCTACAAACCCTGGGAAACAGATGATCTCTGTATCTGGAGGGTGGCTTTGAGTCAGAGTTGACTTAAGGGCAACTAAAAACACATGGAAAGTATTTAATAAAAACCAAACACTGAAAATATTTTACACTTATTGTCTCAAGGAATTGTCACTACAAATGCTGTACAATGAATGCTATTATTATATCTATCTAACAAACTTACCAGGTCTGAAAACAAAGATGCCAGAAAGGCTAAGCAACTTTTCCGAGCTCACAAAGCAAAGGTGGAAAAACCTATGCTTTTATGCCTAATAAATAGGAAGTAGGACTGCTCTCAACCACACAATCAAATTACCACCCCAATGAATAAGAACGCTCTGTGGTAAAATAATGTATGTGATGTATTGTTGTTCCTCAAAACCATGGGTTTGACCACTTACCACAATGAAAGGAAAGGATTCAGTCGACATCCACTATAGAGGGGGTTACTTCTGTGCACCAGGGCAAGTGTTATGCTTTCTCAGAATTTTCTGAATCTTTACATGCATGTTGAGGAGGAATTTATTATCTCATATTGTATAAATATTGACACTGAGAGGTTAACGCACATTTGAAACAACCTGAGAAATTATGGCAAGGTTTGAATTTTAATGTACAGAAAGCAGTGCATCAGAGGAATGGACAGGCTTCACCCTGAGCAGAAGAAGGAAATGGAGACCAGTGATGCAGATGTAAGCATCCATGGTCAGAGGCCTTCCATGTCTATGTGTGGCACATAGACTTTCTTCTAATTAATGGTTTGACAATAAAGAATTGTATAAGGCTGAGCCCTGGTAGAGTAGTGGTTGAGTACGGGACTAGGACCCATGGTCTTGACAGTTCAAATCCAGCAGTAGCTCTCCAGGAGCAATGCTGGATAGCTTCCACGACCACCAGAGGGCAGTGATGCCCCCCCAAACCCCCAAAAAACAAAAGAATAAAGAATTGTATAATCAAATAAGACTTTTTGTCCAAAGATCACAGCATTGAGTGACACAGACACATGACAGAGACAGCTGAGGCTCCACTCACACCGATTTCTCTTTCTGGGAAGACTACATTCCCCAACTTGTTTTGCAAGTAGTTAGATCTATGACTGGGTTCTGGCAAACAGTTAATACACCAGCGGTTCTCCGCCTGTGGCTTGTGACCCCTGTGGAGGTTGAACAACCCTTTTACAGGGGTTGCCCAGTCCATAACAGTAGCAAAATTACAGTTATGAAGTAGCAATAAAAATCATTTTATGGTTGGTGGGGGTTGTCACCTCAACATGAGGAACTGTATTAAAGTGTTGCTGCATTAGGAACTTTGAGAACCACTTATATATGCCCTTTCCAGTTTTGACCATACTTCACTCTGAATAATTCTCCCCTCTCTTGAGTTAAAATGACATACGTGCTATACTATTGTTCTTCAAACACATTGGCTGACCACATATAAGTATTCCCAGGATAGTCACCAACTTCCATCACTTTTTATATGCACTAAGGAAATAGTTGTAAGCTACTGAGAATTGGTAGTATATTTATTACAGTTGGTTAATTTTCTTTCTAGCCTGTCCTAACTAAAGTATTCAATATTCATTGCAAAAGAAGGAAAGCACTTTCTAGTATGGACAATGGAGTTGGAAATTAGGGAAAAAAAAAACTATCTCCTTTGACACCCTAACATTAAAAGGCATAAAATGTTGCATCGATCTGTTTTACAGAGTAAGCAATATTTATTTAAATAGTTTTATTAGGGGCTCATAAAACTCTTATCACAATCCAGCCATCCATTGTGTCAAACACATTTGGACATTTGTTGGGTTGGCAGCATTTTTGTTTCTAACTTTGTTAAGGGATTAGCCACTATGATCAACCGCTGCTTCTTGCTATAACTTTCTCTAGTCTTATTTTGAATCAAGGTTGATTCCTATGACCAAAGAACTATTCTGAAAATGGTGGCATGTAGCTTAAGGTAATAAAATGCCTTGCAGCTTCTAATTTGCTCTCTTGGACCATTCATTCTGTGAGAAAAAGAATTCTATGAAAGCAAATACCAACCCTTATAGAGATGCATATTGAGAAGAAACTGAAACTTTTCTCCAAATAGCAGCACCAGCTTCGAGGACTTGTTAATTTGTTACCTTAGTCTTTGTGTTGGCTAGTTGAGGGCCCCCCTATGGAGCCCTCATGAAGTAGAGGTTACTTTTTGGGCTGTAATCTGAATGGTTGGCAGTTCACAACCACCAGTAGTGCAATGAGAGAAAGACTGAGTTTCTACTCCTATAAACAATTACAATCTCAGGAAACCACAGTAGGGTCACTAAGCATCAACATTGACTTAATGGCAGTGAGTTGAGTTGAGGCTCTAGTTCTTGTAGAGGATAGACAGACCATCACCACTGGGTCTTTTCTCAATACATGACTCACATAGATGATGATTCCAAATAATTGAATATTATTGTTTCAAATCATTGCTTCTGACTTAAAATTTAAAAAAATTCAGTAGACTAAATACAGCTTCTAAAGAAGCACAGAATCAAACCAGCAAAACTATAGTCGGGAGCCTGTGACTATAAAGAGAGTGACCATGAGACCTGAGTCAGGGATGATTGTCTTATTCATCTTTATTTGAGACTTGCGATCAAGATTTCCAACCAGCTCATTCTGGTTTGAAAGTTTGTATTTCCACCACAGATAGTTTGAGCCAGACCTTACATGTTTAAAAGCTCCCAGTCGATCACTAAGATCTATGACAATCAATAAGAATCATCAAAGGACCTTGTTCAAATGGTGATTCTGATTCAGGATAGTTGGTGTGGATGTGCAGATGTTCCACAGGAGTCTTACTTGGAAGGAACTGGTCAAAAGTCATGGTAGGACAGCTATGATGGTTTTTCCACTTAGCTGTGGCCACTTTCCCTCTAGTTACTCTGCTGTGCACTCAGAGAGACTGTTGTGGGTCCTGCACGCTGCAGGTGGAAGCAGATCCTGGAAATGTCTGTAAGTGAAATTTCCAAGCAGAATGGCACACTCTATTTTCTGCAATATGGAATGTTAGAATTTTATTCCCTATTTAAATTATATTGAAAGTCAAATGAAATTAGAAAAAGTGTGTTGTTTTTTTAGAGACTGTTTCTTGTAATAGCTTGGATGATGGGGACAGTTTGAGTTCTCTTCTGATGAATCCATTGTCTTCTTTTCTGAAAGCTGTTATTGAGTAGACATGCAGTCATAGAGTAAAAACATTCACTGGGCTAAAAGGCAAATGTCTCAAGCCTTGAATTTAACTCTAGATAGCCTAATAACCTCGAAGAAAAAAAAATAAAATCTGTCCTTGTCTTTAAAACACAGGTAACACTGGGGGTTGTTTTGAGAATGAGAGCTGGACTTAAAATTAAAAAATAAAATAAGATTATAGCAACATTTCATTTGATGTTTGCATACTGAATGCTGTTCCATTCCAAACACTATTCTAGGCAGTGGCTATATAGCAGTGAATAGAACAAACTCTTCATAAACATTACACTTCACTATAGCTTAAATGTGGCATCATGGTTACACATTGGCATGCTACCTACAAAGTTACCAGTTTGAAACTGTCATCTGCTCTGCAGGAAAAGGATGAAACTTTCTATTCCTGTAGAGAGTTAGTCTGGAAAGCCCACAGAACCAGCAGTTCTACCCTATCAAAAAGCGTTGCTCTAAATCAGAATTCACTTAATCACAGTGAGTAGAGTATAGATGAAAAGTACTGCCTTTCTATTGCTGTTGGCACCCATTTAGTGGCTTTTTAAAAACATACATTAATTCTGTACATTTATGTACAAGATTGGAATCACTGGTCCATAATAAAGGTGTGGCCAGGGCTGCATTCCTTCCTGAAGGCTCTAAGGATGAGTTGTTTTTATGGCTGTTTCCAGCTTCTAAGAGACTGTCCATGTGCCTTGTCACATGGTCTCCTCTTTCCAGCATCGCTCTAGCCATTTTCCTATAGCTACATCTCTTGCAGACTCTTATATACATCTTGCTTGCATTGGAAAAGACATTTGTGTTGGGTCCACCTGGATAATCCAGGATAATCCTCCCCTTAACAAGGGTCTTCATTTAATCACACCTGCAACAAATCATCTGCAATAAACCATGGAAAGTAATGTTTCCACAGACTCTGGGGATTGGGGCATGGGAATCGTTGGGAGTCATTATTCTGCCTACTCTATTAAGTAAAAAATTTATTTTGAGTAGGAATGATCTAAATTACTACTGTCTCTTCAGTGTATATAAAGAAACGCAAACAATCCCATGTCTGAGGATTTTATTGCTGCTCTTTGGTTTGGCACCCACGTTTTATGCCTTACTTCCAAAGAGAATTAGATTTTGCCTAAGAAATTATTATTTCCCAATTCAGACAAGGCTGTTGAAGTTGTTTTCTCCCTTAAACTATGAGGAGTGGGGGTGAGAAAAAGGATCTGATAGCTAGAGGGGAAAAAAAACCAGCCCATTTATTATTTCTATGGGAAGCCTGGTGCGTGATATCTTATTCATTGACCTGGATCCAGACCAGTGTTGAAATATTATTGCTGAGATGTGATGCTGTGACCCTGAGGAATGAATTTAGTTCAAGACAGGCAAGGCCATCAGTGACAGTCACTGTCTATTTCTGACATATTAAATCACGGTTTTTGGAGTGTCAGAGTCTGTTATAAGTTAGACTGAAATATGACAGGCTGCCAAAAAGTGTCTTCCACTGATAACATTCCCTAGAGGTTAATAGACAAAAATTATAAGCTGGAATATCTTGTGTAATATATTTTCCAAATTCCTTGTCAGAGGGTCTCTGCAGTGGGAGAGTTGTGGTCCACTTTTTCTACAGTTGTGCACTCTAAGTTCACTGTCTTACTCAATTCTTTATGCTTGAAACATATTTTCGAAGCATATATTGAGGCATTCTTCAAATCAATTCAATTTGGTATGGGTTAGAAAATAATTGACAATACAGGACACACACGACTAGGTGCTGTGGTTGATTCCTTTGTAGGGATAAAAGATGACTTCTCTCAAGAAGTTCAAAAAACTTGTTGCTGTAAAATGATGCAAAAGCAGAAAACCATTGAAGAACATTACAAGACAATCTACTCAAGACTACTATAGACCAATGAACTATGAAAGATAGGGATCAGAGCGGACACTGAAGTTCTGCATAGTCTGATGAAAGCTGAAGAAATGTTCATGAACTTGAGATAGGCCTTCAAAAATGAGGAACTGAACATTCTATGTGACAGAGACTTCATGAGGAAATTCCCCAGGATCAGAATTAGAATTTTATGTATAAAATTCATTAAGGTTAATGAGCTAGAACTAAGGAGAGGGAGCTGTGAACGTCAGACAGCTAGTGTGCAGACATAGTTATGCAGGCCTACGTTCATGTGTGCCTGCCTGTGTCCATGCAACATAGAACTACAACTCAGTGCAGTGATACCAAGATTGAATGTGTGCCAGGAATTGCAAACATTATCTCACTCAATCTTCATGATAATTCCATTAGGTAGACTTTGAGATGAAAACCAACCAAACAAAAATAAAACACAAGCTTGGAGAAATTAAGCACTGAATACATAATTCAACAACTACCAATTAGAATGTAAGGGTTTCAAGTCACTTTATTTAGATTTTTGTTATTCTTAGCTGTGCTTACGTTGCCTCTGAAGCTTAATAACTTTATGCAATAGCAAACAAAAGATTTTTTGGGCCTGAGTCATCTTTGTGATCTTATGATATGTTTGAACCCATATTTGTGGCCAATGTGTCATCCCTTCTACTTGAGAGTTTTCTGGCCTCCAATTGCCCTCCAGTATTTCAAATGTGATGCTTTTCTCTGGTCATCAGTTCCGTCAGATGTCTAAAGGAAGAGAACTGAAGGTTCTGACAATATTCTGTGGTCTACAAGGTTTCCTTTGTCTAGTTTTTGGAGGTTGATTGGTAGGCTTTTCTTCATGATCTGTCCCATTCTGTAAGTTTCACAAAAATCTATCAACAATAGATGATCCTGCTGGTGTTTGAATAACAGTATCATAGCAACATGCTAACCACCATAGTATGACAGAGTGACATAGGTGATAGGTCATTAGACACTCATGTTGTTATTGTTTTATGGGTATTATAATACCTGTGGATGTGTTAAATATGGATTTTCCCTCTATAAACAAGAATACTATTTGGGTTTGTAATAATAATGGCAAACAGTTATATTGTAATTACTATAGGCCAGGCATTTGTTTAAACATTTTGCTTGCATAGGCTTATTTAACCTTATAACAATTTTATGACACAGTATCTCTGTAGTACATATTATATGGGTGAAGGACATTAAGCACAGAGAAGTTAAGCTCCTTCCAGGATCACCCAGATAGGGTGGCTTAGAGTTTACATTTTACAAATGATTAGATCAACTCAACTCACTACCATCTTAGTCAAATGCTGACTCATAGCAACTCCCTGTGAGTTTTTGAGCCTGTTTATGGGAGTAGAACGTGCATTCGTTCTTCCTTGGAGGTGCTGGTAGTTCTGAACTGCTGATCATGAGGATTGCAGGCAAATACTCAACCACTACACCACCAGGTCTCCGTTGCAAATATGATATCCCAGAGTCCATGCCATCCTCACTATATTCAATTGCTACTCCCTTCACATGCAATCGATAATTCAAATATATACACATTAGGGATTATATCTCAGGGTAATTTATATAAATTTATATAAAATATCAATGACAAGATGACCTGGGCATAAGAATAAAAAACACAGATGGAGAGATGATTAAAAAATAATAAAATCCATTACATATTATGTAAATAAAATATGTTTATAGGAAAAATTATATATTTTTTCCAATAATTTTATTTGGGACTTTTACAGCTCTGATAATGTCCAATATATCATTTGTATCAAGCATATTTGTCCACATATTGCCATATTCATTTCCAAATATTTTCCACTTGAGCCTTTGGTAAAAGCTCCTCTCTCCCCCTCCCTTTTTTTAAAAAAAAATGAGTCATTTTATTGGGGGATCATAAAACTCCTATCATGATCCGTACATACATCAATTGTATGCAGGCCAAATTTACGCACTCGTTGCCATTATCACTGTCAAAACATCCCCCCTCCACTTAGAGCCCTAGTACCAGCTCCCCATATTTCCCTTTACCCCTCCTCCCCCTCCATGAACCCTTAATAATTTACAAATTGTTATTACTTTCTCATATCATACACTCTATAATGCGTCCCTTCACTCACTTCCCTGTAGTATGTGCACCAGAGAGGAGGTTATATGTAGATCCCTGAAATTGGTTCCCCCTTTCTATTCCACTATCCCTCCACCCTCCCAGTGTCACCACTCCCACCACCAGTCCTGAGGGAACATCTATCCTAAATTCCCCAAGTTTGCGCCTCCAGTTTACATCCCCTGATCTAGCTGGATTTGCCTGGTAGAATTAGGATTATGATAGTGGGTTGGAGGAAGATTTGAGAACTAGAGGAAAGTTGCATATTTAATTGTTACTACACTGCACCCTATCTGGCTCATCTCCTCCCTGCAACCCCTCTGTCGTTTCACCTATTGATGGACTTTCAGTTCCTAATCTGTACTCCCCCTCATTCATAATAATATAATTTTAGTTTTTTGATGCCCCAAATCTGATCCCTTCCACACCTTGTGATCACACAGGCTGGTGTGTTTCTTCCAGGTGGGCTTTGTTGCTTCTGAGCAAGATTGCTGCTTGTTTAATCCAGCCTTTAAGATGCCAGACACTATATCTTTTGATAGCTGGGCACCATCCACTTTCTTCACCACATTTGCTTATACACACATTTGTCATCAGCGATCATATCAGGGAGTGAGCTGACAATGTTGTGATTTTTAGTTCTTGAAGCCTGATACTGATCTCTTTGACACCTCATGGTCCCACAAGCTGGTGTGCTTTGTCCATGTGGGCCTATTGCTTCTGAGCTAGATGGCTGCTTGTTTACTTTCAAGCCTATAAGACTCCAGATGCTACATCTTTTGAAAGCTGGCACCATCAGCTTTCTTCACCACCTTTGCTTATGCACACATTTGTCTTCAGTGATTGTGTCAGGAAAGTGAGCATCATAGAATGCCAATTTAATAGAACAAAATGTTCTCGTACTGAGGAAGTACTTGAGTGGAGGTCCAATGCCCATCTGCTACCCTACTACTAACCCTATAAGTATATGCTCATTGATCTATTTCCCCATCATCACATATAAATATTGCACCTATGTACATGCCTGTATTTAAACCTCCATAAATGCCCTTTATTCCCCAGTTCTTTCCTCTATTTCCTTTTACTTTCCTCTTGTCCCACTATCATGCTCAGCCTCCATTTGGGTTTCAGTATTTTCTCTCTGTTACATTACTCTTGATCAATCCGTATCAGACTTCTTTCACCCACCTTGTCACTGATTTTGAATCAATTGTTATTCCCTTATCCCTAGGTTGGTAAACACCACTTCCTTTTCCCTCCTCCCCTTCTTCCATATCCCCCACCCCATAACCATCAGCCCCATTGCTTTTGCCTCCAGACTGTTTTTCCAGGCTATCTTATCTAGATAGACCTGCAGAGGTAACAATATGTACAAAAAAGGCATCCTAAAATGAAGCAACCACAGAAAATAAAACAATGATAACAAGAACAACAAAAAACACCTCAATGTCCTATATGTGTATATATATGTAAGAAATAAAAATAATAGCATTATTAAAACCTATAAATAGTTCAAGTTATGCTTGTTGACCTCCAGGAATGTCCCCTGGTTGAGTTGAATGGGGTGTCACATCTCAGCCCCAAAGTCTATCCTTGGCACTCCATCGGGAACGTCATGCTCTGTTGCACACTCTTAGTGTTTTGCCATGGGTGGCTGTCTCAGACAGGGTATAATCCTGACACTGCTTCTCCATTGTTGACCCTGAAAGGCCTTGGATCAGTGAGGGTAGCCATATTTTATTGTAGAAACAGCCATATATTCCTCTCTGTGTATTGACTTCTCTGAGTGGGGATTTTGTCCTAAAGGTTCAGTGGGCTAAGATGCACTCCATTCTCTCTTCCTCCCCTTTCATTTGTTTTCATGTGCTCTGGTCAGGAATTTCTCACTTGCCAAGCTGCAGCTTCAGTGCTGACCTCTAAGGCAAATTTCCCTGGTGGAGAGGTGGCTTCCCTTGTTGCTGGGATTGAGGTTGGGTGCTCAGAACCCTCCACTGTTTCCCCATTACATGCTGTCATGCTGCATTCACATCCTGGGTCTCCAGGTTTCAGTTTGGTCCCTCTTCCCCTGTGGAGATGTAAACAAAATGCTTCCCTTGGGTGGGTTAGTGCCCTCTCTACACATCACCATGTGCCCCACTCCATCCTCCCATTCCAGTTGGCTATCTTATGCAGCCCTGGATTTGGTCTGGCCCCTGCCATATTACCTGGGCCTCTCCCCAGGCATTTCTGTATACAGTAGCTTTTTCCCAATGCCCATTTTGCATTTTTTAAAAGTTAAGCTTACCTCAGCGGACTCATGTTGTACCTGTCCTTTTGCACTTGGCTAACTTCACTTAGCATAATTTCCTCCAGTTCGTCCCATGCAGTGATGTGCTTCATGCGTTCATCACTGCTTTCCATGATTCATTGTACTCCATTGCATATATGTACCACAGTTTTTTAATCCTTTCCTCAGTGATGGAAATTTGGGTTGTTTCCAACTCCTTGCAATTGTGAACTGTGCTGTGATGAACATTGGAGCACAGATGTCTGGTCGTGGTTTGTTGCTTGCCTTTTCTGGATATATGCCCAGTATGGGGATTGCAGGGTCATATGGTAGCTCAATTTCCATCTGCTTTAGATATCTCAAATTGATTTCAATAGTGGCTGTACATACCTACAGGTCCACCAGCAGTGGATAAGAGTTCCTATCTACCCACAGCCTCTCCAACACTTGTTGCTTTCTGATTTTTTGAATTGGGTTATACTTGAAGGTGTTATGTGATATCTCATTATTGTTTTGATTTGCATTTCTCTTTTGGCTAATGATCTGGAACATTTTCTCATATTTTTATTAGCCATTCTGATTTCTGTCTCTGTAAAACTTCTATTCTTGTCCTTTTCCCACCTCCTCCATGGGCAGTTAGTTTTGCTCTTTTTGGAAGCTGTCAGGGTATTGGAAATTTTAGTAATAAGGCCTTTATCTGAATTGTCATTGCTAAAGTTGTTTTCCCAGTCCGTCTACAGTATATCCCACTTGTCTTTTTATGCCTCCTCTATTTTTGTGTCCTTCCCTATTTCTGATAGCCTAAGTAATCTCTATATCAGTGTTCTCAGGTTGGTCCCAATTGCCTCATTGATGGCCCTAATAGTTTGGGGTTTCACTTTGAGGTTTGTGATACAACTTGAGTTTGTTCTAGTGCTTGGATTGAGGTAAGGGTCTTGCATCATTTTTCTACATATCCTTTTTTTTCAGCACCACTTATTGAAAAGGGCTTCTGCTTTCCATTTGATATTTTTTGGACTCATCAAAAATCAGTTATCTGTATGCTGGTGTTTTTATTTCTGGGTTTTCAATTCGCTTCCATTTGTCTGAATATCAATCATTATGTCAATATCATGCTGTTTTGACTACTGTGGCTGTTTAGTATGTGTTAAAATCAGGTAAAGTAAGCCCTGCCACGGTGTCCTTCTTCTTGAGGAGATCTTGGCTAATTCTGGGCTTCCTTCCTCTTCATATGAAGTTGGTAATAATTTTTTTCCATTTCTTTGAAGAAAGATAAGGGTATTGTATCCAAATTGCATTAAATTTATATAATCCCTTGGGTAGAACTGACATCTTTACTCTATTGAGTCTTCCAATCCATGAGCATGGGATATTCTTCCATTTGTTGATGTCACTCTTGGTTTCTTGTAATAGTGTTTTATAGTTTTCATCATATAGATCTTTTGTTCTTTTAGTCAGGTATATCCCTATATATTTCAATTTGTGTGTGGCTATTGTGAATTGTGACTCCTTTTTTATCGTTTCTTCTGTGTTCTTATCTGATGTGTATAGCAGTCCGATAGACTTCTGATTGTCGATCTTGTATCCTGCCACTCTGCCATACTCCTCTATTGTTTCCAATATTCCTCTTGTGGAGTTTTTGAAGTTTTCCACATATAAAATCATATCATCTGCAAATAGCAATCGTTTCACCTCTTCCTTCCCCAGGCAAATACCTTTGATGTCTTTTATTTGCCCTACACTCTCAGCAGAAACCTCCAGTATGATATTGAATAAGAGTGGGGACAAGAGGTATACTTGTCTGTTCTCCTTTTGCAGTGGGATTATGTTCATCTTTTCTCCATTGACTATCACATTAGCTGTTGGTTTTTCATATACAGTTTGTATGGTCTTGAGGAATTTCCCTTCGATTCCTATCTTCTTGCATGTCCTAAACAGGAATTGGTGTTGATTGTTGTCAAATGCTTTTTATGCATCTATTTATATTATCATGTGGTTCTTATAGTTTTTCTGTAATTACGGTGAATGATACAAATGTAGAACCACCCCTGCATCTCTGGTATGAGCCCCACTTGGTCATGGTGAATTATTTGTTTTTATATACTTTTGTATTCTATTGGCCAGTATTTTATTAAGGATTTTATTCATTAGGGATATTGGTATGCAGTTCTCGATTCTTGTGGAAGCTTTGTCCGGTATTGGTATCATTGTTATACTAGCTTCATAGGAGTTCAGGAGCTTGCCATCTTTTTCTATGCTTTGGAAGAGTTTGTATATGATTGTTGAGTTCTTCTATGAATGCTTGGTAAAATTCTCCTGTAAAGCCATATGGTCCAGGTTTTTTTTTTAAATCCCTTGAAAACCTTGTCTATTTCTTCTATTGTTATGGGTCTGTTGAGATTCTTGATGTCCATTGGGGATTGTCTAGGGAGGAACTGTTTTTCCAGGAATTTGTCCAAGTCTTCCATGTTGTTGAATTCATTGGAGTACAGACCTTTGTAGTACTGTGTAATTATCCTTTTAATTTCATTAGGTTCAGTTATGATGTCCTCTTTTTCAACCCTCATTCTTATTATTGAAATTTTTACCCTCCTTTTTTGTTAAGTCTGTGAGCTCTTTGTTATTTTTGTTAATCCTTTCAAAGGACCAACTTTTAGCAGGTTAATTTTTTCCCCATTATTTTCTTACTTTTCCTCTCCTGAATCTCAACCCCAATTTTTATTATTTCTTTTCTTTTGCTATTAGTGGGATTGTCTTGCTGACTTTGCTCTAGATGTAAGTTCTGTGCCAACATATCTGTTATGAGACACTTTTCCTTTATCAGGTGTGCCTGTATTGCTATGAAACTTCCTCTGAAGAGTGCCTTTGCTGTGTCCCATAAGTTTTGGTATGATGTGTTTTCATTCTCATTGGTATCTATAATTTTTTAAAATTTCATCTCTATTCTGGGCCAGTACCCTCTGCTTATGCAATAAGGAATTATTTATTCTCCATTTATTTTCTCTACTTCTCTTTATCTTCCTTTTGTCAACTTCCAACCTTATGGCAGAGTGATCTGAGTGAGAGAGAGAGTTCTGTATGATATCAATGTGCTTAAATTTATGTACATTTGCCTTATGTCTTAGCATGTGATCTATCTTCGAATATGTTCCATCTGAGGATGAAAAAAATGTTAATTGCTTTTTATTTGGGTGAAAAATTCTAGGTATCTATGAAGTCAAATTGTCTAAATGTAGTGTTTAGATCTCTAGCCTCCTTGTTGATTTTCTTTCTCTGTGATCTGTCTTTCTCAGAGAGGAGTGCATTGAAGGCATCCCCTATAATTGTTGAAGTTGTGATTTCTTTTTTTATCTTTATGAGTGTTTGGTTTACATATTCAGTGTCTCCCAATAGGGGAATATGTGTTTAAAATGCTTATTGGTTCAATGTCTACCTTTCCCTTGAGGATCATATAGTACCTCTTCTTATCTCTTTTTGTGGTTTGTACTTCAAGGTCAATTTCATCTAAGATTAGGACTGCTACCCCTGCTTATTTTGAATTGTTCTTATGCTTGGTATGCCTTTCTTCAGCCTTTGATTCTCAGCTCATTTTTGTCTGTAGTCTTAAGATGTATCTCCTATAGGCAGCAGATTGTTGGGTTGTGTTTTCTAAGCCAGTCTACAGCCACTGTCTTCTGATTCCCGAGTTCAATCCTTTGATATTTAGGGCTATTATCTCCAATTGTGGAACATGTGATGTCATCTACCTTTTGTGTTGAGAGTTTCCCTACCTCTCTTTCTTTTCAGTGTGTTGTGGATGTGCGTGTGAGGGTTGATCATGCTTGATTTATTTCCACTGCTCAGTCATTCCTATTTTCAGAGCTATTTTATTTCTATGTCCCTCTGGGTGAGGTTGTTCTAGCTGACATTCTCTTATTTATGTTTGATGAGTGCTGTTCTTCTGCCCATACTGGGTCAGCAAGGACCTTTTGTAGGGCTGGGTTTCTTCTAACATATGCTTTGAGTTTTTCCTTGTCTAGAAAACCGCTTACTTCTTCATCTAGCTTGATATCTTGGTCGGGTAGAGTATTCTTGGGTTTGCCTTATTTTCCTTCAATTTTTGTAATATATTACTCCACTCTCTCCTTTTCTTCATAGTGTCCGCTGATAGATCTGAGCATATTCTTATTTGGAAAATGTTATATGTGATTGCTTTTTTCCCCCTAGCTGCTCTCATGATTTTCTCCTTTCCCTCAAAGTTGGATAGTTTAACTATTATGTGTCTTCTTGACTTCTTGATATTCAGTCTAGCTGGTGTTCTTTCAACCTCCTGAATGATTGCCTGGTTTTCATTCATAAGCTAGGGAAGTTTTCCTCCAGGAATTCTCTGATTATTGTTGAGGATGACTTCTTTCCTGTGTCTTCCTCCCGTAGACCAATAATTCTGATGTTACTTCTTCTTATAGGATCAGACATAGATCTTACATTTTCTTCAGTTTCTCTGATAATCTTATTAGTTTTTTGTTCACGTATGTCAGATTCCACTTAGCCATCTTCTAGGTCACTGATGTGGTTTTCAGCTTCCTCCAGTTGATTTGTGAAGTCTGTGAGTCTGCTGTTGCTTTCTGTTATCTTGTCCCTAAGCTCTTTGGTGTATGGAGTTTATCTCATCTATTAATTCATCCTCTTTCTGCATTGTTTCCCTCATATCATGTATGACTCCAAGCATCATTCTGAAAATTTCCTTCTGTAGCATATCAAAGTCTGATTCTTCTATGCATGCCCTTAGGTTCATTGAGGTTGTTGGGGCTGATTGCTGTTTGCATTGGATTGTTTTTAAGGGACCAGGTGCCATTTTCTAAGGTCTCAAAGAGCACTGGCTGTCTCTGTGAGATTTAAAGGAATGTGTCTTCGAACTTCCTGTGACTAATTTCACTATGGAGTTAGCCTAAATCTCTATCCTGTTGCGACTTCGCTCTTTCCCTAGTGAACCAGTGTTCCGTTACCTGGAGGGCAAGTTGGGTGGTCTTCCCAGGGTCCACTGTTTGGAATTATTGTGGGCACACAAGGATGGTGCTGCACTGCATGGTCTCACCAACAGCTGAAATGGTGCTGCCCACAGCAGCCTGGGGCACTGCAAGAGGTGGGTGGTGGTGCCCACTGCAAGGAGAGCATCATGGAATGCCGGCGGGCTACCCACTCCTGAGTAGAGCACCGTGAATATTGGGTGGAACCACCTGATCAGGCAGATCACAGCAGAGGCTGGGCAGTGGTTCCTGCAGCAGCTTGGAATTCACACCAGCCCTGTTGGAACTAGCCGGGCCTGCATGAAGCACAAGGTTGGCCATAGGGGGATTCCTCAGATGGACCTCCAGAGGACATGTAAGAGATTTTCCCAAAAACACAGGTTGGAATTCCCCTGCAAAAGATTGGCTGCAAAATACCCAGGTGGAGGGTAGGTGAGCTTCTCCACCCTTGGGCTACTCTGCACGGGGTGGGGCTCTCCCAGCTGGTTGTAGCAGAGTAACTGCCCTAGGCTCAAGGGAGGAGTCTGGCCTGTGGACCAAACTGGAAAAGAGCAGGAATTAACACCAAGAAACCAGGTTTGCTGGAACAGTGGGGGGATAGAGATTAGGGGATAAACCCAAGGCAGTCACACAGTTGAGCCCTGATCCCTGAATGCCATCCACAGGGGTTCAATCTCTTCCCTGCACTGATGGCAAGCCGAGGCGCCAACTAAGCCGCAGATCTGACTAGACAATATACCTGTGCTGACTCAAACCATCCCTGCAGCGGCTCTGCGGGAGATAGTGGTGGGTCAAACCCCAGCTGGGCTTCACTGTGGTAAGCCAAAAGCCCCCAGCCCCTCAGTATGCTGTGAACCTGTGCCTACTTATCTTTATGATGATCCTCCACCAATCCAGTAGTGCTGAATTTCTTTTTCAGACACTTTTCCCTGATCAATCTCCTGCTGATTCCCTCTCGTGAGTGTCAAGCAGTTACCATCTTCCTGGAAGTCCTGAGTAACCATATTTCAAAATACACAGTTGTGAGAAGAATGGCATTGTGTTACCTTCTGTGTATTTCTTTAATGTCTGTTTTGTATTGTATATCACAACATGTACCAGTATCTGAGGTTCAAATAGATACTCTCTCCCTGCCATCCAGTCAGTGTTGACTCATTACAACCAGTAGAATATCAAACATTTGCCAGGCTAGAAGTGCTTCTGTGGATTGATAGTTCAGAGACTATAACTCTTTATGGCAATAGAAAGCTTTTGTCCATGAAGAGGCTAGTGGTTTCAAATTGTGGTCCTCTGGTTAGCAACTTAATAGGTAACCACTGAACCACCAGTGCAACTTCGAAGAGATACTATTTGATTGCTTTAAACAGTCCACTCAATTCTTGAATTTATTAGATCAGCCTAAAGATATTATTTTATTTTTCCGTGAGACATAATTTCCAACGTGTATATATTTGAATTATTGAAGTCCATTATTGTTCACTGAGAAAGGGAGTAAGAGCAAATGTGTAATGGCATTAAGAGTAAGTTTAAGGCCCCTAACAACCCAGACAGCAAAGGAAAGGAAAGTGGCCAGAAAAGAAAATGCATACACCAATGTCCCTACCCCGGTCCTTCTTGCTGAAGGAGGCATGAACCACAGTGCAAGGTAGTATTCATCATTAACAAGACCACTTATTTTGGCTTCTCTCACTAATCCCTTCATCATAATTCAATGACATTAACATGAGGGAGCCAATCTAGTTGGCAGTGGCAAAATGACAATCATTTGCTTATATTCAGAAACTTCTGATCTTTGTAGTCACTTCTTAGGTATTTGATGTCCTTGACCTTTGGAGATTCAGAGGATTCACTCCAGCTTCTGACATCAGGTCTTCATCCTTTCCCCTCCTTCCCCATCCCCCCTCCCTCATGAACCCCTGACAATCTACAAATTACCACTATTTCATCATATCTTGCACTGCCCAACATCTCCCTTTGGCCACTCCTCCACTGTCCATCCTCCAGATAGGAGGTAATATGTAGATGCTTGTAATCAGCTACCCCCCTTCTACTCCATCTTCCCTCCACTCTCCTGATATCTCCACTCTCATCACTGGTCCTAAAGGGGTTTTTCTGTCCTGGATTCCCTGTACTTCCAGTTTCCATCTGCACCAGTATACCACTTCTGGTCTAGTCAGATTTGTAAGACAGAATGAGAGAAAAGTAATGTTTCATCGTTACTTCACTGCACTCTGACTGACTCATCTCCCCATGAACCTTCTGTAAAGGGATGTCCAATTGCCTACAAATGGGCTTGGGGTCCCCACTCTGCACTCCCCTTCATTCACAATGATGTGATTCTTGTTCCTTGACATTAGATACCTGCCCCCTTTGACCCTTGTGATCACATAGGCTGGTATGCTTCTTCAATGTGGTCTTTACTGCCTTTGAGCTCAATGGTTATTTACCTTTAAGCCTTTGAGACCCCAAGTGCTTTATTTTTTTGGGAGCCAGGCACCGTTAGCTTTCTCCACTATGTTTATTTATATACCCTTTTGTTTTCAGCAATCCAATTGAGTGGGTGGGCACACAATGATATGAATTTTGTTTTTTCATGCCTGACACCTGATTCCTTCCACACCTCATGGTTTCACAAACAATCTCTGTCCTCATCACCGGGGCATTTTTCCCCTTGAAACATCAGTGGACTTCTTCCTTTCCCCCCCCCCTACCTCTACTGTCCCCCTCCACCCTCGTCCCTCACTCCCAGGCAGCCCTGGCCTCTTCCGGTCTTCAGCCCATGGGTGCTCACTGCCATGGACATACTGCCTCAGGCCTGGAGGGGTAGATGACTGCCACACACAACACAATGCTGCTCTCACCTGCCTGGACTACAGCCTGTGCCTCTGGATCAGCTCTCTGTGTAACCTACATGAATGTATTAAAAGACTATTTGAAAAAACATCTTGCATTAGAAGATCTTTATCTCCTTCACTACCAAAGCTCAAAGACCATTAAATTGCTACAGCAACCAAAAAAATCTAGTTCTGGTAAAATGATAGGCAGATAGACCCCTGGTACAGATTAGAAAGCCCAGAAACAATGGTTATTCCTCTATTAACAACCGCTCTTCCACAAAGGAAGGAAAAACATTAGTCTTTTCAACAAATGATGCTGGAAAATTGCATCTATTTAAGAATGAAACTCTACCCCTCATCATGACAAAAAGGAACTCATGGTGGATTAAAACGCTAAATATAAATCCCAGAATTATAGAGCTCTTCCAAGAAAAAATAAATACAACACAAGGGTCTTGAGAATCAGTAAATCTTTGTTTAGTGGGGCCAGGGGATAAGCCTCTAGTCCCTTGTTCATTATGTCATTGCTCATCACCAAAAACTTTAAAAAATGGCAATACCCCAATAAGAAAAAAATAGTCCAATTTAAAGGTTGGAAAAGAACATGAACAGATAATTCACCAAGATTTACATTTAAATGGCAAGCATCAAAAGATACTAATGATCATTAGCCCTTCAAGACATACAAATCAAAACAATGATGAGATCTCATGTTACACTGACAATGACAGCTCATTTTAAAATCAACTAACCAAATAAAACAGAAAACAATAACTTTTGGAAAGGATGCTGTGGTAGTCATATACTCTTGTGTCAATTTCAGGAATGGGAGTGCAGGGGTGTAGTCTAGCCTATCAGTCTGGAGATAGCCAAGGAGAACTCTGTGTGGCCATGGCTTTCTCTGGAGAATTTTGGGAAATCTGGCCATATGCAGATCAGAGACTTATGACTCTGTCCCTTGGATACACTCAACTGACAAGACACAATACTGAGTCCTTGGGAGACATTGTAGCTGACAAGACACATGACACCATGCTTAAAGACCCTCAGCCCTGGATGTTGGAGGAGCAATGGGGAGACCCCTTCTAGTACTGAGATGCTTCTACTGCTGCTGGATACACAAGACTCTGCACCTACTGGTCTGTGATTGTCCTTGTATCATTGCACAGACTTCATGAGTTGGAAGAATTTACATAGACTGGTATTAGACATAGGGGTTAATATCAGACTTATGACCTTGGACTGAACTGGGTTGGGCTGTCAATGTACAGTGACTCTTGTATATAAACCTTGTGTATAAATATATGTGTATATATACACACACACACACACACATATGTGTGTGTGTCTATAAATTTGTTTCTCTATTCTACCCGGAACAACACAGATGTAGAGTGATTGGAGCTCTATCCACTTCTAGTGAGTCTGTAAATATATACAACCTTTGTTGAAAGTATTGTGGTGCAAATTAATAAAAATAACTGGGAATAGAAATTTGATATGATCAAGGAGTACATCTGCTGAGTATATATTCTAAAGAAGAAAGAGACATGCTCTGAGTAGAGATATGCACTCTTATGCTTATTGCAGCACTATTCACGCTAGCAATACATTGGAAACAGCCCACATTGCAACCAGTAGAAAGTGAATAAAGGAACTTTAGTACATACATCCATGAACTACTATGCATCATTGAAAAGCAATGGTGAAACCACAAAAAAATGCCTCTTGATGTGGACGAACTGGAAAACATTATATTGAGTGAAGTTTGACAAACCCAATAGGACAAATATATATGAACAAATATGTATATAAGTGTAAAAATCAAGATAGAGACTTAATTACCAAAGGAACCAGTTTTGTGAGTTTCCAAAGGAGTGAGGGCAAGGGGGAAAGATGAAGCAATGAAGGAGGAGGTTGACAGTATTGACTTGGGTGCAAGAGAAGATAGCTGTCCCTAAGAGGGTGAAGAGAAATTGGGTGGAGGGGTAGATAGACTATAGGGGGTGCTATTGAATGGTTAATGTGTTGAACCATTGAATGCAAAACTGACGATCTGAAATACAAACTTTCTACCTAACTTTCAATGAAAAATTTATTAAGAAAATAACAATCATTTGCTTATATTCAGAAATCTTCAGACTTCATAGAATCTTCTTAGGTATCTGAAGTTCTTTTGCTTTGGAGATCCAAAGGAAGAGTGAGGATCCCCTTGCTGATCCATTCTGCATTTGAAGAAAGAGATAAAGGGAGAGAACCATCAGGGAGGTTTTCCTTCCTCATTCTGTGTGTCAGTTTTTTGCAGGATTTATTTTCCACCAAGAGCCAGCACTGCAGATCACTGTGTGGGACATTCCTTAAACTCATTTAAATTGGGCAGGCTGGAGAATTAGCATTTTTAAAGTTGGGGAGGAAAAGCAGTGCATTATTATTTTTCTGGTACTCTAAGTAGGCGTATGTCTGGAAGAAAGTGGATTTGAGGAGCCCAAACATCCAAATAGCATGAATTTTACTCATAGGTAATTGTCTAGAACAAAGCACAAACTTTGTAAGCTATATCTGTGAACAATAATTACAGTTTTGGGGAAAATGAAAGGTTTGACTTGAAGGCTTTTTAGAAATTATACATAAAAATTCCTCATTCATTGCTGCATATTTTGTTGAGAAATAAAATCAGGGGAATCAGTAGGATACCATTTCTTGTTATCAAATTTTTTTTGATAGGAGATACTTTGATACATCTCATGCCTGTGTAAGGTTGTCCTCATCTGTGTTTGTCCTTGGTCGTTTTGGGTCTAGTTTTAAGGACTCCTGACTTTTTTTCTCTTTCCATTAGAACCAATTCCACAGCCCAATAGACTGTTAAGAAAGTTTGAGAGGTTTTTTTTTTTTTATATACTGTTTCTTTCTCTGAAATTATTCCTCTTTTTTTTAAAACTTAGCAGTATTTCTCCATCCAGTTATACCTTCTTTAGTTATGCCTAAATAATTCTTTCTCAACTTTAGTTCTCATCCCCTTAGGATCTTTTAAGCAATCATCAAGTCTCTCATCAACTATGCTTTTAAGCTTGAAATGGCAGCCTTATTTACCGATGATGCTATTTGAAAAGTGTTTGCAAATAGAAGTTTATTGTTGTGGGTTTCCTAAAGCATTAGGGTAGTAAATCTTTATTTACTTATTCATTTATCCATTGTAATTTGCTTATTTGTGTTACTAAAAATAAAAGACAGAGAAAAATGTTTTCTTTAAAACTGGAAATGTCTAGCTTAGATTATTCTTCCTATATGTAATACATGGAAGTTTTCTCAGACGAATGTAGCTCCATAATATTTCTGTGTAAAACAAATGATATGTGTTCCATAATAACTAAGAAGGCTTTTCAGAAAAGCAAATTAAGCAAGATTCTTAATGCATCAACGGAGTATAGGAATTAAAGAAAAAAGAAACAGTCCTGTGTTCCTGTGCTATCTTTCTCTCTTGTATCTCCCTATAGCTATCTCTCTCCATCTATTTATAAGAAGCTAAACTTCACATTAGATTTAATCCATTAGTTAACAGACTAATATAGAAATAGTTGAGTACTTATGCATTTAAGTACTAGCAGTTAAAAACAAGATTAAAGTCAGAGGTCCTGTCCTTCAAAAGAACATTGAGAAGTAGGGAATGACAACATAGAAACAGATCAAGAGCAAGGGTGACTTGAATTACAGGACTGCATTGTCTTATAGGAAAATTAAAAATAATCACAGGGAAATGAAATGAGTTCCATGTCCAATCCACTTCCAAAATATGGTACTTAAATATATTAAGTTTCTTAAATGGGGGAGGAAATAGTTAAATTGGTTACAAGTGTTTGTTCAGATTTATGTTCTCTTTGAGCTGGAGTTTTTATACTTTGAGTTAATGTAAAATTTTTTAAAGGAGATAATGCTTTGAACCAATCATTTATGAACTTGTTTCACAATTGAAAGTTTGAAAATGTTATTTACAGTGCATCACAGTACAAAGAATTCATCTCATTTACAATCTCATATTGCATTAATTAGAGTTTGGTGCTATGACAGCTAACTAACCTATATGTAAAGATAACCTATTGGGAACATGATATCTATTTAGGATTGTATTTACTGAATTTCATTTAGATAAGTCTGTTTGTATAAAAAAAACCTAGATATTTAAGATTCTGTTTCCCTTCCAATTATTTTTTCTCTTTCAATATTCCAACCAAAAATGGGTTATTTTGCCTCTGGCTTGAGGCAATCATTTATAGTTAAATTATTAATTGATTGAGTGGATCATGATAAAATGATGAGGATTCAGCATTAAATTCACTAGAAATACTCAGAAGGCAGAACAGTTGTCATCTAAGCTTGTAAGTCAAAACAGCATTTTGATGAACAGTATTTGTTCATTATTCCAGTCCCAAACTAAAAAGTTGTATTTTGTGTGGTATCATAGAACTACATGATTTCAATCCAGTCCTCAAATGATAGCAAAACTAGCTAGCCTACAGTGCCATTTTCCACATAGTAGTGTGTATTAGATGTTTTTGCATATCATGCAACCTTCATGTATTATTTCCACAAGCAGGGTATATTAATATTTTTGCATTTTCATGACTCTGGTTGCTTTTTTCCCCTTTCTGTCCAACAGATTTAATGTTACATCTTTGTCTTGGTGCTTTTTAATGTGGAAGTTTGGTGCCCAGAAGCACATTCCCACCTCCTACAGTGGAATTTCTAAAGCATCCCTTTAGGAATTTGCTTTGCATAATTCCTGCCCTGCTCTACAGACTACTTTCCACAATGTGAGAAGAAAGTACTTTTTCCTGGTCAGAGTGGCCATTAGACAAATGAAAAAGGGATGGATGTCATCCAAGGGAACTGTGGGTGCAGGGGCACGCTCATCTCTTGCTTGGATGAGATGCAACAGATGGGCTGCCTGGGGCCTGCCCCTCATGCGGGTCTGAGGGTGATAGTGGTGCACATGGGCAATAGGAGCCACCCAGCTGTGGATCACTTGGACCTGGGCTGTGGAAGGCCCTCCCACAGCGGTCTTTTTGTCCATCTTCAGTGCCATGCACCTGGGTACTGATCAGCTACAGAGAATGCCACCACCCTGAAACATGACAGGGCACTATTACAGTAAAAATTCCCAGTTCCAGTTCTTTGATTTCTCATCCGTATACTGCCAAACTGGATCCATGACGTTTTGACCAGGGCACCTACCTTTACTATAAAAGCATGATCAAAAATGTCATTTGGGACTATTGATTGGAAATGAAAGAAGCTGAAATTCACTTCTGAAAGTATCAGAAAACATGTGTAGTTTATGCATGGGTGTGGTCTGCCAGAATTTAAAAAAATACAATTTTGTCTTTTCTGCCTGTTTTGTGTGTCTGTGCATAATGTTGGTGATGTTTCCTCAGCTTAGAAACGCTCTCTAAGCAATGAGATGTTTAAGTAAAAGTTAGATTTACATCAATATGCTTCACCAAAGTAAATGAAAATTCCAGTCAGACTATTTAATCAGTAGTCTTTATGATAAACAACATTAGGAGACTGAGAAAACCTGACTATTTGGACAGATGATATTTAAAATAAATAAAAAAAACTACTGCTAAATTGGAAAGGGTCAATAGGGTTATGTCCATAGACTTTATCATGTCCCAAAGGCAGGGTAGGCATACAATCAAAAGAGTGCAGGCTTTAGGCTGTAAGCTTTCGTATCTTAAAAAATTGAGGACCATAGTTTGTGTCTTACAGAATTATTTTAAGGATATGAAGAATAAAATAAGATTTCTCTTTGCTTTTGAGTCCCTGCTGACTCATTGTGACCCTATAGGACAAGGTAGAATGGTCCCCAGGGAAGGAGGAGGTTTCTGAGACTGTCACTTTTTAAAGACTCTTTAAAAGTCTTTACTGTCTTTCTTCTGAGGAGTGACCAGTGTTTTCCAACTGCTGTACCTGCAGTTAGCACCAGTCCAATGCATGCTACTTATACCAGCAGAGCACCTTGAACAAGACTTGGCACACAGTAAACTTTCAACAAACAGCAATGACAGTTATCAAGGTGCAGTGAGGGGGTTACTTTTCAGTGTGGGTTTTCAATTTCTTGCCCCACCAATATACCAACAGCGCATGGGAGAGGACAGTTTAGGGAGAGCTAAGGCCGAAAAGGTGGCCTTCCGCCTTTCAGTGAGCCATTCCCATCATCACATGGAAAACGCAGACTCAAGTGCAAGGATGAGTACAAGTGGAACGGAGGGACGCAGACAGCATGGAGTGTTGTATGCGCGCGCTGTACTCCAGCCAGGCGTGCTCACTGGCTCCCCACACAAGCCTTGATGGAGTCTCACACTCCTCTCTCTCTCTCTCCAGCGCCTGAAGCTTCACTGTAAGGACAAAAGTGTCCCGGGTAGCTAGACCATCACTCAGCTACTGCCGTAATTATTCACCTCCAGCAGATTCCGGAATTCTCCACTCTCGGATTCAGGGGATATGTTGTAAGACTCTTTGGAGCCTGGAGGCAATTAGCAGGAGACCATAAAAAATGAAGACCATGGCAATCAAATTGTAACATCTGAAACCGTCCAGAATTGTGAGAGTAAACTTGATACATTTTGAAAAAGAAATATCTATCATTTGTCTGGTGGTTTATTTCAAGAAAAGTGAATAAATTTGAAATAAAAAGTATTGGTTTTCACTTAGCAATTCAGTCCTAATACATATTGGAGCCCTGTCACACAATTGCCTGAGGTTCCTATCTCTGAGTTTCTGGGTAGGAACAAATAAAAAGGATTAGAAATCAACAGCCCTCACATGAAATATGCTATAAAAATGATACATTTTTTCATGTTTATACTTTAATTTTTATTTATGTTAATGTTCTCAATGGGGTGGTGGCGGCAGGTAGGCACTAAATGAAAATAGGTTGTAATTGAAATAAGGGAAAAGATTCTTTTAAAAAAGTAAACACAGAGAGAAAATAAGTAAACACATGATTTTTCTCATAATGCTAAGCTAATCTTCATTAAAACTCCAGTTCCACTTAACTATTTCTGTCTATATACCCAAATATTCAATAACAAAAATTAGTTATAATGCAAGGAGACTTCAAAATTTGGGGGTAGTTGCGGAATGAAAAGAACAAGGGATTTTTCTATCAACTTTTTGAAAACCCCTTGTATAAATGTGTTAATTAGCTCACATGGAAGATGTGAGCATAAACACATTTAGAAGTACTGATATTTCAGAAACCCAATAAAATGCCTGCTTCTGCAAAAGTATCAGTCTGGAAAGGAGGAAGTGGCTTAGGACAGGTTTTGCCCTCTGTGACTGTGATTATAGTTCTAATGCTATGTTGCCTTAAACCGTGCCAATTTCATTTCTACAGTGAAATATGCTTGAGAGGATGGGAAGAAAACTGATTATTTAATCAAAGGGAGAGCAAAAGGCAATGTATTCTACTGTATCTCAGAGTAGGGGTGGGGGTGAAGTAGGGAAACCTCGGGAAGTATTGTACTAATGGTACTTTTATATTTTAAGCAACAAATAAAATAGCAAAACATTTTCCCCGTCATAAAAACTGACTTTGATCCCCAGAACAGCCATTGAGTGGAAAATTGAACCACAATATAATTGCTTTCCCTGTGACCGATAAAGTGGTGTAACAAATTTTGTGTTTGAATGATAAAATCAGCAATTGGCCCCTAGCATTTCCCTCTGCCATTCCTCCAAGGACACTCAAGTCCCATCAAGCTCCAGGGCAAGAGAAAGGGTGGAAGAGCTAACTGTAAATCTACTCCAAGTTGTTGTTGGGGATTTCCTGTGCTTTGCTTTAAGATATAAAAATAAATAAATAAGACGCCCCCACCCCCTATAATGCCTAACATAAATCACTTCTGAGTGTGGGGGTGGGAGTAGGGAGAACCTACTGGTAGAAGAGAACTGATAACAGACGCTAAAAAGAAAGAGAAGAAAAGGGGGGGGGGATATACCTAACTAAAGCAAAACTGAGAGGGGGAAAAATATTTTACACAAGAGTAAAATTTTGTTAGAATGGGGAAAATGGTCTTAATAGTCCCATGCCAAGTGCCACAGCTGTTTGACACAGAGGCAGCAGCCAGAAAGACACTCTTTGCAAGAAGGAAAACGAGCTGTGTTTGTGAGCTGATTATAACCGGATTTAGCTGGGGAAAGACCCACCAGCACTTTGAATGCACACGCATGGCAAAGCAAGCTCTCGCGTCTCCTAATGCACATGAAAGTGCCCATTCCATTGCCTTTTTTTGGAACAATGACCCTCGAATAGCAGCTACTCTTGGGGAGTTCCGTGTATTCCTCTTCATACTCTTTTGGTTGACATGTTGTCCAGAAGAGGATAATTCCTTAGTACATAGAGCAGGCACTTCATTTTTGTATCAGTTTGTCTGGCAGAACTCTCAATTAGATGAAGATCCTACAGAGAAAGACTTGCAGGTTTAAGCCAGGTGTTTTAAGTGGAAGTTCATACTTCTCTGGAACATTTGCTTGGCAAATCTGAATCCCTGTTTGGCCACCCAAAGCTAGCCACTGAAATACAGTCAGACACAAGCAGAAAAGATATCATGCACAGTGCTTCCAGTTTGTCCTGGAGTGCTCAGGCAGAGACCTCATGAAAAAGATTTTCAAAGACCAACTGTTTTCAGACCTCCCAGAAACATTTGGTTGACTATATGATTATTCTCACATATACAGAACCCCACCCAAGAGCACTTGGTTCTTGAATTGACGAGAACCTGTGACTGGTAAGTGTAAGATCACTTGAGTCAATTCTTTCCTCTGTTTTCTAAATTTTCTCCAATGAGCACATACTGTCTATACGTGAGTATAAGCTGACCCAAATATCAGCTGAAGCTCCTAACTTTACCACAACAACTCCATTAAATGTGTGCTGAAAAACCTGAGTTATGGTCCAGCCTTTATTCTATAGTTAATTTATTTTTATCACTTTTAAACTTTTCATAAAGACTTTCATTTTGGAAATTATATGTCTTACACAGAACTCTACAGGGCTCCTAGTGTAAGCATTGCCCACCACAACAGTTAGTAATTCATGGACACGTCGCACCTCTCTGATTGCTCTGAAGCAGAACAACCCACAGCAATTCCTTTGTAAATATTTTCATGTGAAAATATTTAAAAGTTAAAGACAAAAATATCACCACAATTTATTTTCCTGCCTGAGGGGTTAATTTTTTTTAATTCTGTCTTCCTTTCTATTCATGATACTGTGAAACTTCTATAAATTTCCTGTAAATTTGTGATGACAAAATGAATTTATAATCATTATATAGATAAAATCCTATCCAAATTGCATGTACAGGAGTATTTGACTCCTGATCTAACTTTACAAGTTGGAGAAGCAAGTCTTCTTGCTTTGAAGCAGAGCTCAAATTGCCTCCACTGTCCAACTTTTTACTAACGTGGGCAACGACGGTCACCTCTCGTGGCACACTGCTCCTCTGCTCCTCTTTCGTTGTTGTTTTTAGCTTTAGGAAGGTCCTCCTCTTGGTCTCTGACCTGCTTCCAAGCCAAAAACCAAACTCACTTCTCTACAATGAATCCCGACTCCTAGTGATGCCCTGTGGATGTCGGAGGCTGTAAATAGTTACTGGAGTTGAAAGTCCAGTTTTTCTTCTGAGGAACGACTAATGGTTTCAACTGTTAATGAGGTAATAGGAATCACTACACCACCAAGGTTCCTGCTTAGGCAAGTATCATAAAGTTTTTCAACTCCATCAATAAGTGACTTTAGGCCCCTGGCCTCTAGTCTTCTAGATGGACTATATGCAGCTCATTTGCATAACCCCACCCCTTCTTTTGATGGAAATTACAAGACAGTGGTGAGAAAAGGCATTATAAAAGTAATTTGATGGCTTAACAGGTCCATAATTTTTGGCAGTTCATATAAAACTTTAATCATTTAAAAAATCTAGCTTCTTTATTTGTTTTTCAAATTTTTAAGAACAGTCAAATGTTCTTGGAATTTCCCATCATTTAGAATTTGCCAATTGCATTCCAAATTTAAGTTTTATCTGGTTAAATTTCATTTTTATTCCCTGTATGTGTGTATGAGCAAAATAGATACTACGTATTTCCCCTACTAGGTACACAGTTCAGTCACAACATTTGTTTCTAATATTACCTGCTACTCATATAATTCATGAAAGGCTGCTCAATGTGTCACTTTTAAAGTGCAAATGTAATAAGGATTCCTCCTTAAGCATTGCCCCTAACGGAGAGGTAATGAGTTCTGGGTGGGATTAGGAAGGATCATTTCTAGTATCAGTTCTGGATTTTGTTTCCTTCAACTGCCAGGCAAGAGGGTTGTTTTCTAAGATTCCTTGTGCACCAGGATATTTTAGGTCTTCTATCTTTACTTCAGGAGCCCCGGTGGTGTAGTGGTTGGGCTGCCATCTGCATGGTGGGCAGTTGGAAACCATTAGCCGCTCTTCAGCCTAAAGATGGGACTTTCTACTCCCGTAAACAATCACAATCCCAGAAACACACAGGGTACTACTATGACTCAGCATTGACTCAGATGGCAGTGAGCTTTTTTGCTTTTGTCTTTTGAGCTTTACTTGATCTGTGCTTGCATGTCAGTATCCTTACATGTTGGGGATGAGACCACACTTGGAAAATATGATATCTTATTGGGTAGTATAATAGGCTCTACTTTCCCCCTGTATTTCTTAGTAGAAATGATAAGCACCAGTAGATACACACTAGCAGATAAGACTGCAATCAGAATCCAGAATCAAGTGAAATATGATCATTGAAAATTTGAATTTAATACTGATACTAAATTACACTTGTGTTAGGCCGGGTAGAGTAGAGGAACAAATTTCATAGACATGCATATGGATATGAGGAAAGTTTATATATAAGAGAAATAGGACATTAAGAAAGCATCCCAATCAAGTCCAGTACAAAGTCATAAGTCCGATATTTACTGATATGCCTGATATCAGTCTATAAAGTCTCCTTCCGACTCACGAAGTCACAGGTCAATGGGTGCAGAGTCTTGGTGCCAGCAGCGGTCTCCACATGGCTTCCAGGGATCAGGGTCCATCAACAGCAAAAGTAACTTATCGCTGGCAGAGGTCTCCTTGTGGCCGCCCCAGCTTCAGAGGTCTGGCTCCATCAGGACAAAGCCATGTGGTCTCTCCACCAGCTCCTCTAGCTTCTCGAATGCTGCCATCTTGTCTTGTCCATGATTCATCGCCTCTCACTAACTCTCCACAACATCTTCACGAGGGAAATATCGTGAGATTTCCCAGAAGTCTCAGGAGAAAGCCATGCCCTCATAGAGGCCTCAATGGCTACTCAATGGCTATCTCCAGGTTAACAGGCTAGACTCCACCCTACATTTCAATCATAAAATTAACATAAGCATATGACTGCCACAATACTCTATTTTTCAGACCAGAAGTTGCTCTCCCTCCCTCCCCCAAAGTGGGGGAAGAATTAGGGTGTATCTTATTGTCCAAAGGTGAGCGTTTTAGTGTACTGGTACTCTGTGGTTCAGAATACTTTTTCTTGTTTTTCTGCTCTAGAAATTAGGTGTATCTTATGGTCAGGTGAGTCTTATGGTCCAAAAAATATGGTAATTTAAAAAAGAATCACTGATAATGATGATTTAGCTAATCATCTAAGCTATATCCTAAACAGCTATAGATTTGAATCCTTCTGCACATAGGAAGGATCTTAGTCACAAATAAAGAAATAATGAGGACATTAGTGGTTACATGTTGAACTGCTACGAGAGAATTCAGCAATTCAAAACCAGAAGCAACTCTTTGAGAAGAGGTTTTCTACTTTGGTAAAGGGCAGTTTGCCATTATGAGTCAGCATCAACCCAATGGCAGTGAGTTGGATTTGAGATCTCATTGCAAACATTCAGTGAGAAGTAATGTGTGTAAAGCAATTAGTTTCTGGCAATGAATAAGTACTTCTTATATCACCACTCTCATTCATATTTAGGAGAAAAGTGGTCTGCAACTGGAGCACAGGAACATTTTGCTATATACGTGATCAACTGTGAACTTTCTGAACTGGAATTTTGTGTTTTTCTTATATAACGTCATTTTAAAATGAGTTGACATCAAGTAAGTTTCAACTCATAGGACCAAGCAGAACAGAGTGCAACTGTTTCCACAGTGTTTCCAAGGCTCAACAATCTTCCTGGAAACATGCTGATACATTATTCTCCCACAGAATGACTGATAAGTTCAAACTACTGATTTTTGGTCTACCGTGAGAACTTAGACACTGTGCCACCAAGGCTCTTTCTTCTCATATTCAAACATCAGCAATGAACCCCAGGTGTATGCATAGATAAGAAATATTCTGAACTCATTTCTGATCTTAATTCTGCTTTTGGGCCCTCCAGTTCATTGCCATCCAATACCAAAAGAGACTGAAAGCAGTGGAGACTATAGAAAAGCAAGTGTCTTCTGCCATCTATTTGACCTCCATGCTCTTACTTCCTCCATATTGCTCTCTACTTACAGATGGAGTGACCTTGTAAGAACATATACTTTTCAAATCTTACACTGGTTATCCTTCACAATATTTTCCACAGGTACTATGGAAGCCAACCTCAGTCTATCTCTCTGTTGTGATTTCTCTCTTCTGGGGTCCAGTTGTGTAGCCTTGCTTTCCTCTGCCAAGGTAGGCTGCTTGCCATTCCAAATTCCTGGAATTAACCTTTATAGGAACTTCTTCAAATCTTCACTGGTTGATTTATTAATTTTTTCCTTTTCATTGATTTACTGGGGGCTCTTACAGCTCTTATAACATTCAATGCATCATTTGTATCAAGGATATTTGTACACATGTTGCCATAATCATTTCCAAATATTTTCCACTTGAGCCTGGCTTATTCTCTTCATTCAGATTCTCATTATAAGTTGCTCCTCAGGGAGGCCTTCTAACTTTAGCTTCCCTAAAATGACCACTTTATTCCCTTACACTTCAATAGTGCTGCCACTGCCTTATTTTCTTCCATGTCACATATAACACTACATGACATTAAGTCATGCATAGTCAATTTTTATTTGAAATAATTATCTTCTATGAAGCATTTATGAATTTTGAATTAATGAATAATATTAATTAATAGGGAAATAATCCATAGCTCCTAGGAAAATGTGGAGTAAGCCACTGTAAACAATATTTTGGTCAATTGATCAACAGTAGTTTTGTTTATCTCTCTTTTTTAGTTTATTAACATTGAACTCATGACTAGCAGCACTATATCATGTCTGAACAAAGCTCATAGAACAAATAAGGCATGTTTTATAGCCTCTTTGTGTTTATGAACACTACTACACTGCATGTTAGCACCCTGCTTGCGGGCTGTTTTAGAAAAATCACCAACAAGTAAAAGATGCAAAGTATGAGGCTCTGGATCAATGGGGAAGTCACACAGTATGTGACTTGAAACGGAAGGCAGAATAGCATATTATCCAGCCTCATTTGGGAGTGTGTGTCAGGAGACTCAATTTTCCCACACTGTGCACATGCTCATGTATGATTGCAAATGTGCTGTGGACTTCAATTTTGATGTTACTCTTAGGTTTCAATAAGTTATTGGATCCATGAATATAGGATTTGCAACTAAAGAGATTGGTTATACTTCCCTGCATATTAGTTTATGTTATTTGCCCATAATTTTATGGGCATCTGTGTCTGTTTAGTCAGTCTCTGACAATATTGCATCTAGCACCCCTCTGCACTACACACTGATTTGTCCCATTAGGTGCCCTCCTAAGTATTACCAGGAACACTGAATGAGTAATCATGTAAATAAAGGAAAGTAGAGAGGGTGTTATGGATTGAATTTTATCCTCTAGAAAAGTTATATTGAAGTCCGAGCTTTTAGTAGCTGTAGATGTGATAGTGTTTGGAAATGATGCCTTGGAAGGTAAACCAAAGCTTAAAACGAAACTCCGGCCATTGAGTCCATTCTGACTCACAGCGACCCTATAGGACAGGGTAGAACTGCCCCTGTGAGTTTCTGAGAGAGTAACGCTTTATAATTTTCTGACATCAAAGAGCCAAAAATTATATCATTATAAATGAGGTAGAGTACAGATTGGGGACCCTAAAGCTCACCAATAGGTGAAGCAATATCCACTTACAGAGGAGTTGCAGTGAGGAGATGAGCTAATTAGGGTGCAGTGTAGTAACAATGAGATATGCAACATTCCTCTAGTTCTCAAATGCTTCCTCCCACCCACTGTCATGATCTCAACTCTACCTTAAAATCCAGCTAGACCAAGGGATGTACAGTGGATCCAGAAACATGGGGAATCCAGGATAGATGATCCCCTCAGGACGAGTGGCGGCAGTGGTGATTCCGGAAGAGTTGAGCAGAAATGGGAAACCAATTGCAGGGATCTACATATAACCTCCTCCCTTGGGTACGGAAAGCAGGGAAGTGGGTGAAGGGACACATCAGACAGTGTGTGATATGAAAAAGTAATAACAATTTGTAAATTATTGAGGGTTCATGGGGGAGGGGTAATAGGGAAGGAGGGGAATTATGGGGACCTAGTACTGGGGGCCTAAATGGAGGGAGGATGTTTCTAGAATGGTGATGGCAACAAGTGTATAAATGTGGTATGCCTACAATTGACGTACATATTGATCGTGATGGAAGTTGTATGAGCCCCCAATAAAATGATTTGTTTTTTTAGAAAAATAAGGAGGGGGAAAGAGGAGCTTATGCCAAGAGCTCAAATAGAAAATATATTGGAAACGAAGATGGCAATATGTGTACAAATATGCTTGATAGAAATGAAGCATGAAATGTTATAAGAGCTGTAAAATCTTTTGGGAAAGAAAAAACTTTTTAAGTGTAGAAAACTCCATCTGCATCTTGGAGAGTGGCTGGTGGTTTCAAACTGCTGACCTTGCAATTAACAGCTCATCACATACCACAGCTCCATATACTGTCCTAATTCAATCTGAGTAATATCCTTAAGAAAGCTCAAGAGAGACATACACAGAGAGACAAAGATGTAAGAAAATGTGAAGATGAATACAGAGTTTGGGGTGATTTAGTTGAAAAATCAAGAAGCATCAAAGATTACCCAGAATCACCAGAAACTAGGGAGAGTCAAGGAAAGATTTTCCTTCAGTAAGAGCATGGCCCTGTGAGACTTTCAGTTTAGACATCTAAATTTTCTTTTATTTAAAACCACTTGTTTTGTGATATTTTATAAAGGTATTGCTGAGAAACTAACATATAATATTTAGAAGTAGTGTTTGTCAGCAAAGTAGAAGAAAGAATCTGGGATTAGAAAAACAAATTTTATGCCCCATCATGAGACAAAAATTATTTCCTATGGCATCAAGTGAAGAATTAAAGATGATGTATTGGTGAGTGAATTGTGTCTGATACCCTAGGTAACACTGGAAACTAACTTGAAATGTTTGGAGAGAATATTGCGTAGTTTGAGTTACTTCTAAGGTTTTGGTCACCAAGAAAAGACTGTATGAATATTTAAAAGCATAATTAATTTTAATGATAAAAACAGCAAGTACTGGAAGTCACATTATCCTTTAAGCAATTAAGGATATTAGCCCAGAAACTGGAGGCAAAGTCATGATGAATGGCAATAGATCCAGTTGGGAAAAGTGCGTGGTAGAGTGTTGTCAGGGACAGATAAAGCTAGGTTCAGTGCTAGTCAACTTTGTTTATGATCTGGTTAAAGGGACTAGGAAGAGAGTCCTGGAAAGTGTAGATGGCACAAATTCAGAAACATTATCAATGCAAGGGAGGACAGAGGAGGGAGATCAATGGATGGGCAAAGGAAAAGTGAATATTTTTTTGGAAGAGCTACAAGAGAAAGTACAGATGAAACAGTAATAGCAATAATAAAGAAAATAGAGTTCTAGAAGTAACTAAAAATAATAAGATTTAAATTTGATTGAAGTTCTAGCAAAAGTAAAGGGTTAATAGAAGGTGTGAGCTCCCTAGGTACCTGGAAATCTAGGCTATTAAAATGCAAGTGACTGTGGGGAGATGATAACTTTCTTGAATGTCCCTTCATTCACTTTATTCCTTTCTAAAGAGTGAGTGTGGAAGAGATCAGCTGGCAATTCCCAGACCCCACATTCAAAATACTGGCACCCCAGGAGATAATGTATTAAGTCTCTCAAAGTCAGGCTAGCCCAACTCACTGAAGTCTTGTACACTCAAATGTATCAAATTGTCTTGCTGATCAATCAGAGTTGTTTAACATACTTGTATGAGGTAGACTCAAGCTCTCTTATTATAAAAGGTGTACAGGAGTCAACATTCTCAAGATAAAAGAAAAGGAAATCTGTTTACATTTCATACTTAAGAGGAGGCAAAGAGAAAGGGGAGGAAGAGTAAACCAAAAGAAAGTGTACAGAGGATTCCAAGAGTATGTATATTGGATCGTGTAAGAGGGTAAACAAAATGACTTAAGAGTCTATTCTCCCTTGCTAATCACCAAGTACTCTACTTTTCACTAGCAAGGACATTACTAGATAATTCTCTGTTGGAAAGCCACTGTTGTCCTTTACATTGTAGGATGTTAGCAGCTTTCCTAATCTCCAGCCACTGGATGCTGGAGGCATCTTCCAGTAAGTCATGTCAGCCCAAAACAACCACAGCGGGTACCATAGGCCTCCTTAAAGACAACCTTCCTTCCTTCCTTTCAGCTTCTCTATCTCTCCACGGCCCATTGAGAACCACCAAACTAGATCAATAGCTTTCATGACAGAAAGAGCAGAAACATTCTCCAAACTGACAAGTGTTCCTAAAGATCTCTAATAGGAAAGGATCGTGGAAGGTGGCAGCTTACAGCAGGAGCCTTACATCCATGATGAGAATACATATTGAGTCAATCCCATTGAGTTCTTTCTGACTATTGACCTGCAATGCAAAATCTACCTCTTTGTACAGATTCTGGGTACCCCACTGGCTGACATAGTCCTTAACGGATTTAAATATATTTAACCGGTTACTGTGTTGAAGATGAATCCATTTTTTCATTTGTGATCATAAAGGCATTGAACTCTGGCTAATTCTCACATTGCCATCATGTTTGTAAGACTTCCATCTTCTTGCCCTGGACTTGCCCATTTTAGAGGATTGACTCCTGGAGATATCACATCCTGGCTTTCATCAGTCCACCCCCACCTTTCCCAGAGAACTGCTGCACTCCTCTGAGACTTGCTTCTGCTGAGCCAATGCAGAGGTTCCTTCCCGGAATTTTGATCAGAAGGGACGGCTGCACGGTAGCCTGGCCAGATGTATGCCAAAGCAACCCATTCTCAAGTCAAGGAAAGCCTTGCTGGGACTGTCATCCTGTGGTCTAAGTGTGGAGCCCATCGACCTGTATTGCTCATAAACATAATCGAGTGAATCAGATTCACTGCAGCTTCTAACTTGATGGAGCAGCTCTGCAAAAGCACATCGGAGGGTTTTAAGTATTGATTAAGCACCACAACATTAATATGATTTTTGCCTCTAGTCAACTGCTTTTTCAGAATACTCCCAGTAGAGATGACGAAAGTTTCTCTGATTCCAGCTGAATACTAATGTGGTAAACTTTTAGTGACCATTTGACCCAGGTCTTTTCTGCCTTCCTCCCTTCTACTCCCCTCCCCCTTTCTCTTCTAAACTCCGGAGAAAATCGCTTTCCAGGGTTCATGTAGTGCTCCCATGTCTTCTCGACATGCCACTGACGCAGTGACTGATGGTTCACAGTGCTGGCTTCCTTGACCTCGTCAACATCAGAAACTGCTTTCAAATCTCAGTCATCTCTGACAGCCTTTGAGCAGAGAAATGAGACAGTCTTCCTGAGACAAAGGCTTCTGGCCTGGGGTAAAAAATTCCTTTTGAAAAAAAAATGTGAACACTCTACAGACCACACTGCTTTCCATTCATCTTGCAGGCTGGCCCATCCATCCCCACCTCCATATTAGCTTTCAGACATTATAGCCTTTTCTATTTCTTGCTGCACAGTCACAGTAGCTCGGGTATTTTTATATGATAATGGCTGCTCCTAGACTCACCTGCTGAGCAAAGCAAGTTCATCAAATCTACAGCAGCAGCAGCTAATTAATGGCTTTTGATGATCAAAGTAAGTGTGAATCATACTTCTTAAGGTAACACCCATTCGACAGCATAAAAAAAGGGAAAAAAATTTTAACCTGAGCAATAATGCAGAGAACAATCTGTTTGAATCAGAATGGTATTCTGGATTTTTAAAAATAGGGCAAGAGTGTGCAAAAAGGAGTTTTGGTGGTGTTGTGGAGAAGCATTTGACTACTAGCCCCAAGGTCAGTGGTTCAAATCCTCCAGCTGCTACACAGGGGAAAGACTAGGCTATCATACACTCAGAAACCCTACATAGGTTTGCTTTGCAATGGCACAAGCTTGATGACAATTAGTTTTTTATTAGTTGGTTGGTTGAGTAGTTTCTTTATTTATTTGGTGTAATATATAAATAGAGCCCGATTATGTGATCTGATAATTAAAGCAAATGCAAAACAAGTCCTGACTGCAAATACTTAGTTTTCCCCATTTATTATGTATAAAATCCTGATATATTTAATCTCAATTTTCTTGTCTAGGTAATGAAATAAAATGACTATTCCCCAACCCCTGATGGACTCCAGCCTTTTTTTATTCACATTGAGGAATGATGAGAATCATTTAGATCATTAAAGAAGAATACAGTAAAATAACAAAACACATATCTTTTTCTATTGAGTTCTTTGTAGTCAGCCAAGTTGATAGCATCATGGGCCTGTGGCACAGGTAGCTGCTTGTTCTCTAGAGCAGCACAAAATAGTAAGTCTGGACTTGTTGCTGGGAACTGGCTATGCAGCCACAGGCTGCCTCCTCTTCCCATGGAAACATGCTTTGCGTCCATGTGAGTGAGACCATGCGATGGAGTTCTGATGAATGGAATGGTAGTGGCCCTGAAGGGCATCACTTAGAGCCAGCGGTTCTCAACCTGTGGGGCACAACCCCTTTGGGGATCAAATGATCCTTTCACAGGGGTTACACAATTCATAGCAATAGCAAAATTATAGTTATGAAGTAGCAATGAAAATCATTTTATGGATGAGGAGGTCACCACAACCTCCAGAACTATATTAAAGCATCATGGCATTAGAAAGTTTAAGAACCACTGACCTATAGATTGACAGAAAGAGCTACAGTTAATAGATTGGGCCAATAAAAATACTGGTTTTCCCAGTGAGAAGCAAATTTTGGGTAATTTTATGACAGATATTAAATATTATTCATTATTTATCTGAAATTAAAATTTAACTGAGCATCTCCCCCCCTTTTCAGCTGACAACACTACTTCCCACATAAGAGTCTCTCTTGATATCTACACCAAGAACGACTTGGAGACCATGTTGAATATACAAGCCTCCTCCTGTCTGGACTCCTGATTGCCTGTGAGTAACAAAGGTCTAATCCTGCCTCAGATAGGATTTTATGGCAAATAAAGAAATCTACCCACGATGTGTGAAGTCACTGTGATCTCAGCCTTGGTCTTTCTGGTATATCTTAGAGAGATTGTTGTCCTTTTTTCCAAAGGAACTTTTCCTTAAAAGAGAAGCAGAGACTTTCTTAGCTCAAAAAGAACTTAAGGGCTATCTTGCACAAGTCGCAATTTTCATAGAAGACATGATTAAGTTCTAGACATAGGAAATAACCTCATTCTATTGTCTCTTTATGACAGAGCCAGGATTTGAACTACATTAGAGCTGAAATCCTGAGCACTAGTGTTACAGATGATTGAGGTTTACAGTGAGAGTCTAAAGTCTATCTTGAGTCCCCACATTGATTCAGCTTTCATGGAGGCTTTTATCCCCCTTGACAGGCAATGTGAAAAGCTTGTCCTACTGCCAAATGTATTTGTAAGTAGGAGACCATCAATTCCTTAGCTCTGCCTAGGAGGGGTAATCCTGCCCTGAGAAACTTGCCTGAGGATGTCCTTGGACTTAGCTTCCCATCGTTGTTAGTCCAGGAGCCCTGTTGCCAAAGTGGATTATGCTTTGGATTTCTCAGGTTAGCAGTTCAAAATCAGCAGCTACTCTGAATGAGAAAATCAAGACTTTCTATTCCCATAATGATTTACAGGCTCACAAACCTACAGGGATAGTTCTACTTTATCCTAAAGTCACTATGAATCAGAGTCACTCAATGTCAGTGAATTGTGATGATTAGTTATATCCTGACCAAAAGGTCAGAGGGCCTTGAACCCACCTTAAAAGTTTTTCTAATCTGCAAAAGTGTGTCTGTCCCAAATGTGGTTACTACCCCATTTCTGTAGTTCTGTGACCTAAATGTGTTAATCTGCCACTATTCATAATTTTGTGAGAGCTTCATTTGTGTTCCCTGTTCTAGCTAAATATACAAGTGCTGAATCCATGGGCACATGTATGACCTCCTGTTGATGGTCGCCCTCACCCATACGATTTGTTATTGTTTTGTCTTTTTACAATTTAAGAATAAACAACTGGACCTCCATCGATTATCTTTTAATTTGGAATATCCTTTCTCCTCTTCTACCTATTTGTCTACCTAATACCTTTTTAAATGTTTTTATATTAGCCAGGTTGATAGCATCATGGGTCTGTGGCACAGGTAGATGCTTGTTCTCTAGAGCAGCACAAAACAGTAAGTCTGGACTTGTTGCTGGCTCCTGGCTATCCCACCACAGGTTGCTTCCTCTTCCCATGGATATATCCTTTGCATCCATTTGAGAACATATGATCGAGTTGTGATGACTGGAATGGTAGTGGCCCTAGTGCATCACCTAAAGCCAGTGGTATCTTTAGGTATCTTTCTCATGTATTCATTCTGTACTCCAAAAAAATGGATATATGAGTAGTACCTGCCTTAGGTGTTTGTCTTTGATTTGATATTTATAAGGAGGCATTAAGGACACAGTATTCATAAGTTCCATGGTAAAACATTCAACCCAGGACTTTTCGAATGATTCCAGACAGCAAGGTGAGTGGCTAACATGATGCTGACTGAGTTTCCCTAGTGCCCAGGCATACACTGGGATCTTCCCAGTGCCACCCCACTCTTCCTTTGCGCTCTTAAGGAGCCAAGTGTTATCTAAGGCCCTTGGTCAGCACATTTCATCTGCAAATGGTCCTGGGAGGTGAGCAGGGTTGAGCATTTTTCTTATCCCTATTTAACCAAAGAGAAAATTGAGCCCCATGGAGGTTAAATGACTTCGATAACGCCACAGGGAGTTCATGGCAGAAAGCTGGGCTGGAGGAAAGTGCACAGAGCTCCAATCCTTTGTTTCTGTAAGCCTCCTATAGAAACTGTGATCTGGTCCTTTCCACGTGCCCTCCTCTTTGAGGGAAGGGCCTTATTTGCCATCTCAAGGGGCACATGGGGGGTTGTGGGCACTGCAGCTCAGAGGCTCCATAGTGCACTTTGGCCTCTAATGAAGCTGTTGCCACTTTTTCTTCCTCTGTGCCCTGCAGGAAAGTACCACAATACTGGGGGACCTCATTAAAAGAGGCCCATTAGCGGGAGGCAAAGTGCAGGGAAAAGAACAGGGACCTGTTCCTCACATCCACAGCCCGGTCTGCGGTTACTTCCCTCCAGCGGTTCGGTCTCTCCACTCTCCACACAATTTCTCCCTCCTTGCTCCCCCAATTCCAAATTCACTAAAAATAAATCTCCCATTAGCTTCACTACTGCCTTCTGAAGGTGCACAGCAATAAATTGAATTTCCAATTTAAACTGGAGCTAGGCAAGAAGAGATGGGGCGAGTGCTGTTTGCCCATGCTGTCAACCTATAGCAATTGTTCCTGACAAAGCAGAGAGGCGCCTGCTACTCGGATTCCCTGTGTTTTCTTCCTAGTAGAGATGGATTTGCATTCTCTTCTAATCCGGTCCAACTGCCAGGGCCAGGCCCTGAGGGCTTGGATTCGGCCAGAGTTCTGTAGGGTCTGTGCCTGGGAGAGTTGCTGGTATAAAACAAGCAGGGAGTCTGGGAGGCTCGACTTTAATCCCCAGCTGTGCCTTGGTATTTTTTCTCATTAAGTGCATCAGGGTTATCGAAGCTGGGAGAATGGTTACAGATAAGTTCCACAATCCATGAATGTCACTTTGTCATTTTCATTCCTCCCCCCAGAGAACAACCTGATTATTGCGAAAATCATCATACACCACCTGGAATTTAGCATCCCAGATGAACTGGGATGAGAGCCGAGGACCTGACAATAGCAGCAACAATGGACTGAGCTCTTACATGCATTTTTGAAACTTTTTTGCTGGTCCATCAAGTCGATGTGATCAGAGTCCTAGCTGCTTCTTATGCACATGACTTTGAGAATTACTGGAGAAGAACTACCCATTTTATAGATAAGTGTAGCGCTAGAAAGTGCCTCATCAGATTAGAAGGATAACTTTTGAGTGGATAAGAGCTATTTCATGTATGTCAAACCCTTTGCCATCCAGTGGATTTCAACTAGGAGCAATTCTATATAGTATTTATGGGAGTACGTTCCTTCTTTTTGCTCCAACTAACCAGCTGATGAGTTTGAACTGCCAATCTCTTGGCTAACAGCACTATGTGATCAGGTTCCTACTCTATTCATAGCCTACTAAATCTAGGGAAGGTATGTTTTCTTAGCGTTAATCTCCTATCTTTGATTGGCAGAATATATGCAAAACCACCATCATCACCACCACCACCAATAAGAGCAACAACAACAACAACAACAGCAAGTCTATAAATAGTACAAGATCTGTTTGTTGATCCTTCGGAGTGCTTTCTGATCGAGTCTGATGAGTGCCATCTCCTGACCCCAAATTCTATTTTTGGTATCCCCTAGGGACTTTGTTGTTCTGCTTCCCTTGCTGTTCTGTTGCATGCCCTTAGTGTTTCACCTTAGTTCGTTGGGGCCAGCTCAGGCACAATTCCCATTCTTTGCCTGCAGTGTTGTTTTCTGTAGTGCTATGTGTCAAGGAGGGACTTGGTGTCTTATAGCAGAGGCCAGGCCTATGTTATGGGAACGTAGGTGAGTAAGATATTTGTTGTGCTTAGGGACAGATGTTCTCTGCAATTTTTACCTCTCCAAGGAGACTATTAGCAATGTTTTTGCTTTTCACAACTCAGTTTGGAGGGTTGTGCTGATGTCATCTAGGGAGTAGAAGCCAGAGAGACTTGTCACCTCTTTACAATGTGCAAGTCACTGTCCACAGCAAAGAATTACCTTTGGTCTAGATTGGCAGTGGCAGCAAGGTTGAGAAATTTGCTGTAGACCCAACTCATGGGTCCTTTTGCTACTTTATTAGCCAATTGAAACAGAATGGGCCCTGTGCAAAAGATACAGAAAGGGATTCTATTGTCTACACTGAAATGGAGAGTGTGAAGGAATCCTGGCTGAAATGCCATCCTGTCCTCTATAACAGACATTTGGCATCTGGGTTCCTTATCCCTTCTGATTTCTGGAATTCTGACTTCTTCCTACCTATATGCTGTTTAGTTGTCAAGAGAAAAACACAAAAAACAAAGAAGTCAGGCTTGTAAATGTTATATGTAGACAAGATTTATGTCAAGAAATGACTTACACATTTGTAGAAAGAAGGTTCTGGTCCTATTCAAATCAGGCTTCTCCTGAACAGTCTAAGCAGATGAATAAGAAGCAGGAAGACGAAGTAGAGACAGTATAAGGTTTAGGTTGGAGGATGCAGAGGTTCAAATTCAGCTGAATGAATTCAACTTCAGTAGTCCACTTATAGTACCCTGGATTGGCAGGTGATACAACAAGAGATCCAAGAACATGATTCAGATAGGATCCAGCTCTGGCAGAAGGCACAGGACCAGAGAGTTGTCCTTGTGGGTTTCTAAGACAGTTTTTTGCAGGGGCAGAAAGTCCCATATGACTAGCAGCTGGTGGTTTGAAACTGGTGTCCTTGAGGTTAGCAACTGAACTCAGAATCCACAATGCCAGCAAGACTTAAGGGTAAATCATAGCAGAAGGAATATTGGTTTCATGGTTTCAAAACTATTCTTAGGAAGCTGAACTTTTCTGAAAGTCTTATTAAGTTTCCAAATAGAGAGAGTTGCTAGTGTCAATGAATTGATTACAATCAATAGGGACCTATGCAAAGCAAAAGGAAACACTCTCTGGTCTTCTGCCATCCTCAGAATTGTTCCTATGCCTGAGCCCACTATTACTACCAAAGTGCCAATTCATCTTCTTGCAGCCCATCCTCTTTGGCCCATACCCTCTACTTTGCCAAACATAATCTCCCTATCCAAGGGCTGATTTTTCCTGGCAACATATCCAAAGTAATATAGGACTGAATATTGCCATCGTTGTCTTTAAAGATCTTCCAAGACAGATCTGAATGGTCTTTCAGTAGTCCATGATAACCTCCATGTTCTTCTACAGAACCACAATTCAAACACATTGATTCTTCTATTATCTTCCATATTCAGTGTCCAATTTTTACATGTATATGAGGCAATTGTGAATACCACGGCTTGGGAGAGGCACCCCTTAGTCCTCAAAGTAGCATCCATGCTTTTCAATACTCCAAAGATAACTTGTGTAGCAGGTTTACCCAGTGCAATGTGTCTTTCTATCTCGTGACAGCTGCTTCCATGAGCCTTGATTGTAGATCCAAGCAAAGCAAAATTCTTGACAACTTTAATCTTTTCTCCATTCATTATGATGTTACTTATTGGTCCGTTTGTGAGGATTTGGTTGTTCTTGACATAGCCTTGTAATCCATCAAGGCTGAACTCCTCGATCTTCAAATTCTTCAAGTCCTACTTGCTTCCAGCAAGCCAGGTCTGGTCATTTGTGTCTCACAGGTTTTTCACAAGTTTTCCTCCAATCCTGATGCTGCATTTTTCTTGATACAAACCAGCTTCTCTGATTCCTTGCTCAGCATACAGATTAAATAAATATGGGACATGGACACAATCTGGTCACACACATCTCAAGAGTTTTAAACCACACAATTTTCCCTTTTAGTATTTGTACAAGTACCTCTTGATCCATGTAAAAGTTGTGCAGAAACACAATGAAGCATTTTGGAATTCCATTTCATCTAGAGGTTATCCATTGTTTATTATGATCCGCATAGTCAAATACCTTGCCTTGGCATAGTCAATAAAATACAAGAAATCATTTTTTTCTAGTATTCTCTGCTTTCAGCCAAGATTCATCTGACATCAATAATGATATTACTAGTTCCATGTCCTCTTCTGAATCCTATCTATCAATGTACTGCTGCAGCTGTTGTCAATCCACTCCCTGTCAATGTACTTCTGCAAATGTAATTGGGTGATCTTCTGCAGAATTTTACTTGAATGTGATATCATTGAAAATGTTCTATTCCTTTGAGTCTTCTCTGGGCTCACCTTTTTTTGGAATGGGTACAAATATGGATCTCTTCCAGTCAGTTAGCCATTCATCTGTCTTCTAAATTTCCTGCTTCCAGTGCTTCATCTTATTGAAACATTTCAGTTGATATTCCATCGATTCTGGAGACTTGTTTTTGACGAATGTTTTCTGTGCCACTTGAAGTTCTTCCTCTGAGCAAGAGCACCATTGACTTTTGCTCAGAGACGACTCCTTCAAATGGTGGAATGTCGACTAATTCTAGTTGGTACAGTGACTCTGTACATGTGTTCTTGCCCTCTTTTTTATGTTTTCTGTATCATTCAATGTTTTTCTCATAGAATCTTTCAAGATTTCAACTCAATACTTGGATTTATTCTTCAGTTTTTTCAGTTTAAGATATGCAGAATGTGTTCTTCCCCTTTGGTTTTCTAATTCTAGGTCTTTGTACATTTTGTTGTAATATTTTGTTTTCTTGAATTGCCTTTTGAAGTTTTCTATTCAGGGCTTTCATTTCATTTTTCATTTCTTCCATTTTCCTTAGCTACTTTTCAGTTAAGAGCAAGTTTAAGAGTCACATCTGACATCCACTTTTTTTTTTTTCCTTTCTGGTCTTTTCCAAGGCCTTTTGCTTTCATTATGGTTGATGTTGTTGATGTTCTCCCACAGCTCCTCAGGCCTGCCCTGAGTGTTCAAAGGATCAAGTCTATTCTTGAGATGATCTCAAAACTCAAGTGTGACAGCCACAAGTCTTATTTTGGATCTTCTTATAATTTTCTTCAGCTTCAACCAGAATTTACCTAGTAGCGATTGATGGATTGTTCCACAGTCAGCCCTTGACCTGGTTTTAGCTGCTTTCCCCAAAGACGTAGTCAGTTTTATTTCTGGTTGTTCCATCTAGAGAAGTCCATGTATATAGCTCCTTCAGTGTTGTTGAAAAAAGGTATTTCCTGTGAACAAGTCATTGGTTTTGCAAAATTCTATCATGTAATCTTCAGTTTTGTTTCTATTATCAAGTTAAAATTCTCCAACTACCTTTATGTCCTCTTTGTTTCCAAATTTTGTATTCAAATTGCTGATAATTATCAATACATCTTGATTATACATTTGATCAATTTCTGATTGATGTTTGTAGAGTTCTTCAATTTTTTTTTCATGTGATGGGTGCATAAATTTGAATAATAGTTGTGTTGATAGGATTTCCTTCAAGGCAGATAGCTATAATCCTTCACAGAGAGCATCATACTTCATGATTGGTTTTGTAATGTCTTTTTGGATAATGAATGTGACACAATTCTTAATTGTGTTATTTTTGGCATAGTAAGTCACATGATTTTCTGATTCAAAATGGCCAATCCTAGTCCATTTCAGCTTATTAATGCCTAAATATTGATCTTTATATACTCCATTTCATTTTTTGATGACTTCCAATTTCCTTAACTTTATACTTTGCACATTGCAAGTTCTGATCTTTAGCAGATTTCTGTAGCTCTTTTGTGCCTCATCAGCATGTTAAGGGGAAAAATATTTATAGAAAACATCTTTTGTTTTTCTTTTAGCTTTCGTTTATCCTTAAGATTAATGATCAAAACCAGAAAGAAAGGCCTTTCAGAGAAGACTCTGAAACTTGCTCTTGTTTGTAGATTATCTCAAGCAAAAGGAAGAAACAATAATGAAGTGGAGCTGAATGGAAGATTTTAAAGCTTGATTGGAGAAGGAAACAAAACCTCAAAACACAAAACGTACTGCAATTTGGGTTGATTTAGACTCATAGTAACCCTAAAGGGTCAGGGTAGGACTACTGTGAATTTCCAAAACTGTCTAACTTTATGGGAGCAGAAATACCGTCTTTCTCCTGCAGAGCTGACTGTGGTTTAGAACTGCTCACCTTGAGGTTTGCAGCCCACTATGTAACCACTGTGCTCCTAGAGTACCTTCCCTCTTTTTCCCTGTCTTTTGTTCAAGAAAGCAAAATAGAGTATTATAATGAAATGTGGAAAGACTCGGAGTTGGAAAACCAAAAGAGAAGAATATGGACATCACTTCTCAAGTTAGAAGACCTGAAGGAAGAAAAAACACCCAGCTTTGAGTTATAATACTGAATGAATCTCTAGCAGATGCCAGAGGCATAAAAAGTAAATGGAAAGTAATCACAGTCATTGAGTGAAAAATGATTGAAATTCATCCATTTCAGGAAAGTGGCATACAATCAACTCCTGATAAGACTGAAGCTACACTACAAGAACTGGCAAAAATAACACCCAAAACTGAACAAATCAAAACCAAAAAACACCACTCCACAACCAGAACAAAACAAGACTTTGAAATGGACAGAATACCAATGGAGATGTTTCAACAAATGGATGTAACATGGGAAGTGCTCGCTTGTCAAGAAATTTAGCTAGCTGGCCAAGTAGATGGAAGATTTCCATATTTCTCATTCCAAAGAAATGTTATGAAACAAAATATGGAGATTATAGAATAGAATTATTAATATTAATTATAATATTAACAATCATGTAATTATTATCTATACTTATATATAAAACTATTATAATAGTATGATGTTAATATTAATACTGATTTAAAAAAATCATTTTATTGGGGGCTCATACAACTCTTAGCAAAATCCATCCATACATTCATTGTATGCAAAGCACATTTGTACCTTTGATGCCATCATCATTACCAAAATATTTTTTTCTCTTTATAATATAGATTTGATTGGAATCTCTCATAGCTCTTATAACACTCAATGCATCATTTGTATTAAGCATAATTGTACAAATGTAGCCATATTCATTTCTAAATATTTTCTACTTGAGCCCTTGGTATAAGCTCCTCTTTCCCGCTTTCTTCTAGTTGTTTTTTTTTTTAATTCTAACTCCCCATATTCCCCCTCATCTCCCACCTCCTCCCTCATGAACCCTTAATAATTTACAAATTGTTATTAACTTTTCATATTATACACTGTCCCTTCACCCACCCCCCTGTTGTCCGTGCCTCAAAGAGGAGGTTATATGTAGATCCCTGAAATTAGTTTCCCCTTTCTACTCCACCATCCCTTTACCCTCCTAGTGTCACCACTGCCCCCACTAGTCCAAAGGGATCATCTGTCTTAAATCCCCCATGTTTCCAACTCTAGTGTACATCCCCTGCTCTAGCTGGATCATGATAGTGTGTGGGAGAAAGCATTTGGGAACCAGAGCAAAGTTGCACATTTCATTGTCACTACACTGTACCTTGACTGGTTCGTCTCCTCCTTACAACCCCTCTGTAAGAGGATGTCACTTCACTTATTGATGGGCTTTGGGTCCCCAATCTGCATTCTCCCTTATTTATAGTGATATAATTTTTATCTCTTTGATGCTTGATACCAGATCGCTTTGACACCTCATGGTCGCACAGACTGGCATGCTTCTTCCATGTGGGCTTGCTTCTGTGCTGGATGGTTACTTGTTTACTTTCAAGCCTTTAAGACCCCAGACACTACATCTTTATAATACCAATATTGATAATATCTTAAGCACCTAAAGTTTTGCTGCAGATAATTAAAAAAACTCTTTCAGCAATACATTGTCAGGGAGCTGCCAGTAATTCAGTCTAAATTCAGAAGAAGACAGAAGAAATATCATTGCTTTATGAGATGGATCTTGGGTGAAAGCAAAGAATGCCAGAAAAATAATATCATACAGTCAGTATGATTCACTGATTATGTAAAATGCATTAGTCTATGTGGATGATAATAAATTATAGATAGCATTGTGAAGAATGGGAATTCCAGATCTCTTCATTGTGCCACTATGAAAACTGCATACCGACCAAGAGGTAATTGTTCAGAGAACAAGAGTGCTTTAAAATCTGGAAAGGTATGCACCAGAAGTTAGCCCACAACAGAGTTTCCCAACTTTATGACTAGTGACATTTTGGATTGGATGATTCTGTATTGTGGGTGGCTTTCCTATGCATTTTAGAATGTTTAGCAGAACCTCTGGCCCCTACCCATTAGGTGCTAGTAGTACCCATTTCAATTATGGTTGACAATAAGTCTTTTGTAACAGGATGCCCATCCTTGAAGAACTTATCATTTTGTGGTTATCTATTGATTTCTGAAGATCCATAAGGCAAAGGCATTTCATATTTTTATTTAAAATCATTGAATTCACTCTAAGACTTTTATTCACATTCATTCCTGCAACCTCTCTTGTTTTCCAGGTACCATAGATGTGTGCAATGATGAGCATGACATAATCCTAGATCCTAAGGATGAATGAGCTAGCAATGAAAATAACACATGAACTCAACAATGAGCTAACAGAAAACAAGCAAGACACCAAAGGAAGACTGCTCAAGAATATGTTTTCCAAAAAATAGCAAATTTTAAAGAACATATTTTCCAGGTCACTGGTGGAAGTTTATGATTACTTTTTAGCTGATTCAAGAGCAGAGAAAATGTAAATGAAATGCTTCACTGAAAATACTCTTTTGATCAGATAATTTATTTCTTTCCAGAACAAGATTTTATTTCTAAAGGAAATATTGACTTGATTTACCTTTATGGAACGTTCTCTGTCAGTTGGGCTATTCTGAAAAATATACAGGGAGAAAGAAATTGTCCTTCACATAGAGAATGTATGATGGACAAATTGAAGAAATGATTGAGGAAAAATCCATGGCGTAGGAGACAAATACTCTGGGTTTGGGAATATAGGTAGATATACTGATCAGAATTGAATATTATGTCATGTAAATATATGATCTAATGTTGGGTTAACACAGTGAAAATGGGTGTGTGTTTTTTCAGCCTTTTATTGTGACTTGAGTAAAAGCTTAAATAGTCAATCAGCTTTTCATTCTATACTTCATAGATATTTCATTTCTTAACATTGATTGTAGCCTCCACAATGTATCATCCATCACTCACTCCTCTATATGTTTCCTGTTTCCATCCTTACTTTTTTAAAACTGATTTCTGCCATCTGAACTTTCTTCTTGAGAAGATGCATGCCTTTTGATGTCCGATGGCCTATTGTTCAATGGAGTGCATACCTTCCTAGTGCCATTGGTCACTGTACAGTCCATTTACCCCTGGGCTGAAAGCTTAGCTACAGATAAGTTCAATTCTAAGTCTGAAGGCTGTTTCAGGGTCATAATCTTTTTTTTAGGGGGGGGTAAAATTGTTCTTATTTATAGTTTTGCATTTTGTTCCCTATTTTTCTTTCACTCTGTGGAGGACTTTCTGATGTGATCTCTTTCAGAGCAGTCAGTAGTGGTAGCTGGGTTACATCTAGTTCTTATGGACTCTTGTCTTAGCATCAGAAGATCCATTAGTACTTTGAATAATTATTTCCATATATTTTGGACTGTTTCTTTACTTTCCTTGTTCTAGAGAAGGGAAGATTGATATTTGTTCCTAAGGTGGCTGCTTACAAGCTTTTAAGGTCCTAGTTACTATACCCCAAAGTCGAATGTAGAGCATTGTCTTTATGGACTATGCTAAACCAATTGACCTTGATATTCCTAAGATTATGGTCCCAAGCCCCCAGACCCAGCAACTCATTACGTCAAGGTGTTTTATAGCTTACAAGTTTTCATAACTTTTTGTACTATGTGTCATAGTATATCCGTGGGTATACTTGCAGCACACTTAAAGACATATGCAAAAATATACTTTCAAATATACAGTCCCCGCCCCCAACACACACACTGGCCTGTAGGAATAAGATCTATTGTAATATAGCAAATAAGCTCATTTTTTGCCTACCTATCACCAGTTCAATGCTCTTGGTATAAGCTTTCTTCTGCTTCTTCAAACACCAGAAATTTTTCATCTTAAGACCTTAGGTTATAGGAGTGTTTGGGGTAAAATCAAGTTCACCTAATGGAGTTTCCACATGGGAATCTTTTGGGAGTGTGCTGTGCAGCTACAAAATCCAGGATTGAATGCCCTATACACTTGGTCTGGGTCCCTAGGGTGTGTGCAGAGACTCTGGATTATGTGGCTAAATCAGTGAATATTTTCAAGGATGCTCATACCTTGCATCCAGTAAAAGTATTGTGAGTCAGTTCCCCTCTACCTGAATGCTGGTCCTCCTCCTCCTTTCTACCAATAGACAAATATTTTTCTCCCAGATGTGTATGCTCCCTTTCCCCTCTCCTGATGTGAGTTTCCCATCCATATCCCTCATTCCTCTGATAGGTATGTCTACCTGTCTGGGAGGAATTCATGACATATTTGCATGGCAGTAACTATATGGTCAGCCTTCCCTCCCCTCAACACAGCTGATGAAGAGTAACCTTCAAGATATGCATCTAAAGAGGGTGGTACATAGTCATTGGCACCAGTCAGCCTCTCTTCCTGGCTGTCTGGCCGCCCTGATCATCAGAGTGGAAGCCCTGAAAAACTGAGCTTATGCCCATCCTGTTGCTTCTCCCTATAGCAGTGGACTCATAAAGCATTTGTCCTTTTGTGATTGACTGGCTTCTTTCAGCATAAAGTCTTCCAGATCCCTCCATGCCATTAGGTGTTTCCTGATTTCATCACTATAGTTAGGGTTGCATAGTGTTCCACTGGATTTATATATTAAAATGTTTTAATCCACTCTTCTCCTGATGTGAATTTAGACTGTTTCTAACATCTTGCTATTGTGAACTGTGTTGCAATGAACATGGAAAAGCATACTTCTGCACATGCTATGTCTGTTATTTCTTTGGATGTATATATAGTCTTCAGTCTAGGCCCATTCCTCTTCAGCTTTTGTACCCATCTATGAAACATCTCATAGATTATTGTAACTGCTTTTTTCATCTTATATTTCTGCTAGTGTCTTCCTTTAGCTCGATCAACTTTTGTTGATCTCTTCTTTATTGCATATTGCTCTCTCCCTCACTCGCCAATGCATGTTTATCATCTTATAGATTTATCATCCTTTCCTCTTTCACCCCAGTAACCATCAAAGAGTGTCCCTTTCTTGAGAAAACCCTTTCTTGACTTTTTATAATAGTGATCTTATATAATATTTGCTCTTTTATGATTGGCTAATTCCATTCAGCAAAATGTCCTTCTGGCTTATCCATATTAATGTTTCACATGTCTATCATTTTTATTAACATTGCAAAATATGCCATGGTGTGTGTGCCCTATAGTTAGTTTATCCACTTATCCATTGGTAGTATTTAGGTTATCTCTACCTTTTTTTTAAATTGAGAACATTGAAATGCTGCAATGAGCCTGAGTGTGTATTTCTCTATCCATATTGTACCTCTCATTTCTATGAGGTATACACCAAAGAGTGGAGTTATTTGATTGTATGATATTTTTACTTCCAAAATTTAAAGGAAAGGTCTAAACCCCTTGCTTTTTTCTTAGAGAATAATATTATCAATACTTTATTTTGTTATCTTGCAATTCTTTGCTATTATTGTGCATATGTAGATGCAGTATATAAATGGATATTTCTTTTAGAAAGAAGAAAAACACAGACCTTAACTCAGACCTTTAACTCAGACCTTACACACTGCATGATGCTCTCCTTTTCTTATGCATTTTTGGAAGTAAAGATGCTTCTGTGAAGGCAAAGTGAGAAATCCTGGTTAAACCCTTTGCCTCTGTGCTTCTGTTTATTTATCTGGTAATTATTGTGAAGATGAAAGGGGAAATTGTACATAACAAAATTAAAACATGGCTATTACATGCTAAATGTTCTATAAATGCTATTATTAAATTGTGAGAACTTTTATAATACTACTCTTGTTTTTCCAACTATGTAAAAGTCTTATGTAAGTATTTATTATGTATTTAATCAATAACCTATTTTGGAGAAAGGTTTTTTATGTTTGAATAAAAGTGTATATATGTGAATTTAATTGTTGCTTTAATAATTATATTGGTATACACATTTATGTAGCTTCAACTATTTTTATAAACTAACATCATATAAGATTCCTGAGACAAAGCATAATTTAAGCTTATTGATACACATTGCTAATTATTCCTGCAAATTGGAGTGCCATTAATATATTAACTAGCATGACATGAGAATTTCAGGATTTACCTTTTTCCCCCGGCCTCAGGACTAATATTTTTAAGGGAAAATATGTTTGCCTGCTTCACAATTTCTTTTCATATAATTTATAAATTCTGATAAACCAATAAATAGGTTGGAATTTGATATGCTTATTGGTAATATGCTACTCAAAACCCTAAAAGTTCTATTTTTTTAAAAAAAAACTCTCTAAGTGGGATGTCTATTCTGAAGTAAAATAAAGAAAGTCATTTAATCAGACTTTTGGTGATATACTTTGGTGTCTAATTACATTAGATGGAAACCATTTGAACTATATCTCTTCAATACAATTCCTTTTTTAATGTGCCAGACTATACCTAGACTCCCAGCTGCAGAGGACACATGCTCTGATCTGAGACAGAATGTGACTGGATATTGTGAGTTAAATAATTCTCTCCAACTGCCAATCACAAGACCTATAACTGTGTTCAAAACTCCGGTGCCATAGTGGATGTGTCTGGGTTGACTAGAGAAACAAATCCAGAGACAATCATATGTGGAGAAGAGAGAGCATTCTATCAAAGAGAATTGTCTTTTGAGGAAACATCCCAGCTCAGTGCAGATCAAGTCCACAAGTCTGATATTATTTGCCCATATGTTCAATACTAGTTCATAAATACTTCTTGAGACTCATGCAGCACATGCAGTGATGCTGAATGCAGGAAGATCACAGGCTGATGAGTTTAAGGTCTTGTAAATTCAGTGGCAGTGGAAGCTCCTCGGCCCTGGCCCCTTCAATTCTCTATTTGTGGCTCCTCAACAGGACATTGAAGCAGAGAGAGTGAAAGAGTGCCCCCTCCCCCCCCGCCCCGCTTTCTGATGGCAGTATCAAGAGAGAGGAAGTTCCCAGAGTCCTAATGAGAAGGCCTTGCCCACAAGGAGGGATCATTAGACTGTGACCTGATTGGCAGGCTGGCATACACCCCTTCAATCTTTTATCAAGTTGACATGAATTTGTGTAACCACCACAGAGGGTCATGCAATGAGAGGCTAACCTTAATGTCAACAGTTTGTAGCTAGCAGCTGCTCTTGGAAGAAAATCAAGGTTTTCGACTCCAGTAAAGAGTGATGCTCTCAGAAAACCCAGGGGAAGCCCTTCCCTGTTCTATCGGGTCACTGTGAGTGAGAACTGACTTGACTGCAATCGGTAAGTGTAACTGTTTGGGGAGGTGGAAACAATCTAAGATAACCAACTTCTAAAGACTTCTCTATTGCCCACCAACCCATGGCAATTATACATTGCAGGGCTTTTTGAGTACAGCGTGACAAAGATATTACTGTCTTCAATCCCAGACTATCTGTTGTAGTTGAAATCTTCTTTCCAGTTTTGATGGGGGACCAGGCATAGGAATGTTGGTTTCTGAATATTATAACTACCTCCTATCATAGCATCAAGTGGTTTCATTTAGTTTCTGGGTATGATCCAATAATGTAATTCAAGCAAGTTGCAAATTCCTCTTGGCAATTCCTATTAGGACTGCTGAAACCAAAGACCAGGTGTTACCTATAAATCTCCATCAGAGAAATGAGAGGGATCCAGTAACAGTGGGTTTTACCCATGTTATCTTTAAATAATATAACAGGACCACACACTTACCTAAAACCAATATAATAAGAATGCATCTCTGTGAAGCCTAAATAATCATTTAGAAAGTGAATCCTTTAGTCAGTCTACAAAAATGCTTGCAACACTTTTTACTGATTGACTTAGAACGAGAAAAAAGAGAATGTGTTATTTTCAGAAAGACAAGCTCTTTGACATCATGCGATTACAGCATATGCCAAGGATCAACAAACTTTGATTGTGAAGAGATAACATGTAAAAAACTCTATGCCCAGTGCCATAACTGTTAGCTATTATTATTATTGTAGTATTTTTTAGAGCTAGGGGAATGGTTCAGCAGAAGAGAAGGGGGAAAAGGAGAGAAAATTAAGTACAGAATGTGGGATTGTCGGGTGAAGGGAGAGTAAAAGAAGCAATCAAGAAAGGACAGAGGAAGGGAAGCAGGGAAGGAGGGAAGAAGACAGGAAGGCAGGAAGGAAAAATTTAAGGGGAGGAAGAAAAGCAGTAGGTTTGTCTGTTCAGACCTGAAACTTTGAGTGATTTTCTTCTAATTCTTTCCTGTCTTAAACCCTCTATGGCATACCTGTCTACAGTCCTTCCCCAAGTCACACTGTCTTTTTCAGAGAGGCTTACTCAAGTGACTTACTAGCACTCAATAATAATGCAGGACTGGACAGAGAAGTGGAACAAGGTATCTACCATGAGGGCAGGAGGGCTCAGGAAAAGTCATTTGTCTTTTCTCACATGCTCATAAATAACACTATGCTCCAGGTGTTTAAAGACGCTGACACAATTACCTTTTATTCTCCCCCAAAACCAAATCAAAGAGAATTATCAACTTTGAATGACTTTTAGCTTGGCATATCCATCTTTATCTACTCCAATTTTTAATTAATGATGAGTTTTGTGAGAATGAGCAGAAAAATTACAACAAGCATGATGTTCTTGAAGAAAAGAGGGAGGTGATGCAAATTAAAGGTAGTAATATTAGAATACTATTATCAAACTTGTGTAATCACTGAGTTCTTCATGTTTCCTTAATACAATCATGTAGATTGCATTATGCTCATTTTCCCAATAGATTATTTGTAACTATTGCCCATTTGTGACCAGGAAACTAAAACAAAAGTACTTCAAAAACTAGAATCACTATGACAATGAAGTTGTACTAACAGAAAATATAGGTATTGTATGTGTTTACTCTGTCTTCATGTATTTTATTCTTTCCCTGGCTATAACGTACCTATTCACCATGCGTAACAGTGATCCAAGGTACAGCCATCTCTACCCCATGGTAAACCAAAGACCCAATCAAACTCACTGCTCTAGAGTTGAAGCTGATTTATATGGAACCTATAGGGTATAGGACAGGGTAGATTTGCCCCTGTGGGTTTCTGAAATTGTTGCTCTTTACAAAAATAAAAATTCTTATATTTTTCTCAATGACTGGCTGTTGCTTCTGAAATGCTGACTGTGCAGTTAGCAGCCCAACACATAACCACAAAACCCCAGGGGCTCCTGTGGCACCACTCTAACATTCTTACTGGTCTCTGTACCCTTCAATCTACTTCCCACGTCGGACCCAAAATGATCTTTTTGAAAATATTAAGCTGGAGTTTATTTTTACGTTACTTACAGTGGAAGTAAAATTTTAATAGTGATATTTAGGCTAAAGACCTGATTCTTTGAGGTGATGGCAATCTCTGAGAAGCCCACTGAGGCATCAGCTAATTGAAAGACTTGGTGTGAACCCACCAGCTCGCTGCTGCTCTGTGACACAGACAAACTCTAGGGTTGCCATGAGTCATAGTGGATTCCATGACAACAGTTAATGGGCGTGGTACAAAAAGGTCTGCCTAATCAGACCCCTGCCACCTTCTTCCATCATGGATCTCTTAATACCTCATCAGAGAGTTCATTTCTACACACTGTTCAGCTCTTGGATAGTGCATACAAAGCTCATCAGTTTATTATTTATTTAGGACTTGAGGTCTGTTGTGTTTTGGGCAATTATAAGTAGTGCTGCCATAAATAAGCATAGATAAATTTGTGTGTGACCATCACTTGTCATTTCTCTTGGGTAATTATGGAGTCATTGAGTGGTGCAAATGGTTAATACCCTCAATTGCTATGTTAGTCTGGATAAAATATAGAAACAAATCCAGAGACACTCATATGTGTATAAGAGGGAAATTTATATGAGAGAAATTATAGATTAAGAAAACATCCCAGTCCATTTCAGATAAAGTCCATAAATCTGATAGGCCAATGATAGTCCAGTACCAGTCTATAGATTCCTCTTCAGACTCAAGTCCATTACTAGTCTATAAATTCCTCTTCAGACTCAACACATGCAATGGCATTGAACACAGGAAGATCATAGGCCAGTGGGTAGAAAGTCTTATAGATTCAGTGGCAATGGAAGTGTCTCAGTGCTAATATGGGTTTGCATGTGGGTCCTCCAGCTCCATAACTCTGGTTATATATCTCCGTACGGCTTGTTAAAAGGAAAACGAAGCAGAGAGAGTGTGTCTGGCCTCCAGTGAAGTATTTTTCTCCATTGTGCCTCTAGTCATCAAGATGTGACCTGATTGACAGGCTGCACTCCAGCCCTTCACACTTAGTATTCTCAAGTTGACACCATATTATATAAATACCACATCTGCTAACCAAAAAGTTGCAGGTTTGTGTCTGCACAGAGGCACATATGAACAAAGTGATCTACTCTCTCCAAATTAGTCCTTTAAAACACCACAAACTACCGTTATACTCCAACACATGTGAGGTATATGTCAGAAAAGATTTGAGAATAGTTGGTGGGTAAATGTCCAGGAATTTCAGAGCTGGATTATATGACGAGTGTATGCCTAGAATTACAAAAAGCTGACAAATCAGGTTCCAGAGTAGCTGAACCATTTTGCACTTCTATACTCATTTGCTCACTGCCTTCAGCAGTGCTTGATTAGATGTACTTTATTTTAATCAAGAGGTGTACTGTTGTTGGGGTTGCCACCTGGGGTCCGGTTGACCCCAGATTCGTCGAACCCCCCCAGGCAAAAAGAGGTTCAACCATTAAGATCCAAGGATTTTTCATTAGCCAATTTTTTTTAAAAGCACATCTCCAGTTTTTTCTTTAATTTGTCTTAGTCTGGGCATTCAACTGAAACCTCACTCAATCACCTTGTCCCTCACTCACCCACCCCTTTCCAGCAAGACTTTTCAGATTCAGAGCAACCTAGCAGTGCAGTGGTTGTGGACTGATGTACCGCCCACAAGCTGTGTAGTCTTGAACCACAAGCTTTTCTGCAGATGGAAAATGAGATGTTCTGCTTCTATAAAACGTACAGCCTTGAACACTCACAGGGCCAGTTCCTTTCCATCCTTTAGTGTTGCTATGAGAATTGGATCATGGAAACATGCAAATCTTCATAGACAAATAAGATATGGCTGTTTTAAGCATGGTGCCAGGAATCTTCTGAATGCAAGGCCAAAAGTTAACCCCTGAACCACTACTGCCCTATATAGGTGTTCTAGTAATTGATCACCTATAGCCAATAAGACCAGGATGTTGAGGAATGGAGTCAAGGTTATACAGTGAATTTATGATAGAGTTTAGATTAGAACCCAAAGCTGCATTCAATCTCCATTATTGAATGATTTGCTATATGCCTCCTACTTTTGAAAGGAACAAGGAAAACTAGTTTATAAAATGTAGTTAGCTTGCTGCATGAAGAACCGGTGAATCAAATTCTATTTATAATTTAACATGGAAAAATAAGTATTTATGACGTCAGCACCATGCTTTGATTATTGGTCATGTTTATTAGTGTTAGAGATCTCTGGATGATTTTAGTCCTTGCCTACTAAATGAAAAGTAGGAGAAGTATGTCTACTCAGCGGCACCTTGGAAGAAAGACTTGGTGATGTCATTCCCAAAAATCAGCCAAAGATAGATAGTTCTACTCTAACTCACGCAAGGTCACACTGTGAGTTGAATTCAACCTTCGTGTCTGAATTCAAACATTGACTCAATTGACTCAATTTGGTTCCTAAGATCAATTACTCTCAAACAAACAATTAGACATTCAAATGTACTACTTCTAGTAAGTATGGTAATGGGAAAGTGTTGCCCAGTAATCAGAAAGTCGGGTGGAAGTTTGGTATGACATTTCTGAGCGTATTCCTGAACATTAGTTTCTTCAGTTGTAAACTGAGCAATTAATGGTAGGTGATCTTCGACTTTTGCTTCCATTCTCCTGGGCTTGGATTTTGATGGGACACACTTGTGATTGACAAAAATGAACAAAAAAGGGGAAAAGAGTGCAAAATATTTTTAATTGACAATAAAATGTAAAGAGTGCTTAAATTAGTTATATTTTATTTCTTTTTCTTTCAACTGATATTGCCTTAAGTTCTTTTGAATGGATTATTAGTCATAGTATTATATAACACACATCCAGAGAAATCTCTTCATGTGGGTAATTTATAAACTATACACTAGTATTGTGTGGTTGTCAATTCTTCTTTCCACCTAGAAGTGGTGTTTTCAATACTGTTATTTATTTAAAATTGGTTTTTCTTTAGCCAGCAGTTTTGGACTGCATTTATTAGAGTGATCATGATTATAATAATGATTTCATCTTCTATTTTTAATCTTCATGTACTTGCCTTTTATTTACTTCTTTTCATTTATTATTTATTATACTATTATTATAAAGTCAGCATTAAAATAAAATTTAAAAGAACCTATTGTAGTCAAATTGAATCTGACTTAAACCAACCTTATTGGACAGAGTAGAATTGTTCCATATGATTTCGAAAGCTATCATTTGTTTGGGAGCAATGACAGTGTAATCACGTTTCCTTGGAGTGGCTGGAAGGTTCAGATGGTTCAGTCAACTGCTTAACCACTGTGCTACCAAGGGTCCCTCAGAGTTAATAGTAAGTAGCAAATATTAGGGATAGGTGGAGTCCTTCTCAAGACTTCCAATGTTTGTCCAAGATTGATTTTATTCTAGAAACCTTTATATTGAATTTTCTTATACCTATAGCGATATAAATGAGACACATTCTCTTTTCAAAAGTCAT